>OX463864.1:7441184-7626184 GCA_949825065.1 Odontocerum albicorne | reverse complement strand
GAAATTCGTCCTGGAGCGAACTACGACCACGATTGAATTCGGAAAACCAGCGAAACACAGGATGCCCCGGGATGGTGCTTCATCACCAAAAGTCGAAACGAGTTGATCGGCACACTGTTGTTGAGTTAGTCCACGTCGAAAATTATAAAAAATCATTGTACGAAAATGTTCATGATTTAATTCCATTTTTGGCCGAGATTAATTTTTTAAGTCACTGTAAACAACACAAATAGCACTCGTATGACAAAACTTTCTGAGCACGTACACCATTAAAAACGTCAAACTTTACGATGCTGATGTCAGATTTGACGTATCTACACTGGTGTTGTCATATCTCAAAACTTATGGTAAGGAGCAAGCCTCGTATCAGTTGAATGCGTCATTTTTAACAATTTAAGATAATTAAAGAAATAAACTTATGCCGATACCGTATTTGACTACCCAGAATATGGACTTACGAATTGTTGGTATTACACCCATACTTAGCTTTACGGTCCCTCTTATAAAGGAATATGGACTTACGGATTGTTGGTATTACACCCATACCTCGCTTTACGGACCCTCTTATAAAGGAATATGGACTTACGAATTGTTGGTATTACACCCATACTTCGCTTTACGGTCCCTCTTATAAAGGAATATGGACTTACGGATTGTTGGTATTACACCCATACCTCACTTTACGAACCATCTTATAAAGGAATTCAAAATACAATCATCAAATTTATTTTACATAAAAAATAATCGATGTAAAGAATTTTATATCGAAGGATTTAAAAAAATTTTATAAATTTAAATTGCCCGGATTCAATTTAATGATTCATGAAAGACTTACTCTGCTGGAAAAAAATTGCAAAGCAGCAAACTTTGGATGGATATTTCCATCCAGTTCCTGCTTCCTTATGGACAAATTCTAATATGGAATCTTATAATTCTTCATTTATCTTCTTATGGTGTAGCTCATGAATGAGCATCGTGCTTCCCATGATAGTCCTTGATGATTCCTCTCCATCTATCCATGCGCTCCGCAATTCGAAAAACAATTGTAAATGGTAGTCCTGTTGCCTCTCTCACTTGGTCAGTCCAACGTATTGGGACTGTTCCTCTTATGCGTCACCCTTCCACGCTTGCAGTGATCACATGCCTCTACAAACTGTCTCCTAGCCCACGAATAATATGTCCAAAGAATCGGAGGACTTGTACGCATATTGTCGACAAACTGTTGGAGAATCGGAGGACTTGTCGTACGCATATTGTCGACAAACTGTCGGAGAATTGGAGGACTTGTCATACGCATATTGTCGACAAACTGTCGGAGAATCGGAGGACTCGCCGAAGAAATATTGTCGACAAACTGTCGGTGATTCTCAGTTCTTAGAAAATGAAGGCATTAATTCCCTTTGCCGTTTAAAGAATTCATAACATCCTTCTCCAGTACCAAATGTTAAATTCATTTTTCAAAAATTATGTATTTACAAAGTTTCTGGTCATTTATTATATCGGACGTATGCGTCACCCTTTAATATGTGTATAGATTCTTGTATGTGTTATAATAATATGTAAATTTGGTTATAATTTGATATATGTTTTGGTTTTGTATGTAAATATTTATGTTTGTTTAGGTCCGTGCGTTATTGCGACCGCAATAGAAATGTAGACTTATGGACGGTCGTCGAGACTATATCGCTGGCTGGTCGGCCTCTGTATTGCGCAAACTCCCGAAAATTGTAGTATTTTGCGAGGTGTGAACGCAGGCAGTGGCGGAGAATAACGCTTACAATAACCGATCGACCGTTCATAAGAAGGGTCCTTTTCAAAATAAATCATTATTTCCTATTCTCAGTACACTGTGTTTTATTTGAGACTTGCTGCAACCTGCCATAAGAGGAATCTCTTCACCCCGCTACCTTCTCTCAACGATCTACGCCTTTGGAATTGGCCTGAATTCTCCGAGCATTGCGCAGCAGCCATTTGTCTATGATACAGTTCTTTGTACCAGTGCCGTACATTTATGAATTAATAAATATATTCTGTCTCTCGATTGTTCTTAGAATACACTTCTCAGCACCTTACATAAAAACTAGGCACATTTTCATCGTGATTGTAATAGTTCAGCTCTTCTGCATATTTTCCAGCTTTGGCATTACATTCTTCATCATTCCAGTTCTGTTTTTCCCCTCAGACTCGTATGCTCCATTATTGGTAATACTAGAGCCCAAGTCAGTAACCCCTTCTAGACCAAGAGACTTAATTAGGCATATCATTGTGATTGTAATAGTTCAGCTCTTCCGTATATTTTCCAGCTTTGACATTGCATTCTTCGCCATTCCAGTTCTTTTTTTTCCTTCAGCCTCGCATCTTCCATTATTGGTATACTTCAGAAATTGTAGCACGGGTCCTATAACAGTTCACAAATTTGCCCCAATACAACCTTGTAACGACGTTCAGTAATTTTAATTATTTTATCAACTTTAATATAAGCCTCGATTCTAATAAATAGCAAGTTATTTAGGTAAATACATTACATAAAACTAACAATAATGACAAATTAATACATCTTGTTACAAATTAGCAAAAATGTGGCAGTTTTTTAAAATCAAATAATATTTGGCGACGTTCGTCAAAAGTCGCTACGTTAGTCTGCATTGACTAGGGATGGGGTATACGATAATTGGATTTTTGCTATACGTAAAATTAAATGTTCGTAATTAGTATTAATTCATAGTGGATCTTGGCCTATTTAAAGATAGATATAAATCATACAATACATTAAAAAGTCAGTATAATGAAAATTAGGAATTAAAACGTCAGTTTAGAGAAAAACAACTTTTCGATTTATAAAAAAACTTATTTTATCCCATCCCTTTGAGGCATGACGTTTAAAACGTCACATGACCCATCCTACATTTTCTGAAGTATAATACTGGAGCCTAAGTCAGTTACCACTTCTAGACCATGATTCACTCGATCTGTTGGTAAAAAAGGGTTTCTGCGGTCAATTAAAATCTAGATTTATTTTATTGTTTTATTTTCTTTGTGGAATATTTATGCAAATTTTATTTGTATTAAAATGGGAAAAAATTATTCGAGCTACATTTTTTTTATTCAGGAACGTATTTCTCTCATAAATCGAGGTATGAGTGTAATTCCATGAGATGATGTTTATTGGTCCGTTTATTCAGGAACGTATCTCTTTCATAAATCGAGGTATGAGTGTAATTCCATGTGATGATGTTTATTGGTCCGTTTATTCAGGAACGTATATCTTTCATAAATCGAGGTATGAGTGTAATTCCATGTGATGATGTTTATTGGTCCGTTTATTCAGGAATGTATCTCTTTCATAAATCGAGGTATGAGTGTAATTCCATGAGATGATGTTTATTGGTCCGTTTATTCAGGAACGTATCTCTTTCATAAATCGAGGTATGAGTGTAATTCCATGAGATGATGTTTATTGGTCCGTTTACCCTACTAACTACCTGTTAATGATCATATAATCTGAACGAAGAAGGCAACAGATTTTTTTTATTTTTAAAATCATTATATAATTAAAAGCAAACAAATAAAAAACGGTTATTGTTTTTGTTAAATAAACAGGCTCGTGTTCACGTAAAGCAACAGCAGAACACTTGAGACAACAATAAGTCCAGACAGCTGAATGTCATTTGGAAGACGTTGCTCTCTTACTATGCCTATAATTGTTACATAATCGTTACATATTCAGATATTTTTTTCAATCAGAATGCGATGGATGCATTCAACATCGATTTTAGTTTACATTTGTATCTTAGTATCTTATTTCGCCAGCTGGCATCCTCAGAGGATGTCCTTTGAACATAAGATGACATTCCTTCGCGTTTTAACCTTTCTCTTCCTGTGCTAAAAAAAATCCGCGCGTTCCGATGCTGTGTATTCAATGCACATCAATACACATGTAAAAATGAGCGATTAAAATCGGAAAAATAAGAATATTCATAGTCAATCGCTTAAATTAATAAAATTTTAAGTCAAAAGTGATAATAATAGAAATTTAATTGCTGAAAACATGAAAAAAAACATCGGCCGACGTTCACAAAACGGGCGAAGAGATCACCTCAAACGAATGTCCGAGAGCTACTGAAGCGAGTGAACTGAGATTCTATTTTTTGTGTTCCCATATACCAAAGTAGAGTGAGAGTGAGACGTGAATAGCATCGCTTCCTCACCCTTCTTCTTCTTCTTCTTCCTGGCACTGTCCCAACTCATTGCCTAGGTAGGCCGTTGGGGTCAGCTCTTTTCGTTCTCAGGCTGTATAATCCATATCACCATAGCGGTTTTTTTAGAATGAATATACCTACGTCACACACTTGCACACGTTTGTTTGTATTGGTGAATATATTCCCGATTTTCACAAAATATTTCTGATGCAGCCGATAAGTGCTAATAATTATTAATATAATTATTTTTATTCAATGCGTAAATGTATTACGGAGGAATATCTAAAATCTGAACCCAGTACTTATTATATTTATAGAGATATTAAAGGTGTTTAGAAGCAATGTGTACTAGTTAGACATCACAGGGAAGGAAGGGTTAAGAACATTTTCTTAATAGTTTTAATTACACTTTCTTGATTGCTTTAAGCACATTTTCTTGATCGCTTTAAGAACATTTTTCGTTCACACAAGATAACATTCAAACTGTAATACATACATTTTGTTGAAAAAAATACACTTCATACCAGAAAGAGCTGAACTGGTTGAACGTGAGAAATAGCCATCAAATTCACATATTATCTTAATTTTATAATATACTTAACAGTCCCGTTGGCCTCTCTTATGTTGCCGAAAATATTCAGCGTCTTTCCGATCGATTGGGCTTGTCGGTTCACATCTATTATTTTTTACGTCGTCCTTAACTGTTCATGCAGTAAGACTCTGAAACGGGTTACAAATCAATATTAAACTCGCTCCATCTTTGACATTCTTTAAAAGCGACTGAAAAAGCTCTTAATTCTAGTAAGTAAAATAACGCGTTTCATTCCTTATTTTTCTTTTCCGTTCCTTTCTTTCTGATTGATGATATCTCACTTTATATGAAAAAGAATGTTCGGGTGATTGTCCGTCTTTGTTGGGTTCGTGGGCATATGTGGGGTTCGTGGGCATATGTGATGTAACGTGCTTCATTACAGATTTTTCTTTCCTCTCCACCATCTCTTCTTTTTTCTTTGATTGCTATATCGCTTTTATTTTTACTATGTATATGTTCATAAAGATAAATGATCATTTGATTTTTTTACGACCATGTATGTAACTTCCTTTATTTACTTTTATCTGATTGGTTGTAAGAGATTGCCATCTGGCAATTGATTGTTTTAACAATGAAGTGTTAAATAAATTAACTTGGAGAGACTCATATTCACTGGAAATGTGGCAAAACATTTAAGTGCTTGTGCAACCAAGTGAAGAGTATTGCGAGCTTGCTTTGGTCATATGCTCTGCGGGTAGCGGAATGTCAGGAGGAATGGAGCACAATGTGCACGACATACGGCAATCTCAGTGTGAGTCATACAGCAATCTCAAATTGAGGTCACGCCAAAAGAAAGTTTATTAACTCGGTGAGAGTGAGACGTGAATAGGTACTTCGGTATATGGGAACGCAAGAAATAGAATCTCAGTTCGCTCGCTTCAGTAGCTCTCGGGCATTCATTTCAGGTGGTCTCTTCGTGCGTTTTGTGAACGTCGGCCGATGTTTTTTTCATGTTTTAACAATTAAATTTCAATTATTATCACTTTTGACTTCAAATTTAATTAATTTAAGCGATTGGCTATGATTATTCTTATTTTTCCGATTTTAAATCGCTCATTTTAGCATGTGTATTGAATACACAGCACCGGAACGCGCGGATTTTTTAGCACAGGAAGGGAGAGGTTAAAGAGGTTCATGGCCGCGCAGTAACGCATTGGACTTCTGTACGTAAGGTCACTAGATGAACCCCGTGCTGTGCTACTCCCCTCGAATGATACAGACATTTTTTCAGTAATGACTATGACTTCGTTCATATTTATTCTTTTAAAAAAAGAGAAAAAAACACAACATGCCAGTGTGCTCTGATCGTCTCCCTTCGGTGTTTCATCGGATCCAATACAGCGGTGTGACCGGTGAGTTTGCTGGTGTGCAACGGCTCATTCACTGAATAAGAAACAAAAAAACTCTATGGTACAGCTTCACCTTCCAATTGAATTGACGTTGAAATGGTGAGAGGATCCTCGATTACGAGGACCAGCAACGATTACGACGACGACCCCATTATACATGGCAAGACCTTTATTTGTAATGTTTTAAGCAGTGCCTTCGTTCGTATGGTATCAACAATAGTTTCAATATCATTCTACCTTGATCACAAAGTTTTAGGACCGGCCACCGTGTGGCGCTGTCAGTCACCCGATTGGATTTTTGTTTGGTTACCACATCTATCATTGACACTTCCCTTCAAATTTCAGCGTCATAGCTTGACATTTGTAAAAGTTACACTGTACTGAATACATCTACCTTTGTGCGTGTTTTCAATTTTTTACAAGTTTGAAAATGCCATTAACTGTGCATCAACGAGTTTGCATTAAATTTTGTGTGAAAAACGGATTTAACGGTCCGCAGACCTTGGAAATGTTGGAGAAGTGTTTTTCGGTGTCACGAACGCTTCAGAAGTGGTCGTGAGTCGGTCGAGGATGACGAACGCAGTGGCAGTCGAAAACCGATGAAAACATCGATAAAATCAAAGAAATGTTGGCCGAAAACCGCAAATTGACCATTAGAGAGCTGGCAGAGGACTTGAACGTCGCTTATGGATCCGCTCAAGTCATTTTGGTTAGTGATTTGGGCCTCAGACGTGTCGCTGCAAAACTGGTGCCGAAACACCTCAATTTCATGCAAAAAAAGGACCGCGTTGAAATCGCGAAATACATGATTTCCATGAGTTTTTAACCAAAAACAACACGATTACTATACAGCAGCCTTCGAATTCACCTGCTCTGGTTTTCTGCGACTTTTTCCTGTTCAACCGACTTAAAAAACCGCTTCGCGGAACGCGTTACAGCACCCAAGAGGATGTCATGAAAAAATCGAAGACGGCTCTGATGGACATACCGAAAATTGAGTACCAGCGGTGTTTCGAGGATTGGATCAAGCGCTGGCGTAAGTGCGTTGCAGTCGATGGGGAGTACTTTGAAAGGGACCATATCGATTTTGATGAATAAACTTGTATTTTCGATTTTATGAATTAAGTCCTAAAACTTTTTGATCAAGGTAGTATGTCATATGTAACACATGTTTTATCGAGTGTCACTTGACTTTCTGTTGCCATGTAATTATTATTTCATCGACTATCGTTAAAGAATTTAGACATTACAGAGCCTTTGTTCAGCTGTCCTGTAATTTCGTTATATACGAGTATATCTTTATGGCTGATTTGAACCACTACAATGTATTTTAACTTGCTGAATTTTCTGGTTGGTTATTGGTAGCTTACATTGAAACTCCTCACGAATGGTATGACAAATTCCTGCAAAATTCAAGGCAAGTGTGCGGTTTAAAAGTGTGTTTACATTTTTTGGACAGCCTATATAACCCACTTTGGAAAAGTTGTTTTTAATATATAACATATTGCTGGGCCATCAAGGATTTGGCAAAATCAAGGCAGTATATATATTTTCACGTGTACCCGCCATTTGTCGTATTATGCGTCATTTAACATTAAATAATCTCATCGAGTGTGCGTATCATAATTGATAGCAATCAGATTTATTTCATACAATTAAGTTTAACTGTTAACAAAGCGAAATAAAAAACATGCACTCAAATCTGAGGATTCCTGATTTTTTACAGTTAGCATTATTGCGCGGAATGAGTTGGAAAAATAGCGCCCGCTTTTATCGTCGAGTGATTACCATTTAGTAACGGGTCACTTCGCTAGATGGCAACATCATTTCCATTTTATTTCTGTTACCAAAGTAAGGGAAATAAACCATAAATCGAATAATTTTTTAATCTGTTGATGAAATTAAGTACAATAATTCACTCACAATGTTTGATATATATTTTTAGTGTAGATGTTGTTGAGTTTAGGAGGGTCCTTCTTCGGCATTTCCTTAATAACTTCGTGACTGTGGTTAATCCATTTTCATTTTGTAGTGATTTTTAATGATTAAATTAATTTTGTATTATTTTAATTATATATGATTGAGTGTGTGATTTGATTATTTTTTTTCTTTAGCCTTGTTGTATTATTGGTGATTTAATGCGTCATAATTGTTTTAAAATGTATTGATATATTCAAGTTAGTGATATTTTATCTTTTATTTAGTAAAATTTGTTATAATTTGTCAAGACCCTTTAGGTTATCACATAAGCCACGATATATATACTCAAATTGGTTTCCACACTCCTGTTAGAAACACACGAAACCTTTTACAATTCAAATGTGTCAATAACAACTTGTAAATGATAATCATACGTTGTGACTCGTCAATTAAATGGCATCACGTTATTTTTGGTGAATACTCGCATTTTAAATTTACATGTAGAGTGCATGGCCGAGCAGTTACACGCTGTTCTACTGCACGGAAGGTCGTTGGTTCGAACCCCGTGTTGTTATACTACCCTCGAATGACACAGTATTTTTTTCCGCCAAGTATTCGGGGGTATAAGGGTGTATCTTTTTTTTCAAAAAATATATCTATTTTTTTCAAAAAAAAATAAAGAAAACATGTTGGTGTGCACCGATCGTCTCACTTCGGTGTGCCATCGGATCCAGAACAGCGGTGTTGCCGATGAATTTGCTGGTGTCCAACGGCTCACTCACTTAAAAAACAATCAACTCCACGACACAGCTTCGCTTTACAACTGAATTGACGTTGGAATGGCGAAAGGATCCTCGACTACGAGGCCCAGTAACGATCTAGGGGTTGGTTTCAGGAGGGTCCTCTTTCAGCATTTTATCAATCTTAGGTCTTAACTGAAAAATTAATTAGTGTATTTTCATTTTGTCATTTTTTTTGTAATACAATTTAATTCATATTTTTTTAATGCGATATGTTGTCCGGAAAGTAAAATCGTATTTTAGGTCAAATTTAAAACCAAAACATTAGTCGAACTAACCTGCTTTTGGAGATGCCGATGGTAGGTAGAGCAATCACACTGTCTAACCGTGTGTGTCCTCATATAGACGTGTTTCATGTGTCGCTCAACTCCTTCAGGTAAAATCTCTCCAATTTAGTGTAGTACTTGAAATAATTTCATTTTTTATATTATTTAGCATGCTACATTATGCCATAGTGTTTTATCTTACAGGCTACATTATGCCATAGTGTTTTATCTTACAGGCTACATTATGCCATAGTGTTTTAGTGTAACATATACATTTTTACAATTGTTTTTATCAAATAAATCTTAAAATGTTGAACTGTTTTATACATGTTTTTTGTACTTGCTGTGTTTGGTCCTTGTACGAATTAGGGAAACCTGTAATGTGCAAAGGACCTGAAAAAAATATAAATGGAGTTTAAAAGTTATATTTAGATGTTATATACTTGTGTTTAAAGTTATATTTAGATGTTATATACTTATGTTTACAGTTATATTTAGATGTTATATACTTGTGTTTAAAGTTATATTTAGATGTTATATACTTGTGTTTAAAGTTATATTTAGATGTTATATACTTATGTTTACAGTTATATTTAGATGTTATATACTTGTGTTTAAAGTTATATTTAGATGTTATATACTTGTGTTTAAAGTTATATTTAGATGTTATATACTTATGTTTACAGTTATATTTAGATGTTATATACTTGTGTTTTCGATAGATCTTGATATTAATTATTACTATAAAATTTAAGTAAATTATTATAGTAAATTTCTTTAAAATGTTTTCCATACATTGACACACCACATATTTTTCTCAGTTCATAACTTTCCACTGCATTTACTTGGATCCTTTCATTCATTTTCCACGTCCACTTTTTACTCCCAATCTAGCCTTCCATCCCAGCATCCCGGCATATTTCCCAGTTTATAATTCATGTTTTTCTCCTCAGAATCTCATCGCAAATCTTGTTTTTCTCATACAATCTCACGCCACATTTTTTTTTTCGCAATAGACCATCCCGGATTTTCAATGCAAACCTTTACAATTTTTACCGTAATGCAAAAAAAAAAAACTAAACGATATAACATACTTGTACACATAGTTATGTCTGTTAGATGTGGTTCATCACAGCCAAAAGTAAATCGTTTAGCGGCGTTATTTCCCTATCGGGATAGGCAGAGAGGAGAGATCGTCAGACTTTCCTATCATGATACACACATACGAGTATGTCGCCTTCTCTACACCCATATACACTAGCGGTCATTGAAATGTACTCAGGTAAAAAAATGGTTAATTTTTTAGTTTTCAGGTAAAATTCTTGATCAGGGGGTAAGGAGGGAAATATTTTTATATAAAGAAACGTTTTAAGTGATTACTGCACCAGTAGTAGTTGTGGTTTTTGTGAAGAAGAGTTAGAAAAAGTGAAAATAAAAAACATCCTTAAAAAATGAAGAAAATGAACCCATTGGATAAAATGAAAATTTCGACCTTACATAAAGAAAATAAAAGTTCCCGCGAAATTGCAGCATTGGTAGGCTTTAGTCAATCTGCAGTGACTAAATTCATAAAAAAATTCCAAAACACTGGGTCTGTAGAGCGCAAAAAAGGAACAGGACCAAAGCGGAAGACGAATGCTCCAGAAGATCGCATTTTAAACAGGTTCTGCGCAAACAACCGTTTTAAAACTGCCGTTGATATAAGAACAGAGTTCATCGAAGGTGGAGGAATAGAAATAAGTGTGGAAACGGTACGGAGAAGACTTAGGGAAGTTGGTTTTATGGCGAGGTCACCGGCGAAAAAACCACTTCTCTTGCAACGAATACACGCCCAAAGACTAAAATGGGCCAAAATTTACCGGACATGGACTAAGGAGGACTGGAGGAAAGTCATCTTCTCGGACGAGAGCAAATTTAAGTTGTTTGGCTCGGATGGGCTTCAGTATGTAAGAAGGAAAACTGGAGAAAGGCTTGACGAAAAATGCATCAGGCCAACGGTGAAGCATCCAGCCGGGAAAATGGTTTGGGGATGCTTTTCATACTATGGAGTTTATGATTTGGTGTTTGTCGATGGAACGGTGAATGCAGAAGTTTATAAAAAGATTGTGAGTGAAAACCTCGTTCCATCCATAGAAGAACACCTTTCTCAAATAAAATACTGCATTTTCCAGGACGATTCTGCGCCCTGCCATCGGGCCAAAACGTTAATAGTTTTTTTTTTTTTTTTGATGAATCATTGACTTTAATTTAAGAAAATAAACCACTAACAATTCTCTGTCTTATTTTGACAAGTAAAGGATTTAATGGAAAAACACGGAATTAAAACGTTGGCATGGCCAGGAAAAAGTCCTGATTTAAACCCGATCGAAAATGTATGGCACATTATAAAAACTAAAGTGAATAGAGAGAAGCCCACCAGTTTAAAATCACTGCTGACATCAATCACAAAGGTTTGGTATAAGGAGATAACGGCAGAAACAAGTCAAGCATTGGTAGATTCAATGCCTGCCAGGATACAAGCAGTCATAAAAAATAAAGGAGGGACCACAAAATATTCATTTAATTTTTTTTATAATTTTAAGTCATTTTTGTAAAAATATTCTAAAAAACCTAATGAAAATAAATATCGTGCCTTATTTTAAACTTAATCTTCAAATGGTGTAATTTTTTTGAAAATATCGGTAAAATGATGTAAGCCTGTTGTACCTGCGTATCTACTGAACAAAATAAATCTATTTTTTGGTTATATATGCAGGTAAACTTGTTTTATTAGAAAAAAATACCGAAATAGACACAGCTGCAAAACTTTGAGAGATTTTAAGGAATTAGTTGAAAAATTTAGCTGAGTACATTTCAATGACCGCCAGTGTACTATCACATACATCTTATACGATTTTTCGAATTCTTTATATTTCTTCTTCTTCCCAGTGTCATATCAAGTCCCCCCAACGATGAATATCACCTGAAAGTAAACATCTTTGTCCCTGACAGCCCGAAAAAGATCCCCGGCGCTCCTTATACCAGTCCAATCACGTATATTGCGGAGCCAGGAGATTTGCTTCCTGCCAACACCTCTTCGACCCTCTATTTTGCTTTGGATGATCAGGTGCAGTAATTTGTACTTTGCTCCTCTAAGTACATGCCCCAAATAGGACACCTTTAGGATTTTAATATTAGTCGGCAATTCTCTATCAGCTTTGGCTCTTTGAATAACCGTCGTGTTGCCGACCATATCCGTCCAGGGTATCCACATTTCGAATGCTTCCAGTTGGTTTATACTACCAACTTTGAGGGTCCACGATTCCACTCCATGCAATCACACTGACCAAACGTTGCATTTGACTAACCGTTGTCGAAGTTTCAAGATTAGATTATCATCGCAGAATACGTTTCTCATTTTATTGAATCTCGCACGAGACGATTCAATTCTGCACCCGACTTCGGTTTCTGGGTCGGGTTTTTTCTTTACATTTGCTTCTTTCTAAATATTTGATACAACCATTATTTCCTCTACCACGTCTCCCACTCACATTTGCACTGTCTATTTGTTTTGTTATTCTTTCATCACTCATTCTTTCTATAAACTCAAACCCTGCCAGAGTACTCGTCTATATATTTAATTGTTCATACAACCTTAATCAATTCATTTAGTTTTCTGTCATACATTGTCACCCTGTGTATTTTTCGCAATTTACCCAATTATTCAGCTCAGTTTTTTTCCACGTCCACTTTTTACGTTCGAACGTTTTTACGTTTAACTTTGTTCGAATCTTGATTTTTTTTAATGTTCACTTAAAAATACTTGTATTATTTGTCAGTATTTTCATATGGTACATATTTAATCTATACAAATATTTAACATTTTCGGAAGTCATGTTTGCTAATAAATCATTTAATTATTGTGAAATATTTCTCCGGTTCAGCGCACCAACGCACCTCTAGACCGGCCGCCGCTGATCATGTGTATCCTTATACCCTCGAATACCAGGCGGAAAAATGTCTTTGTCATTCGAAGAGAAGAGCACAGCGCGGGCTTCGAACCGGCGACCTTCTGCACAGAGGTGCGGTGCGTTACTACGCGACGAATAAATAAGCAGTTGTTAATAATATTTACATATATTATTTATAGTTAAGGCATTAACATTGTGGAGGTTTAAAGACATTGTAATTTGTTTTTATCAAACACTGTTTATTCCACTTTTTTTAACGGTATAACTTCTTCACTTCATCGTCAGGGGAACACAAACAAGACCGTTTATAGGGTTATATCGTTAAAAAGTGGAAAAACAGTGTTTGATAAAACAAATTACAATTTTCACGTATTTGTCAAAATATTAATTCGTATCGAAAATCCATGCCATGGCACATTTCTCCCTTCCCCCTACAGTAGAGCCCCTTTATTGTAATGTGAAACAATTTAGCTGTCGGCCGGGTGATTGACGAGCCGCAGGGAGGATGGAGTCAAGAGCTGGGTGTGGGGAGGACGGAATAGAAAGAGTAGAAGAGGGAGTAGAAAGTGGAGATGTGGGAGTGAAGAATGGAGGAGAAGACCGTTCACATTCTTTTCCGCAGTGGGCCAACACTTAACCGACCGATCATAATAATAATAATAATAAATAACAATTTATATAGCGCCGTTTAGAGGGCAAACTCTACTCAAGGGTGCTTTAATTTGAGACTGGAACTCACTTTTATTAACGGACTAGAAATGTAGCAAAATAATTATATTAGTTGAGTAAAATGATATGAAGATAGTGGTTGCGGCCATTAGATTTGGCACTTCCCTGCATCTGCATATGTTCAGAAAAACTTAATTAATTTTGTTTTATTTATTTTACACATGACAAGAAATATACATAATTTGCAAAAAAGCAACAGGTAATTTAATTCGGACACACAATTTTAATGGATCTGGGTTTTTTGCCTTTCATTTATCGTGTCCCCAGTAAACTAGGCTTTTGCCTGTATCTCACTGAGGACATATACCATGAAAAAATAAATCGATACTTCTTTCCGATTTTTGATTATATAAAACCCCGTTGCACATTCTCATCAACCTGACAAACAGCGACACTCAATTTGCATATGTATACATCACGCGAAATCAAACTCCTCACACTTCATCACTCCAGACAGACCAAAACATCTATCCCACAATATACTATATACCGCACATAATCATAAAAACATAAATATAAAACAACAAAAAATACCACATTCAAGAGCTCACACAAACCTTTGCTACAAGTCATTCCTCTTGCAAACCCAAGTACTCAAACTCCTATCGCAATAACAACCACGAAAAAATCAATCAACACAATTTAGTAAGAAAACTACAAAAAACTTGCCAAGGGAAGAAAAACTATTATTTATTTATTTAACAATGCATTGTATAATATAATAGCGAATTTATTTTCTTACCAGGTGGTAATATTTTCTAGCCAACTAGACAAAAGTATGTTATTGTAGTTTGTTTAATCAAACACTGTTTATTCCACTTTTTGTAACGGTATAACCCTATCGGTTTCAAGGCTTTCACATCATCATCAGGGAGCACAAACAATACTTGTTTTTTCTCCCTTTTAAACCTCCACAATGTTAATACCTTAACTATAAACAGTATAAAAACAAAAGTAAGTTACTTTGTCTCAAAAACGATAGTTTATATAATATTAATGATTATTTACCAGTAAAATATTCATGAACTAGAAATAACTATGAGATGTCATCAATCAAAGGGAGGGATGGTGAAGAGGTAAAGAAAATCGGGAATGAAATACAATACATTACTTAAAATGAATTTTTTTTAAATCAGTCGCTTTTTATAACATTTCTCAGCCTTCAGTTAATACTTTCAATTCTACAATTCAAGCAATTCTACTCATTTCATTCTATATTCTGTCTTATAATGTCACCTCATATATTTTTTACAGTGGACGCATTTCTATTTTTCATTCTATGCCAGTATTGAAAGTGTTAAACAAAATATTTTCATCTTTATTCAGAAAAATACAAGACACTTAGATTCCACTCATCGCAGTTTTTTTTGCAGTTATTTACTTAAGGCCCTTGAGCAAAACACTTGCGGCATAGTCAGAGAGAATAGATTTCCAACCTCTTCCAAGCACACCTTGCACTTCTAGCTTGTATACTCGCTTAGTCGTTCATTCTCTCTACATGTCCGAACTATCTTAAAGTTCCTTTCTTCATCTTAAAATACTTAAAACTTCCATTTTATCCATGCACTTACTCATTTCTGATGTCTTCGTTCCGCCTTCTTTCAAACATTTATTTATTTATTTAACACTTCATTGTAAATATTATCTATCAGGTAAATTGCCAGGCGGCAATCTCTCCCAATGAACCAGACAAAAATAAATAAAGCAAGTTACATGGTCGCAAAAAAATATTCAAGATATTATTATTAATGAAATTAATGGACATGATTACTGCACCTGATCATTCAAGGCAAAATAGAGGGTCGAAGAGGTGTTGGCAGGAGGCAAATCTCCTGTCTCCGCAATATACGTGATTGGACTGGTATAAGGAGCGTTGGGGATCTTTTTTGGGCTGCCGGGAACAAAGATGGCTACTCTCAGGTGATAATCAACTTTGGGGGGACCTGACATGACACTGGGAAGAAGAAGAATGGACATGAACATATTAAAGTAAAAGCGAGTCCCCACGAAAGTCTCCACGAAATCCATGAATATGTACGTGAGCATATGCCCATAAACCCCACAAAGAGGGACAATCACCCGAAAATTCCTTTTTATATAAAGTGAGATATCATTAATTAAAGGCAAAAGAAAGAATGGTGGACAGGAAAGAAACATCTGGAATGAAACACGTTATATTACTGACTAGAAATTAAAAGTTTTAATAACATCATAACAACATTGATACTCTACTAATTTTCCTTAACAAACGCATCATCAGAGCATTTATATTAATCGTATCCTTCCTCTGCCAAATCCAAGTTTCATTTCCATGCATTACTTCCATTCAAATTATATGTATTTTATCTTTTAATCCATTTTGCACGGATTTCTCCTGTTACGCAAAGATAATCTGCTTCTAGAGTTAGCTTATTCGTTAGGAAGAATATCAGCCAGGATTCTTCTCATACTGCTAGGCGGTTCCTTCCGTGGTTGCAGTCCTAAGACTGGTTTGCAGCAATTTGAACTCTTCTCCTCCATTCCCCCCTGTCCTGTGCGGCTCTTTTTAAGTCTGTATATGTTGAGCAGCGCACGTCCACCAACAGGTCCTCCAGGTACTCTCGGCGTGGGCGTCCCCTAGAGTTTGTCCCCTCGGTCATGCCCTCCATTATGGCATGCAAGAGGCCCTCTTGTCGTATTATATGACCGATCCATCTTGCACGCCTTTCGGACAGGATCCTGAGCAGGTGCCTTCCTCCTTCGATTCGTTGGAGAACCTCTTCATTTGTGATGCGGTCTCTCCAGGAAATTCCTAATAGTCTTCTATAGGACCACATCTCAAAAGCCTCTAGTCTTCGTCTATCTCTTTCGGATAGGCACCATGTCTCGCAGCCGTACATCAAGATACTCCATACATAGGTCTTGATGAGGAGTATTCTAAGTTTAAGGTCTATATTATTTGATTCTATTATTTTCGACCTTTTATTAAATGCAAGTCTAGCCTGATGTATACGGCTGTCGACCTCGCTCTTGGACCGACCGTCCCATGTTATTTTGCTCCCGAGGTAGACAAACTCCTTGGTGTTCTTTAGTGGTTTACCCGACATCACTATTCTCATCTGGTGCTGCGATCGGCCTACAGTCAGCAGCTTTGTTTTGTCTTTATTTATCTTCATACTGTAGTTATTTTGAAGAATGCTTTCCATAGTTGTTAAGGCCTCTTGTAGTTCCTCTTCACTTTCAGCAACCATAGCAATATCGTCAGCGAACCTTATCATGTCCACCTTTTGCCCGTGCTAGGCGGTACCGAGACTATATCCACAGTGTCATTCAGTTGGTTCAATATCTCTATACCACGCGTGCCTGAGTGTTTAGCCACGATATTCGTCCTGTAATTTGGTATGTAGAACAGAGGGTACCCTTGCATGGCTATATTTATTAGGGACATATAAACTTAGTGCTTCTAGAATTGCGGGACAGTTAAAGCATGCCAGAAAAGGCATCGTTGATTGCGACAATTAAAGCAACCTTGAAAAACCTTAAGTAGCAATATCGCAATGGATTCTTGCCTTCTTGTTTCGAGGCTTCTATAGTTACACACCGTGAGAAGTTCGACATGGTGAGCATATTTTTTGGTAATCGCCCTTTGGTCTGTACCATAGATATCTGAGGATTTTTTTTTGTATTTGGTCTATATTGTTTTTATATTTTAGCTGATGAGGAGCCCAAACTGTAGATGCATATTCTAATTTGGTTCTAATTAGATAATTATATAAGTTTCGAAGGATATCGGTACTGTTAAATTCTCTTGATGTTCTCATTATAAAACCGAGTAGTTTGTAACAGTCCGATATCAAACGCGAGACATGGTTAAGGAACATGAGTCCGACATCAAAGGTTACGCCCAATTCTTTGAATTCTTCCCAACCTTCCCATGATAGCTTTGAAAATCAATTATCCCATATATTAAAAGTATAATTTTTTTATTGATTTTAGTCGAAATACTATAATTTTCATCATACTAACGTGTTCATTTTGTTATTGCAACTGTCATACCATATTATTATTGATTATTTTTTAATGCATTGATGATCTTTGTTTTTGGTTGATGTTTCTTTTCTTGAGCATTAACAATGAATAATAGAGTTTGTAATTTATTTTTATCAAACACTGGTTATTCCACTTTTTTGTAACGGTATAACCCTACCGGTTTGAAGGCTTTCACCTCATAATCAGGGGAGCACAAACAATACTTGTGCTTTGTTTGTGTTCCCCTGAAGATGAAGTGAAAGCCTTGAAACCGGTAGGGTTATACCGTTACAAAAAAGTGGAATAAACAGTGTTTGATAAAAATAAATTACAATGTCTTTAAACCTCCACAACGTTAACTATAAACAGAATAATAGAGTAATTTGATCGACCTTTGTCTGCCTCAAAGTGATAGGCTAAGGCCATACCAAAGTGCTTCGCTAGGTACTAAGCTAGGTGCTACGTGACTAATATACTAGGTGACTTCATGCTTGGCCACACCAAAGTACTTCGCACAATTTCATTTGACATTTGGGAGTGATTGAGTCAACACACAATGTCACTCTCAAAACTAGCCAATTTCATTACTACTTACCATCTTTATTTACTTTCTGTGCAACTTCATTCAAAAGTGATTTTATTACAGGTACATTTTTGTATAATTTGCTCGATGGGTTCCACAAAGGCTCCCTTTTATACACAGCTGTTATTAAAACGTCCACCATCTTGTAAAATCACTTGGTGACACAATAAAATTAACCAACACGGCTGTTCGCTAGGAGACTCACTAGGTGACTAATATAACTAACGTCATGTAGCGTGGCGCGAAGCGTGCAGAGTGACCATTGCGATAGTATGCGGTGCGTTGGTTCGCTAGGATATGCCGCCTAGCTCGCAACATAACTCTAAGCATCAAGCGAGCCTTCTAACTGTGTGGCCTTAGCTATATGGGTGGCGTGTGAAGCTTTCGAAAGCACTTGAAGACAACACTTTTTTAGAAGTCTTATCAAATTTATGATTATATATATTATGTGAACACTACATAGATAAACTACACTACACCTAAAGCCGAATGTGCTATAATTAATTATTGGAAGATCTACAAAGGTTTATGTGTAGTTCGTCTTCCTTTAGTTCAGGCAGCAATCTCTTCCAACCAACCAGAAAAAAGTAAATGAAGCAAGTTACATGGTCGCATAAATCATTCAAATGACTATCCATCCCCTCGAAATTCATAAACACATACGTGAGCATATGCCTACGAACCCCACAAAGACGGATAATCACCCGAATATTCTTTTTCATATAAAGTGAGATATCATCAATCAAAAGGAAAAGGAAGGAATGGTGGAGAGGAAAGGAAAAGAAAAATCAGGAATGAAACACGTTATTTTACTGACTAGAAATTAAGAGTTTTTTCAGTCGCTTGTTAAAGCATGCCAAGGACGGAGCGAGTCTTATATTGGTTTGTAGCTGATTCCAGAGTCTCACTGCATGGACAGTAAAAGACGACGTAAAGAAAGAGGAGCGGTGAACTGGAAAGGCCAATAGACAATCTCTGTTTGAGCGTAGCGCTAATCCATGATTGGAAAGACGCTGAAAATTTTCTGCGAGATAAGAGGGGGGGCGTGACAGTTAAGGATATTATACAATAGAGACAGTATGTGAATTTGGCGTCTACTTCTAGCATTCAACCAGTTCAATGCCTTCTGGTATGAACTTATATGATTGTTCTAATCTTTAACAAAATAAATAATATGCCGGCGTACTCCGATAGTCTCACTTCGATCCAGTACAACGGTGTAGTCGGTAAGTTTACTGGTGTGCAACGGTTCACTTAATTAAATGAAAGAAAAAAAAACAGATTCCCAGATGACCTAGGTTCGCTTTCCAATTTTATTGACATTGGATTGGCGAGGGGGATCCTCGACAACGAAACGAGGTCCAGTAACGACACTTAACCTTTTTTTATCTTATAATAAAAGTGGGTTCGAATCCCGAATTGTTCCACCTTTGAGAAGAGTTCGTTCTCAAAAAGGAGCTGTATAAATTGTGCTTTTATTATTAAGTGTTCATTTTACATAATGAATTTTGATAAAAAAAAGCAACGCGTATGTAAAAATATTTCGACGTGAATGCCTCTAATCAGTCCGGGCGGTACAAGTAACGACCCCCTTAAAGCCTCCCACCCCTCGCTCCCTAGGTAGGACACAATACAGGCACACGCTTCGCGCAGCTACAACGGTCCACACAGCCTCCCGCGCCTTGTACCGCTCAGATCTGCCGAATACTTCGCGGACCCTCAATCAAATTGACGGAAATATGCATACCATGTCCAACTTAAATTATGAAATATTATATTTATGGTGAAAATCTCATGTCTAGCACGTCATGGTAGTATGCCATTTAAGATGTATTTTTACTTTTTTTTTATGTGACATGACAAGGAATACAGTAATAAAAAAGGAGTTTAAAGACATACATTCCGTTAATAATTATGTGACATGACAATGAATACAGTCACAAAATGGGAGTTTAAAGACACACGTATTATTAATAATTATATGACATGACAAGGAATACAGTAATAAAATAGGAGTTTAAAGACATACATTTCTTTAATAATTATGTGACATGTCTCAAAATGGGAGTTTAAAGACACACGTATTATTAATAATTACGTGACATGGCAAGGAATACAGTAATAAAATGGGAGTTTAAAGACATACATTTCATTAATAATTATGTGAAATGACAAGGAATACAGTCACAAAAGGGGAGTTTAAAAACACACGTATTATTAATAATTATGTGACATGACAAGGAATACAGTAATAAAATGGGAGTTTAAAGACATACATTTCTTTAATAATTATGTGACATGACAAGGAATACAGTAATAAAATGGAACTTTAAAGACATACATTTAATTGATAATTGAGTGACATGACAAGGAATACAGTCATAAAATGGGAGTTTAAAGACATACATTTCATTAATAATTATGTGACATGACAAGGAATACAGTAATAAAATGGAACTTTAAAGACATACATTTAATTGATAATTGAGTGACATGACAAGGAATACAGTCATAAAATGGGAGTTTAAAGACATACATTTCATTAATAACCAAAATGGCATTGTTCCCTTCCCCCACCATGTTTAATTACTATGCTCAAATAACATAGCATTTACTATATCTGCTGACTGACTAACAATGAATTTCTGTTTTAATGTTAATCAGTTTATCACATGTGTCAATTAAATGTTCTCACAACTAAGGGGAATATAAAAAAAACTAAATATAGGGGAGATTTGCACTTTTATAGTTCAAGGAACAATATTTCGAAAAACAAGATACCACATGGCCATTAATGAGTGCTTGCTAAAGTGCAGCACCTTGCGCACAATGAACCAATACACGTACATATGTACTCGTACATTTACAGGGTGTCAGACAATCACACTCGATAACGAGGAATATCCTATCATATTGCATCTCAGATGATGGCCACAGAGGTCGCTATACTCTTTTATTATAAAAAAACTGTTCGCTTTTCCTTTTTACGGAATTCGATTGACTTGATTGTGTCACGTTTTTCTATTCTTCACATACTGTCAACATTATTTTTCGTGCTTAATAATTTGAATTCTCTTTCATAACTTCGCGAAAATTTTCAGATTGTTTCAGAACATGGACGTTATCTTTGATCAGACGATGGGAAATTCCTTTGCGTACTAAAAAAATGCACTTTGGAACAAACTTCCAAGATTTATCCGATGTGCACCATCCTTATTATTTATTTTTTCAAATTAGGCAATCCACCCAAACTAGAATGATTTGTGCCACCAAATTTAAATCAATATGGAATTATATGGGTCAATATAATAAAATCAATTTTAATAAATGACAATTCTAGATAATTGATAATTTCAGCTGATTAAGCTTAAAAAAATTAACAATCGATCTATAAATGGAAAATTGAATCAAAAAAAGAAGAAACGGCTTTTAGTAAATCAAATCTGTCTCACAAAGGACAACCGAAAAATACATGGTCTATAGTTTCATCATCCAAACCACACTCACAGCCGGAAATATCCACAATACCGATTCTGTAAAGGTGACTAGCCACCACGCAGTGACCCGCTCGCAAACGACACATGACAGACACTTCCATCTTGTTCATTCTTTTAATATTAAACCATGGTTTCAAAGGGATAGATTGTTGGATTGATTTATATCTAGAGCCCTTATTTATACTAATTATATCCCAATCCAACGCCCATCGGTGACAAGTATCATGTTTAATTTTTTTTAAAGATCCTTGATTGGCTGTGAAAAATTAGATAGGGGACAAAGGTGGTATAACATGCTTACTAACATTTTATTATATTACACTTTTGTTGAATACAGTACAGCCTGGTGTGCTTAACGCTTTCTTCCCTGTGATGTGTAACTAGTACACATTGCTTCTAAAATCTTTAATATCTCTATAAATATAATAAATACTGGGTTCAGATTTTAGGTATTCCTCCGTAATACATTTACGCATTGAATGAAAAAAATAATATTAATAATAATTAGCACTTATCGGCCACATCAGAGATATTTTGTGAAAATCGGGAATAAATTCACCAATACAATCAAACGTGTGCCAGTGTGTAATGTAGGTATACTCATTCTAAAAAATCGCTATGGATGAGGAAGTGACGCTATTCACGTCTTACTCTCACTCCACTTCGGTATATGGGAATACAAGAAATATAATCTCAGTTCGCTCGCTTCAGTAGCTTTCGGGCAGTCATTTGAGGTGGTCGCATCGCCCGTTTTGTGAACGTTGGCCGATGTTTTTTTTTCACGTTTTCAGCTATTACATTTAAATTATTATAACTTTTGACTTCAAATTTAATTAATTTAAGCGATTGGCTATGAATATTCTTATTTTTCCGATTTTGAATCGCTCATTTTTACATGTGTATTGATGTGTATTGAATACACAGCACCGGAACGCGCGGATTTTTTTTAGCACAGGAAGGGAAAGGTTAATATTTTTCAACCAACCAGAAAGGTGTTTCAGAGGTCTTAAGGGAAAACCAGACTGGAATACTTTTTGAATCTGGATTCTAGCGGAAATTGAACCCGCAACCCCCGGGTCAGAAGACAAGCGTCTTATCAATTAGGCCATAGACGTTGTCAAATTCTTCACAACGCTTTTATTTTTACTACATTTATCTTCCATAATTTTTTTTGCCATTAACCTGTTCACCGCGTTAAAAATCAAATTCCACGAATCCTGTGCGCGGCACAATTTCAGCGTTTTTTAATTTCTAAGTTTAAACACATATTTTGTTTAGAACCACTGATATTTGATTACAACACCAAGTAAACATGACACTTAAGTAATTTTCTGATAATAAATAATAGTCATTACTCTTAAGGAGACTCATTAAATAAAGGAGATAAACTTAACATTACGTAAAATAAACAAAGGAATGCTACGATCAAATCAATGCTTCATGACACTCACCCAATCAAATGCATATAGCACTAGTAATGTTTATTTACGTAAGAGAGACTTAGTAATGTTTATTTACGTAAGAGAGACTCATCGCAGGACTCGATCCGCGAGACAGGTCGTTAATGCTGGAAATATTGAGAAACCAAAAAAATTCGGCGCTCTGTTTATTCAACAATATCTCATAAACTAATATATTATTTGACAAGGTTTTCAGAGATATCGCTAGAATAAAGATTATTTTAAATTTTAGTTCAATTTTTATTCCGGTTTTGTGTCATTCTTTTTAAGTATTTGTGATTTGAAACTTGGATTGTCGTCAGATCACAGGCGTTTGTGCTCCCCGCGGGGAACAGGTTACAAAACAAAATCAATTGTATAAACTTAAAAAGATACCGCCTCTTCTACATTCTTATTCAATTTTTCAAAATATCATTCTCTTGACCCTATCATACTTTCTTTGATCTTCCTTTACCACTCACTTTTTGGATAAAGTAAGGAATATTCAGAAATAAGGGAATGTAAGAAATAAATTATAACTTAACGAGGCTTTTGAGTGAAGACAATACGAGAACCATTTTTTTTTTAATAATTGGGCAGCCAGAGAATTGAGCCCGCACCTCCCGGATCGTAAGACGGACATCTTACCCACTAAGCCATTAAGGTCGTTATTGTACAACATTAATACTTTCTTTATATACAATACAACCAACCTAGTGAGCTTATTGCTATTAGACAATCTCTTTCTACCAACCATTAAGATATTAAAGGGCCTTAAGTGAAAAGTAAACATGGTTCGTTTAAAAAAAAATTAAATCAGGAAACGAACCTTTAGCCCCGAGGACGGGAGACAGGCGTGCCACCCACTAGGCTAAGGTGATCGTTATTCAATATTTCAAAAATGTTTTGCATTGTGGTTTGGATCATTTTTGCATATGCGGACCTAAATAAGGCTCTACACCGCCACCCCTAATCCTCCACCCTCCTCCACCCCCCACCCACCCTGTTGTGCCATTGGTCCAGATGCTGAGAGAAAGTTTGCAGACGCATGGACGGCTCGTAAATTTAAAGATTTTATACAAACGACACATATTAAAATGAATTGTGTTATTTTATACTTTCAATCAGTGCACGCACTTGCAGTTCATTGACAAATTATTTATTAATTTGATTATTTTGTGTACCTTGCAAATGGTTATACATGCAAACTGATCATCGATAAGGTACCCATCGAGCAAGTCATGCGATTCACTTACCTAGGTGTAGAGATCTCCAGCAACTAGCATACCTATACCATATAGTGAAGTACGAGCACACACTAATAAAGCGACAGCTCAGCTGACAGGCTGCCTGCCTGCGGGACACTATATGGAGAAACAAACACATGCTAACCGAAAGTAAGGTCAGGATATATAAGACATGCGTCCGCTCCATCAGGACATATGGGATAGAAGTGAGAGCCGATACCAACAGGTCAAAAAACCTTCTCAGAGTGGCAGAAATGAGAACCCTACGCTCCATCGCAGGCAGAACTCTTAAAGATCGGATCAGAAATGAGACGATAAAGTCTGTCTGTGGTGTTGAAGACATAGTGAGGTGGAGGAGAAGCAGAAGGCGCTTCTGGAGGGATCATGTGGACCGCATAGAAGATACGAGACTTGCGAAAATTGCTAAGACTGAAAGCCCTAGCAGCAGGAGATCACCAGGAAGGCCGCCGAAAAGGTGGAAGGACAGGTAGACATCATCATCCCAGGACAGCTCACCGTCACAAACAGGTCATACGACCTAGACCAAGAGGAAGAAGAAGAAAAAGAAGAAGGTTATACATGAGACATCTGGCGAACTTATTGCTACACAACAATTTCTTCCAACAAACCAGTTTATCTTGGATACGTTAAGTTGGTTGAATCCATGACAGATTTAGAAAAAAATGTAAAAAGCACATCTGGTGGGTCTATTTTTAATCAGTAATTTATACCTACCAACCATTTTATCTTGAATTAATTACGTTGTTTTAATCGACGACATTTTACAAAAAAAATGTTCAAATTAATTTAGCCCTTGAGGAGAGTTTGGTCTTTAAACGATACTTCTAAAATTGTATTTTTTTAATTAATATAATAACTTAACACATCTCTAAATAACAATAGTAGAACTAGAGATGAGGAATTTATTGCAGGATAAGAAAGGAAAGAAATTAGGGCGAATAATTTATTATTTAAAAAAAAATGCTTTGTTATTCCACGAATTACGCGAATCCCCGCTTCACATGTTTCTACCTCCTATTCCGAGGCTCTCTTCAGGTGGAAATATCCCGGTTTGTTATGAAGCAAAGCTTAGGTCAGACTCATTCCATATTAATGTGAAGCACTCATATCGAAAAATAGAATGTGATTATGAAAGTGTGTATGGTATATTGGAATGAAACAAAGAAATACTCGTTACAACGAATATCGAAATAACGAAATATTCAGTATAACGAATTATTTTTGCAGTCCCGAACAAAATTACTTAAGAGCAGTGTTAAAAAAATCTCGTTTAAACAAATTAAACATTCCAGTATTGCGAATTTTTTTGAAGAAATTTATTAAATACGCGCCTAAACACGAACTTCATAATTTGGGGTGTCAGGTTCAATATCCGTTGGAACTCAGATTATTTGGGGTGTCAGGTTCAATATCCATTGGAACTCAGATTATTTGGGGTGTCAGGTTCAAAATCCATTGGAACTCAGATTATTTGGGGTGTCAGGTTCAATATCCGTTGGAACTCAGATTATTTGGGGTGTCAGGTTCAATATCCATTGGAACTCAGATTATTTGGGATGTCAGGTTCAATATCGGCTGGAACACAGATTATTTTAAAAAAGAGTTTCAATCTAGTTTTCGCCAATGGCTTCATTAATATTTTTTCTGGTTGGTTGGACGTGATTTTCACATGGCACTGTCATAACTCACCAAATTGTGTTGTATATAAAAAAATGAAATATCATACAAT
Organism: Odontocerum albicorne; assembly: GCA_949825065.1. Lineage (NCBI taxonomy): Eukaryota > Metazoa > Arthropoda > Insecta > Trichoptera > Odontoceridae > Odontocerum > Odontocerum albicorne. The sequence goes on along the minus strand of OX463864.1, from coordinate 7,599,855 downwards.
ACGTTAATAATATTTTTTAAATATTAAAAATATTATCCACGTGTGCTAAGATCACACTATAGTTTTTTATTACCAACTTTGATGTATGGTAGTAAAACATAGAAGTGGAGGAGTCGAGCAACTGCTGTATAAATGCGTGTACTGAAAATAAGACATAACATAACAATGTACGACAAAATACGGAATAAAGTGATTAGGTATGAATGTATACTTAAAGGGTATTTTCTACTCTAGAAGCGTGAATTTCGGGCGTTTTTTCAGACTAAATAAAAAAAACTAAAAATATTTTTCGTGTTCATCTTTTAACAGTTTATTTATTGATGATTTGAGAATGTAAAAGAATTTAAAAAAATTTTTTTTTTTAAATTCAAGATGTTATCAGCTGTTATCTTGTCGTAAAAAAAACAGGGTAAGCTGGTCGACATGATTGAAACCCTTTCGTAAATTTGAAACACAAATCATTCACAGTTTCTTAATAAACAATAATGTCGTTTTAGTTGGTACCAAAACAAAAAAAAATAGTAAAATGGCGGCTGTTTGAAAAAATGTCAAGTTTTTAATTTTAAAAAATAGTTTTTAATTTTCCAAGGTAGGAACGATATAAAAATATTTATTAAAGTTTTATACTAAATTTGAGTGCAATCGAGTTGGATGAAACTTGAGATTTTATGTCGACCAGGTCGAAAAAAGTAGTTTTGAGAAAAACGTGTTTAAAGTTTTGAGATTATTGTCCGAGTCATTCCGGTGCGGCGTAATTGCTGCCTCATTTATAGCTATAACTTCGTAAATATTGACAATTTTAAAATCTTCTTTTAAAAATATATTCTTAAAGGTCTAAACTTGAAAAATATGCAAAAAACAAAAAAAAATTATTTTATTTCTCCCTCTTAAAGCTGATGTGTTGAGTAAGATGAAGAAGAGCACTCTGAGATGATTTGGACATGAAGATTGAATGAATGAAGAAGGCAAGGTGTGGTGGAAGAAGCCCAGAAAAAAATTGTTGAATAAAGTGAATTATATTTTAGAATGTTAGAAAATTAGAGGTGAATAGATGTAAAATAGGCGAAGGATGGGTGTAGAGACCTGTCCTCTCTGCTTACCCTGATACGAAAATGGCTTGATGGTATGTATGTATTTTCCACGTATCTCCTTTGAATTATACAAAATTTCCCGGGGGGCGTGTTCATTCAGGAGCACGCCCCATCGGCCACGCCCTCGATCGATGCCATCCAGGCCCCAGCGACAGACTGTTTCTAAAAACTTACGCTAATGAATTCTCGAGCTGCGCTTTCTCAGTTCCCTTTCTGAGTTGTCTATCTTTCTCACAGCATTCTGAGAGAAGACAATAAAGACGCATAAAAGTGATAATTAAAAAAAATCTTGTTTATTTATTAACAGTTCATTGTAAAACAATTAGGCGGCCTTATTGCCAGGTGGCAATCTTTTCCAACTAGCTAGGCAAAAGTAAATAATGGAAGTAATATGGTCAATCATTTTTTTTAATAATTATTCACTTTATCAAAATTCATGAATGATATGTAAAACATAATAAAAATAAAAGTTAGATATCATCGATCAAACGTTAGATATCATCGATTAAACGTTAGATATCATCGATCAAACGTTAGATATCATCGAGCGAACGCTAGATATCATCGATCAAACGAAAAGGATGGGATGCTGGAGAGGAAAGAAAAACTAGGATTGAAACACTTTATAAAAGAGACCTAAATCAATCCTGAGTGGAAAGACTGGCCTGTTTTCAACTAAACCGCCAAAGTCATTCTCCTCGGACGTCGCGGGCTTGATTTCCAATGTTAGTAAAAAAAAAAGGGGTCCAACTTAGATTAAGAATTGATCTACAAGATGATTGTGGACTAATACTCGCTACCTCTCAACATGCGGTTGTATTACCAACACGTACGACAACAAACAACGAATCACGTGCTTAACGTGCTGTTCGCTGTCTTACAGTTCTATACAAGTTGAGAACGTTTATTTTCGACTAAAATCGACTTGAGCGAATTCAATATTGTTTACCAACGTGTTTGTATTAGCAATGCGGACATGATAAGGAATACTTAACTTACGAAGGACATAAACATGATAGATGCCTTCGAGTTGTGGTGTTGAAGATGTTGGATGCTCCTTATCCCATGGACCACAAGGCGCACCAACGTCTATATCATCCAAAAACTGTGGATCACCGAAAGACTTTTGACAATATGCAGGAGAGAGTCCTTACATAGTTTATTTAGTTACACCCCTGATGAGAAGTCTAAAAAATATATGGATTAATCGGTATATACCCTGAAGAACCAAAATCAGCTTGTTTAAGTATCTAGTACTCTCCATATCACTGCATGGAATGGAAACATGGATAATAAGAAATAAGGAAATAATCATGACAGATGCCTTCGAGTTGTGGTGTAAGATGCATATGCTTTGTATCCCATGGACCGTAAGTTAAATTATCATCCAAGAATTAGAGATTACCGAGAATCTGCATATTGTCGACAATATGCAGAAAAAATCCTAATATGCTTTGGGCGCGTTACCAGAAAGAATGATGATAGTCCGAAGAAGCTGGTGATCACGAGGACAGTTGAAGGAACGCAAGCAAGAGGAAGGTGTCCTATGAGATAGACAGGACAAATAAAGGAGTTAACAGGATCCTCTTTCAGCGCTGCATCCAGCATGGACCAGGATCGGGAGGGATAGGGACAGGTGATGCGCCGAACTCGATACATATCAAAGGATCACGACCCTCAATATTCAGCACACGATAAAAAAGAAAGATAAAATATTATTTCTTCTTCCTTGCACTGTCCAAACTCATTGCCTAGATAGACTGTTGGGGTCGGCTGATTTTATATGGAATAAAAGTGTTTAATAAATAAATAAATAAATATGCACACATCGCTATAGTAAACACACATTAGCAGACAGACCAACACCTGAGTTGTGTCACATACTCGTACAAATATAAAAAACAAATTTCTTACTATACTCGTATACGAGTAGTTAGATTAGATCAGTTCATATAGTAGCAGGATGACTCCTTGTTGTGTGCATACTGTGGTACTTCAGCGAGCATCCGGTCTTCATCTTCTAAACCTGAGGATCCGGTGCCAAAGTATTCTAAAATAACAAAGAGCCTCTATAAACTGTAGCGTTTCATCAGAAATAAGTATCGAACAGTATTTTATTCTTATGATATGTATAAAGTTTGAAAGAAAAAATAATACAAATCGGAGTCCACTGAGATTTGAACCTTTCTATTCGAGCGTATTTCAATACGTAGTTTTCAAATTTGATCAAATCTACTTTTTGATAAAGTGAGAAAATGCGATATTTTCGTTCCTCCCTTCCTAAAAAATCGGTTTTTACTAACAACATTCTGAAAAAATATTTACAAATCAAGAATTCCAAATAACTAAGTATTAACAGAAAATTGCATTTTTTAAATGTGTTTGACTAGTTTGTTTGTAACACAATGTTTGAAAGTAATAAAGCTGGATTTAGTTTATTTTGTTTGTAACACAATGTTTGAAAGTAATAAAGCTGGATTTAGTTTATTTCGTTTGTAACACAATGTTTTAAAGTAATACAGCTGGATTTAGCTAATTTTGTTTGTAACACAATGTTTGAAAGTAATAAAGCTGGATTTAGCTAATTTTGTTTGTAACACAATGTTTGAAAGTAATAAAGCTGGATTTAGCAAAGTTTGTTTGTAACACAATGTTTGAAAATAATAAAGCTGGATTTAGCTAAGTTTGTTTGTAACACAATGTTTGAAAGTAATAAAGCTGGATTTAGCTAAGTTTGTTTGTAACACAATGTTTGAAAGTAATAAAGCTGGATTTAGCTAATTTTGACACGAAACTGTCAGGATATGTCCGCTTTTGAAAAAAAATACCTTCGTAAGGCATTCAGCAAGACAGCGTTCATCTTTGCGATGAAGTGAAATATTCTTTTTTTCGTTTTTGCTGACAGTTAACCTGAGGTGGTATATGTGGGTTTACTTTTTATTTTGTTTTCTGCCATATATTTAGTTTTTTTTAAATCTAGATATACGGGGATGTAGGCTGAAATCCACCCGATGTCCTTGCGGTCGTGCTCGCCCAACATTAGTGGGGTGTATCTTGGCCGGGGAAATGTTTGCGGAATGAGCCCGGACCTTTTAATATATTCTATCTTAAATCTATTTTCTGCAGTTTATTTTGAGATGTATGTGCGGTACTCGGAAGGCATTTAGTATATACCATATATGATACTATTTGTATGCATTGTGTTGCTGTCAAGGAACCTTTGTTTGTTTGTTTGAATTGATCTGAGGCGGTATTTGTGGATTTGTTTATTTTTCTGCCATCTATTTATTTTTTGTGTTTTCTTTTTTTCCCTTGTTCTTATTCTATAATACATGTGCAAGGGTGTGGGCTGAAAAACATCTGGTATCCCCGTGGCTGGGCTCGCCCTATATTGGTGGGGTGTATCTTGATCGGGGGGATGTTATTAGATGAGCCCAGACCTTTTGATCGCTTCTGTTTTAAATGTATTCTCTGCAATTTATGTGTTCTTGAAGTATATTTAAATGTATTATGTAACATACATGCTATGTTGCTATCAATATACTTTTTTTTTCAAATTTATTTAACCTGACGTGTTAATTTCCATGTGGCAATCTCTTCCAACCACCCAGAAAGATGTTTTAATGGACCCTAAGTGAAAACCAGACTGGAATTCCATTTAAAAAAATCTGGATTCCAGCGGGGATCGAACCCGCAACCTCAGGATCGGCAGACAAGCGTCACACCAAAGTGCTTCGCACAAATTCATTTTGCATTTGGGAGCAGCTGAGTTAACAAATGATGCCACTCTCAAAACTAACCAATTTCATTACAACTTACCATCTATATTTACTTTCTGTGCAACTTCATTCTAATGTGATTTTATTACAGGTACATTTTTCTATAATTTGCTCGATGGGTTCCACAAAGGCTCCCTTTGATACATAGCTGTTATTAAAATTCCGTCATCTTGTAAAATAACCAACACGTCTGTTCGCCAGGAGATTTACTCGGTGACTAATCGTCATGTAGCGTGGCGCGAAGCGTGCAGTGTGGTCTTAGCGATAGTATGCGGTGCATTGGTTCGCTAGGATATGTCGCCTAGCTCGCAGCGTGGCTCTAAGCACCAAGTGAGGCTCCTACCTGTGACTACTTGTGAACTAAAATTCAACTTTTAAGACTATTGGTATATATGGTACATATATAATCTGCAGCAGCCTTTCGATAGACATAGTTTTATAAAGCGCTATTTTTGTATTACTATAAAGCACTATAAGAATTTATAATAAGCTACTTACAAGCTACAGAAAAATATAAATTGCCGATGTAAAATGGTCTAAAAGTAAAACTAGTCCGACAGTGAATCCGTCTGGAATCGAATCTGTGGCACTCGTTTTTCAATCGTTTGACTTCTACCCGGGCTGCATTCCTGTTGATACACGATTATTTTAACAAAAAATGTATGGTTAGTAAACGAGTATTGTTGCCACTTCAAATGCGGTAGTATTACCGATACGTGTGATGACGAACTGTAAGTTCCGTGTATACATAAGCTATTCTAGGCGCGAAAGCTCGATTATGAGGCCAAAGAAAATGTTGTCTCTAGGCCACATTCTTCAAAGTGTTCGCGAATGAGTTTTTTAATTCGTATTTTCTTTTGTTTCAGATCTAATGGTGCATCTTCCTAGACAGGTAAGATTTTTTTTTTATTTTAATCTGTTTCAACGCAGAAATTATATTTGATCCACCCTCGTATATAGCAATTTGTTATTGATATTTTTGAAAGCTTGACCGAAAGACAATTTAAAATTAAGTCCATTGTTAACCTTTGAAGAAGGCACGTAACATATGTTATGGCTCGTCTTATGAATTTGAATTCGTACTTGACATGTAGTTTTTATTTATTTAATAAACGATACAACAGTGTCTTTATATACAAATGAACATGTGACAGGTTATACAAGTACTTAAAATTATTGATATATAATACAAATTTATCTTAAACTAACATGAAGATACAAAAAGCAGTAGTAATAATAAATTACAGGCATTGTTTTAAAATTATTTAATAATTATATGTATATTTAAGTTCAATATATGTTATGTATGTATACCACAAAATATTACCAACCTTCACCAAGTAGACTTACGTAATTGTCCAAGACTTATTTTATAAAGGTAAAGAACTCAGATTTGTTTTTAGTGGAATAACGCATACATAGAACAAATATTGGATTTTTTGAGAATTTTGTGGGAATAATGGATACTATCGTTATTTTAACCTGTACCGCCAAGTTTCTTTCCAACTAGGCTAAAAATGTAGTTATTTCATTATTTTTAAGCTGGGAAAGTAACTTTTTTAAAAGGAAAAAAATCAAAAGGCATTCCAGAAATAAATAATTTTTTGTAATTTGTTTTATCAAACACTGTTTATTCCACTTCAAGTGGAATAAACAGTGTTTGATAAAAACAAATTACAATGACTCCAAACTTTTACAATGTTAATGCTTTAACTATAAACAATAAAATAAATAATTACTGTCACAATAAAATCTGTGGCATTATAGCAGAAGTTGATATGTCCGTTTTTTGTCATTTTGTGTTTATTCTCCCAATTTATAGAAAATATTTCTCAGTATGTTGTGGCAAAACTTGGTGTGTCATTCATTATCCAAACAAAATATATATCGTTTGGAAAAACTTAAAAAATGTTTATTTGTACTGATTTTCACAGCTTATCAAAGTTAATATTACTTCTCCTGTAAACTAAGGTAAAACGGACATATTAACTTCTACCACAGAATTATAATATTTATTTATTTTTATTTTTATTGTTTTTTTTTGTTTGTTTGTATTGTTTTAAAAACAGTTTCTGTTTATTTCATGACTTTTTTTTTAATGTTAACATATTAAACTTTTGATTTTTTGTTTAAACATTGAAAATTCATTTTAATTCAAATTGAAACAAGTGGATAAGGCTGTGTTTCAATTAAATTATATTCCTGTAGAATACACCCTTCCTTACTTTATGGAATAATTTATTATTATTAGATCAAATCCACTCTCAATAATAATCTATCTCTCATGAGTCTCGGGCGCTTTCCAGAACCTCACTAACTATCGCTTTTCAGGGGTTCGATACGTCGCTTTTTCAGTGCTTCAGCGAGCGCCCCTTTTCAGTGTTTCAGAGGCACTTTTCAGCTCTCGTTAGCTATCACTCAGAATTAATCATCTATATTTGAAACATTAATATTTTGTTGTATTGTATTACACTTTTCTTGTATACGATACATCCTGGCGTGCTTATTGCCATGTGGCAATATCTTCCAGCCAACTATAAAGATATTAAAGTGACCTTAAGTAAAAACCAGACTGGAATCCTTTTTGTAAAAATCTGGGTCCCAGCGGGATTTGAACCCGCAATCTTCGGACTGGGAGACAGCTGTCTTACAAATTAGGCCACGAAGGTCGTCAATATTCTTTAAAATGTGTGTCTAAGATTTATTTTCAACCTACGAAAGTACGATCATATGACTTCATACCAAAACGCATTGAACTGGTTGAATGTTAGAAATAGACGCCAAATTCACATACTGTCTCTATTATATAATATCCTTAACTGTCCCGCCACTCCCTCTTATTTCGTCAAAAAAATTCAACGTCTTTCCAATCATGGATTAGCGCTACGCTCAAACAGAGATTGTTTATTGGTCTTTCCAGTTCACCGCTCCTCTTTCTTTACGTCGTCCTTTACTATCCATGCAGTGGGACTCTGGAATCAGTTAGAAACCAATATAAGACTCGCTCCGTCCTTGGCATGCTTTAAAAAGCGACTGAAAAAACTCTTAATTTCTAGTCAGTGTTTCATTCCTGATTTTTCTTTTCCTTTCCTCTCCACCATCCCTTTCTTTCTTTTTGATTGATGGTATCTCACTTTATACGAAAAATAATGTACGGCTGATTGCCCGTCTTCGTGGGCATATGCTCACGTATGTGTTTATGGATTCCGTGGGGATGGATAGTCATTTGAATGATTTATGCGACCGCGTAACTTGTTTATTTTACTTTTGTCTGGCTGGTTGGAAGAGATTGCCGCCCGGCAATAAGCCTGCCAGATTGTATTTGCAATAAAAGTGTTAAATAAATAAATGTATTTTTTTCTTTCTAAATCACGCATTTTTTATTTTTATTTTTATGATGCCAAATTCTTGGATATCAATTGTAACGGAACTATATTGGGCATATTAGGGGCTCAAGAAATATACATGTCAATGCAATGCATCGGGATGAACATCTGGCAAACACATATATTTCCAAGTTGTCTCCTGCCTCTCTCAACCCACAATCCCCAACGCGGTGTGTTGCTGTTAGAAAGCTGTATGTCGGAACCAGTTCGATCGAAATTCCGTTTTGTTTGTACTCCTCTGATGATGTGAGGTAAAAATCTTGAAGCCGTTATTATTATTTCGTTATATACGTTAGAGTGGAATAAACAGTGTTAGACTAAACGAATTACAATATTCATAATGTATATTTTTTTTAAACACATACTTTTAAATGTTTACTACACTTTTCTGCCTAACTGCCTTCCTTAGGCAGGTTATTAACATAAAACAAAATATATTTTTTTAAATAAATGCTCTACCTTGATCAAAAAGTTTTAGGACTTTATTCATAAAATCGAAAATACAAGTTTATTAATCAAAATCGATATGGTCCCCTTCAAAGTACTCCCCATCGACTGCAACGCACCTACGCCAGCGCTTGATCCAATCCTCGAAACACCGCTGATACTCAATTTTCGGTATGTCCATCAGAGCCGTCTTCGATTTTTTCATGACATCCTCTCGGGTGAAGTAACGCGTTCCGCGAAGCGGTTTTTTAAGTCGGTTGAACAGGAAAAAGTCGCAGGGAGCCAGATCAGGTGAATTCAAAGGCTGCTGGATAGTATTCGTGTTGTTTTTGGTCAAAAACTCATGGAAATCATGTCTTTCGCGATTTCAACGCAGTCCTTTTTTTGCATGAAATTGAGGTTTTTCGGCACCAGTTTTGCAGCGACACGTCTGAGGTCCAAATCATTAACCAAAATGTCTCGAGCGGATCCATAAGCGATGTTGAAGTCCTCTGCCAGCTCTCTAATGGTCAATTTGCGGTTTTCGGCCAACATTTCTTTGATTTTATCGATGTTTTAATCGGTTTTCGACTGCCACTGCGTTCGTCATCCTCGACCGACTCACGACAACTTCTGAAGCGTTCGTGCCACCGAAAAACACTTCTCTAACATTTCCAAGGTCTGCGGACCGTTAAATCCGTTTTTCACACAAAATTTGATGCTAACTCGTTGATGCACAGTTCATGCCATTTTTAAACTTGTAAAAAATAAAAAACACGCACAAAGGTAGATGTACTCAGTACAGCGTAACTTTTACAAATGTCAAGCTATGACGCTGAAATTTGGAGGGAAGTGTCAATGATAGATGTGGTAACCTAATAAAAAAAAAGAATTCCAATCGGGTGACTGACAGCGCCACACGGTGGCCGGCCCTAAAACTTTTTAATCAAGGCAGTATAGAGCATCTATAAATAAAAAAAACCACAATAACCACAGTATACAAAAAAAATGTTTTAGTTGTAATCATGTATTTTACAAATTATCATTTACTATTTAGTCGACATAAAATGGAACTTATCAATCTACAAAAAAATAATGCAAAGGGGACTGAAAGGGAACATTATTCTGGATCACCTTGTATACAGGTTTATTTTTACGGAGAAGAGTTTGCATGCCAAAAGAAACTCGTCACCGAGTAGAGTTTGAATGCCAAGAAAAACTCGGGATCGAGAAGAGTTTGTATGCCAAAAGAAACTCGGCGTAGAGAAGAGTTTGTATGCCAAGAAAAACTCGGCATCGAGAAGAGTTTGCATGCCAAAAGAAACTCGGCGTAGAGAAGAGTTTGCATGTCAAACCAAGAGAAATTTGCATCATCGGCGAAGTGCAAATCATGGATTGTTAAAAAATATTTTCGTTTTAGCTTTAAGCCTGACAATGTTGAAGAGTTCTCGGATGACAGCAAAGATAAGGGAGACATTATGGCGATGGACACAGCATGTTGTGTGGATTATGGCGATGAACACAGCATGTTGTTTGGATTATGGCGATGGACACAGCATGTTGTAAGGATTATGGCGATGGACACAGCATGTTGTAAGGATTATGGCGATGGACACAGCATGTTGTAAAGATTATGGCGATGGACAAATCATGTTAAATGGATTATGGCGATAGAAACAGCATGTTATATGGATTATGGCAAAGAACACAGCATGTTGTATGGATTTTGTCGATGGACATAGCATGTTGTATGGATTATGGCGATGGACACAGCATATTGTAAGGATTATGGCGATGGACACAGCATGTTGTAATGATTATGGCGATGGACACATCATGTTAAATGGATTATGGCGATGGAAACAGCATGTTATATGGATTATGGCAAAGGACACAGCATGTTGTATGGATTATGGCGATGGACACAGCATGTTGTAAGGATTATGACGATGGACACAGATGTTAAATGGATTATGGTGATGAACACATCGTGTTGTATGGATTAATGACCATAGATTTCTCTCCAATGGTATCCATGAGACGTCAAGAATCCGAAAAGAAGAGCTTAGATGCACTGGAGGGACGATGTGCTGAAGTTTCGTGGTCTGGCGTAGCAGTGACGTGTTCAGGATAGAAAAGAGTGGAGAGTACAGATGGAAACCTTCGTTCGTGAAAGGTGGTTTGATGGAGGGATGGTTAAATTAAGAAATTGAAAAATTAAAATCAAAACCTGTGATAAAATAAAATAAAATCTTTATGAAAAGTTTAGGGTTTTACTTTGAGAAGTTCTATATTAGAATGATAAGCACCAATTAACTTTGTTATTCCACTGTTTGAATGTATTCCCGCGACACGTCTTTCTACTTCCTATCTCGAGGTTTTCTTCAGGCGGAATGAACTCGGTTTGTTAAAAAAGTAATAGTTATCAAAACTACCTCGCGCAGGTTGAGGTAATCGACACTTGCACTAGTCTAGCGGGTGTGAGTATGGTTACGAGGCGAACTACATAACCAATCTTGAACCCATTATTTTTTTTTAATACCATCAAGATTTTTTTTGAATACCATCAAACCCGAAACCCTTGGGTGAAAGACTTTAAGCGTCTTACAAAATAAACCATGAAAGTCATAAAATAATTTGATCAAATGAAAGAATAATATTTCCTGAAACTTCAAAAAGACTATAGTTTCACTTTGTGGTGCCATGTTTTATGTAAAAGGAAAATAAATAAATAAAACACTTATTTTACATTTTTGTGTTCACCACTGGTTAATTTTTGTCTTAACTACCGGTTTCGAAGACAACTGTCTTCATCGTCAGGTGAAGATAAACTAGGATAATACGCTATACTTCTTCCTGTCGTGTAACTCATGATTGAGCATCATGACTCCCACGATAGCCCTTGATGACACTTCTCCATCCATCTATGCACTCCGTAGTTTGAAGGGCATTTGTTAAGGGTAGTTCTGTTACGTCTCTCACTTGGTCAATCCAACGCATTACGACACTTTCTCTTGCGCGGGTCGTCCTTCCATATTTACAGTGGCCACAAGCTTCTAATCTTCAAACTGTCTCTTTGACAATGTACCCAAAAAATCGGATAACTCGTCGAAGGTACGAGTATATTGTCAACAATCTGTCAGTGATTGTCAGTTCTTTAAGAATGAAGGCGTTAGTTCGCCTTGTTTTCTATGGATTAATAACATTCTTCAAACTCTATACGTACATGTATAAAAAGTAACACACATTAACATTTGATAATCAGTAAATATTTAAATTAAAACAAATCAATTAAATTAACCTTGAAATAAAATAACTTAACCGAATGATCCCTTAAATAAGTCGCTGAAGAGTACACAGAAGGCACAGTGTACCCAGAGGTGGAGCATATAAGCGGGCGGGGCGGTGCTGAAAAGGGCGGTGCGCTGAAGTGACGCTTTTCAGCGGCGCACTGACGCTCTTAAGGGACTTCAACGAAACTGAAGCGTCTATTTCACGAACCTTATTTTAAAACACTGCACCCAAAATATTAAAAAAACTCCCGTCATTCCGTACATTTTCGTACTTCACTTAAGTACAGCTTTTCAGTGGCTCACTACGCAGCGCTTTTCAGGGGTTCACTAAGTACCGCTTTTGAGAGATTCAATATGTCGCTCTTTCAGTGATTTACCAAACGCTCCTTTTCAGAAATTAACAGGTGCTTTTCAGCTCTCGTAAGCTATCACTCATGATTAATTTGTTATTTATTTTTTGAAATACTCTCACACAATACACACATCAGGTGGACTTAAAATAATTTCTTCTAATCGATCAGTTTTTGTTTCCTAATTAATATTGAATTGTATTACAATTTCGTTATACAATGTACAACCTGGTAGTCTTATTGCCATGTGGCAATATATTCAACCAATCAACCAGAAAGATGTTGGTAAGACTCGTTCCGTTCTTGGCATGCTTTAAGAAGCGACTGAAAAAAACTCTCAATTTCTAGTCAGTAATATAACGTGTTTCATTCCCAATTTTTCTTTCCTCTTCACCATCCCTTCCTTTTCCTTTGATCGATGATATCTCACTTTATATAAAAAAGAATGTTCGTGTGATTATCCGTCTTTGTGGGGCTTATTGGCGTATGCTCACATATATGTTCGTGGATTTCGTGGGGATGGATAGTCATTTGAATGTGTTTTGAGACCATGTAACTAACTTGCTTAATTTACTTTTGTCTTGTTGGCTGGAAGAGATTGCCGCCTAGAATAAACCCGCCAGATTGTATTTGCAATATGAGTGTTAAATAAATAAATAAATAAAGATGTTAAAGAGGCTTTAAGTGAAAACCAGACTGGAATCCTGACCTCCGGGCTAGGAGACAAGCGTTTTATCAACTAGGCTACATAAGTCATATTATTGGTAACATAAGTCATATTATTGGTAACTAGGCTACATAAGTCATATTATTGGTACATAAGTCATATTATTGGTGCATAAGTCATATTATTGGTATGCCTGATAATTTTTTGTCTTTAGTGTAGTGTATTAAAAGAATTATAATTTTTTTATAATTAAAAATAAAAGTTAAATGTCAAGGAAATAAGATATTAGGATGCGAGTTAAGGAAGAGGAATAAGGTGTATAGTCGTGCGGTAACATACTGGACTACCGCGCGGAAGGTCGTCCGTTCGATATTTTTTTTTTGTTAATCTTTCATCATTTAGTTTTTTTTGGCAATGCTCCAATTAAATAATATATTGTTTATATTTAAGGCATTAACGTTGTGGAGGTTTAAATACATTGTAATTTATTTTTATCAAACACTGTTTATTCCACTTGAAAGCCTTGGTAGGGTTATACCGTTACAAAAAAGTTGAATAAACAGTGTTTCATAAAAATAAATTACAATAAATAATATATGATCCAATGTTTCCTCGCTGTTGCCACATTCACACATACTAGAATGTAAAACTTTGGTCGTAATAAAATGTCCAATACGCACTAGACATATCACAGAAGAATGTTCGATACACACTAGACATATCACAGAATAATGTACAATACACACTAGACATATCACAGAAGAATGTCCAATACGCACTAAACATATCACAGAATAATGTACAATACGCACTAGACATATCAAAGAAGAATGTCCAATACGCACTAGATATATCACAGAAGAATGTCCAATACGTACTAAACATATCACAGAATAATGTACAATACGCACTAGACATATCACAGAATAATATTCAATACGCACTAGACATATCACAGAATAATGTTCAATACGCACTATACATACCGCAGAAGAATGCCCAGTACGCACTAGAAATATCACAGAATAATATCCAATACGCACTAGACATATTACAGAATAATGTACAATACGCACTAGACATATCACAGAATAATGTTCAATACGCACTAGACATATCACAGATGTTGAATGCTTATTTAGGGATATATAACTCAAATAATAAAGAGCTGCCAACAGAATAACTCCTTTGGACTACTTGTAAATCCCTGAATAGACTCCGAGTAAGGACGTCTAAATGTAAAATGAACATGTATAGATGGGATATATTGAAAGACCTCGCGCCATAATCCATAAAATACATATCATCACGCTTTCTCCCTGTCGGGGTAAGCAGAGAAGAGAGAGTGCTAAACTTTCGTATCTCAACACACACGTTTAACCTATTCCACAACTATATAACTTACACGATTTCACAGATTTTTCTGCGTTTCGTTTTATTTCAAAAGATAATTCAGTTGATGTCATCATACTTCCTCTCAAATTCAGTTGATGTCATCATACTTCCTCTCAAATTCAGTTGATGTCATCATACTTCCTCTCAAATTCAGTTGATCTCATCATACTTCCTCTCAAATTCAGTTGATCACATCATACTTCCTCTCAAATTCAGTTGATCTCATCATACTTCCTCTCAAATTCAGTTGATCTCATCATACTTCCTCTCAAATTCAGTTGATGTCATCATACTTCCTCTCAAATTCAGTTGATGTCATCATACTTCCTCTCAAATTCAGTTGATCACATCATACTTCCTCTCAAATTCAGTTGATCTCATCATACTTCCTCTCAAATTCAGTTGATCACATCATACTTCCTCTCAAATTCAGTTGATCTCATCATACTTCCTCTCAAATTCAGTTGATCTCATCATACTTCCTCTCAAATTCAGTTGATCTCATCATACTTCCTCTCAAATTCAGTTGATCTCATCATACTTCCTCTCAAATTCAGTTGATCTCATCATACTTCCTCTCAAATTGACACTATACTCGTATATATGAGTTGCATGACCGCGCGGTAACGTACTTGACTTCCGCGTTGAAGGTCGTTGGTTCGAACCCCGCGCTGCGCTACTTCCTTCGAATGACACAGGCATTTTTTCAGTCTAGTTATGACTGCGGTCATATATGCTATTATTTCAAAAAGAGAAATTAAAAACATGCCGGTGTACTTTGATCGTCGCATTTCTGTTTGCCATCGGATGCAATACAGCGGTGTGACCGATGAGATTGCTGTGAGACTCCACGACACAGTTCGCTTTCCAGCTTTCTTGAACTGACGTTGGAAAACCGATGGGATCCTCGACTTCGAGGTCCAGCAATGATGATGATGATTGCAATGATGAATAAATAATGCGTCATACATACGATTAAACCACGAAGATCGTAACAAAGTTGTGCTTAGTGAAATGCAAAGTATAACGTGTGATGGTTGGTGTACAAATAACTGTAATTTTATCAGACCGGAGGGACAGTCTATGGTCGGATAAAAAAAGTCCATGCAGATGCTGAGGACAGCTTGAATTGTAGAACACCCCAAAGAAGGTTGACAGAACGTGGAGATTTATTCATATTCATATTTTATTTTATTTTTTTAACACTTTTATTGCAATACAATCTGGCGGGCTTGTTTCCAGGCGGCAATCTCTTCCAACCAACCAGACCAAATTAAGGGAAGCAAGTTACGTGGTAAATCATTCAAATGACTATCCATCGCCACGAAATCCATAAACATGAGCACATGCTCACGAACCCCACAAAGACGGACAATCACCCGAACATTATTTTTCATGTAAAGTGATATATCATCAATCAAAAGGAAAGGCAGGGATGGTGGAGAGGAAAGGAAAAGAAAAATCGAGAATGAAACACGTTATTTTACTGACTAGAAATAGTTTTTTCAGTCGCTTCTTAAAGCATGCCAAGGACGGAGCGAGTCTTATATTGATTTGTAACTGATTCCAGAGTTTCACTGCATGGACAGTAAAGGACGACGTAAAGAAAGAGGAGCGGTGAACTGGAAAGGCCAATAAACAATCTCTGTTTGAGAGTAGCGCTAATCCATGATTGGAAAGACGCTGAAAATTTTCGACGAGATAAGAGGGAGTGGCGTGACAGTTAAGGATATTATCCAATAGAGACAGTATGTGAATTTGGCGTCTATTTCTAACATTCAACCAGTTCAATGCCTTCTGGTATGAAGTTATATGATCGTATTTTCGTAGGTTGAAAATAAATCTTAGAAACACACATTTTGAAGAATATTGACGAATTTCGTGGCCTAATTAGTAAGACGGCTGTCTCCCAGTCCGAAGATTGCGGGTTCAAATCCCGCTGGGACCCAGATTTTTACAAAAAGGATTCCATTTTACTTAAGGTTACTTTAATATCTTTATAGTTGGCTGGAAGATATTGCTTTCATAATTATTAGAGATGTATGTTAATTCAAGGTTGATTGGTTAAGTAAGGTGAAGTAGAACACGCAGAGATACTTTAGGAATGTAAAAACAAAAAAGCAACATGCAGAGCAGATGTGAGTGGAAGGCGTATGAAAGGAAGACGAAAGAAAGTATGGTTGGATCAAGTGAATTATATTTTGAAAGAAGGAACCTTAGAAAGTCAGATATATCATTCAAGTTGTATGTATGTGAAAAAGGTTAACGATGTATGTATGTCGAGATAGAAAAGCCTGACTTTATTTTGAGTTTGATGCTATTTTTCGACTTCCAATTTCACTTCCATAAATCAAATTTATAGTCAACTAGAGTTCTCTTCTTCGTAATTTCATATTCTTCCCTAATCACTACATTTACTTAGAGGAATAATAAATGTCAAATAAACGAAAATACTTGAAAAAAAAATTTGTGAAAATCTGTTTTCTGGGTCTCTAACCTACAAGATTGGCTGCTTAATGTAAAAAAATATTTGTTAGAAAGTTTACAAATCACTAGCGAGGAAAATTTTATATGACTCCTTAAAGTATGTTATACGTTAGCATTTAAGTATTGAAATTTGCCAAATACTTTTATTTCAGGCGCTGATGAAAACTTATGTACGTTTTTTCAACAAACATCTCTTCTTGAAGGCTTAAAATTTTTAGCGTATTTTAAGATACGATATTATCATAGAGTATCATGAAGTTTTGAAAAAAACAAACTTCTATAGCATCGAGATTCTAGTGTCACTTACTCGCCTGTTGTGACCTGGGCACATAGAATATAGACTCGCAACATTTTTTTTGGTAGGCTTATGAAAGGCAGAAGGAAAAACGGTGGGTAGCGCAAGAGATATAAGAAAATCAGCATAACTGGGAACAAACAGCAGCAGATATAGTCAAATGGCATAGAACTGTTGCTAGTTATCCCCAATAGAGAAATAAGACACAGAGTAGCTGCAAATACTGAAGCTCTTTACATTACACGTGGATATGTATGGTATACTGTACTGAAGCTCTTTGCACTACACGTGGATATGTATGGTATACTGTACTGAAGTTATTTGCACTACACGTGGATATGTATGGTATACTGTACTGAAGCTCTTTGCATTACACGTGGATATGTATGGTATACTGTACTGAAGCTCTTTGCATTACACGTGGATATGTATACTGTACTGAAGCTCTTTGCATTACACGTGGATATGTATACTGTACTGAAGCTCTTTGCATTACACGTGGATATGTATGGTATACTGTACTGAAGCTCTTTGCATTACACGTGGATATGTACCATATACTGTACTGAAGCTTTTTGCATTACACGGGGATTTGTATACTGTACTGAAGTACTGAAGCTATTTGCAATACATGTGTATACTAAAGCTCTTTGCATTACACGTGTAAACTGAAGCTCTTTGCATTACACGTGTACATTACAATGTATATATACTGGATATGCGTACCATAAATGGGGGATGTTGTAGGATGAGCCCAGACCTTATTAGCTTCCCTCTTAAATGTATTTCCTGCTGTTTATTTTGAGATATATGTTATATTTATATATGTACACACTATGTTGCTATCAAATAGCCTATATTTATTTATTTTAATTAATCTGGGGTGGTATTTGTGGATATTTTTTTTTCTTGCCATTTATTAATTAGATTTTTGTCTTTATTGATGTGTACAAGGGTGTGGGCTGAAAAACATCTGATGTCCTCGCAGCTGGGTTCCTTATATATCGGTGGGGTTTATCTCGGCCGGGGGATGTTATGAGATGAGCCCAGACCTTTTGAAAACTTCTCTTTCAAATGTATTTTTTGCTATTTATCTTGAGATATATTTGCTATTTTGGAATGTATTTATGTACCATATGTACACACCATTATGCTAGCAATAAACCTATATTTATTTATTTATTTAAATTGAATTACACAGCCATTTCCGGTGGCACCAGCACCAAGTATCCTAATCTTGCACTTTGTATGGTGACTTCTATTATTTTCGTCACGGATAATGGGCATTCATTCATTCTTAAGTGTTTGGTTTGATTTATGAGAATGAGACTTGAACGGAGAAAATACTGAAAGGCGTCGACTAAAACCGGTGGAAATGGTTGCACTGAGAAGAATATGAGGTGTGTTGATGTATGGTAAAATGAGGAATGTAATTTTGAAGAATAAATGGGAGAATAAAAAAATAGACATTTAAAAGAAAGTTACAAAAAATATTTTGCATTATTTCTTGTATTTTATAATTACCATCTGGAGTCGAATTTGAATTTATATGAAATAGTCTGCATAGTTGATAAGACATCGGGTTTGATTACCGTTGGCGCCACTGAATTTGATCTCAGGCTTATTTGAACATTTTCTGGTCGCTTGGAAGAGATTGCCACGTGAAAATAAAACCTTCAGGTTGTACTGTATAAAATCCAATATAATAAAGAAATATATATGTTTGCTTAAAAAAAGGTGTACTTAATTCCATGTTGAGGTGGTTTGGACGTGTTGAACGAACGGGTGACGAAAGACTGTCTAAAAATATATATAATTCAAACATTAATGAGAGTAGTGGGAGAGGACAGCCGAAAAAAGTTTGGTCGGACCAATTGAAGGAAACTTTAAGAGTTTGATAAACAAAAAGAGGCGAAGAAAGTATTTTGTAAGAAGAAAGTTAAGCATTTTGTCCTCTTTGCCTACTCTAACAGAAAAATGGCTCAAAAATAATATTAAAATATTAAGCTCCAGTGATTAAGTAAGTGAAAGATAAGTTATATTGTGCAGATAAAAGGAACCCCGAGGCTGTTTTGAGCAGCCACTACCATTGTAGCGTAGTCTAGAGCTAGGCAAGGTGTGGCAGCGATGCTAAGCACTGCATTTGTACAGGGCTAGGGTGGCTTGCAGCCGCCTCTACAGCCCGCGCCCATTCAGGGCCGGAACACCTGCGGGTCGCGGCCCCGATATCATCATTTTTTACGTTTCATCAAAAGTCAACGGCCGTGGTCCACGGTTAGCATTCGCGCATAGTAAGCGGGCACCTTAGATTCGATTCCTGACAAATTCTCTTCCTGGCCCGTTTTACTCTTAGACCATTTAGCATCTGAATTTATAAATAAATTCTTAAAACGCTGTAAAGTAGAGATCAGTATACGAATTCACATGGCAAAATCAGCTATGACAAGTTTGACAAAGATATGGACTAAAATCAGCTATGACAAGTCTGACAAAGATATGGACTAAAATCAACTATGACAAGTCTGACAAAGATATGGACTAAAATCAGCTATGACAAGTCTGACAAAGATATGGACTAAAATCAGCTATGACAAGTCTGACAAAGATATGAAATAAAATCAACTATGACAAGTCTGACAAAGATATGGACTAAAATCAACTATGACAAGTCTGACAAAAATATAGACTAAAATCAGCTATGACAAGTCTGATAAAGATATGGACTAAAATCAACTATGACAAGTCATACAAAGATATGGACTAAAATCAATTCGTTGAGCGAGCGTTCTTACAAATAATTCGTTGAGCAGAAGAAATCAATACAAAAATGGTACTTAAAAACGTTTGTCTAACGAAAAGCTGCAGTTGGTCTTCATGGAACGTTGATTCCTTGCCTACATTGGAACGTTGAATCCTTGACTTTGGATTTGAGGTGCATGGCCGCACGGTAACGCATCGGACGTCCGTGCGTAAGGACGCCGGTTTGAACCCCGCGCTGTGCTACACCCCTCGAACGAAACAGGCACTTTTTCCGCCTAGTGTTCGAGGGTATAAGGATACCTATGACTTCAGCCATATATTGTCTTTGAAAAAAAAAAGATTTGTCAAGATTGCGTTCTTGTTGAAATGAAACAGCTTGCTCACAATAAAACAGTACGCATAGCCGACTTGAAAGATGGTTGAAAATCGTACTCAATGATAAGGGTTATACCGAATATGAAAAAGACGGACGTATACCGAATATGAAAAAGACGGACGTATAACGAATATGAAAAAGGCGGACGTATACCGAATATGAAAAAGGCGGACGTATACCGAATATGAAAAAGGCGGACGTATACCGAATATGAAAAAGACGGACGTATAACAAATATGAAAAAGGCGGACGTATACCGAATATCAAAAAGGCGGTCGTAAACCGAATATGAAAAAGGCGGATGTATATACCGAATACGAAAAAGGCGGACGTACTCGTATACCGAATATGAAAAAGACGGATATATACCGAATATGAAAAAGGTGGACGTATACCGAATATGAAAAAGGCGGACGTATACCGAATATGAAAAAGGCGGACGTATACCGAATATGAAAAAGGCGGATTTATACCGAATATGAAAAAGGCGGACGTATACCAACGTATACGTAATAGAACGTCCGCCACTCAACTTTTTAAAAAACTGCACGTTTTTGGAAAATTTATGTTTTTGCAGTATAAATAAGTATTTTTTTAAATTTGTTTTTTTATTTATTTAGAACAAGATACGGTCCATTTTCTACCTTATTTTTTTTTAAATTTTATATATAACATATGTTACATAACAAGAAATATATAAATACATAATTTTCGCAAAAAACAACAGGTAATTTATTCGGACCCACCATTTTAATGTATTCATATATTGTTTATATGTAGTTAACGCATTAACATTGTGGAAGTTTAAAGACATTGTAATTTATTTTTATTAAAAATTGTTTATTCCACTTTTTGTAACGGTATAACCCTACCAGTTTCAAGGTTTTCACCTCATCATCATGGGAGCACAAACAAGACTCCTTGTATTACCAAACTTCAAAGTCTTATTTATGCTACCCTGATGATGAGGTGAAAGTCTTGAAACCGGTAGGGTTATACCGTTACAAAAAGTGGAATAAACAGTGTTTGATAAAACAAATTACTATATGCATATGTGTTTGACTGCTCCATTGTTTTTGTTTCCTGTCGCTACACGCCGTTCAATATTCCTCATAACTCTCTCAGAATCGGAGCAAATACTACTTAAATAGAATATTTATTCAACTTGCTTCTTTATTTATCATTACTCACTCATATATCGGCGTTTATTTTCCTTTCACACATTATTCCATCATGGATTTCGCAATATTCATTCTAAGATCTTTTTTTATATATATCTCATATAATTTGCTTATCATACTCTATATACGCTCGGGCGCTACTGTAGCTGTCAGACGTGATGTAAAACGTGACGTATTGAGCACTTGAAAACAACTCTTTTTGGATAGTCTTATGAAAATTTATTGTTGAATGTTGTATTGTATTACACTTTCGTTCTATACAGTACAACCTGGCGGACTTATTGTCATTTGACTCTCTCTTCTAACCAACCAAATATATGTTCAAGAGGTCTAGAGTAAAAACTAAACTGGAATTTTTTTTTAAAAATCTGGGTTTCAGCGAGATTTGAACCCACAACCTCAGTTGGGAGGCAGGCGTCTTACCAACTAGACCACGGAGGTCGTCGAATATGAATTCATTTGAAACATTTTTTGGTTCAACTTCACCTGACGATGAATACGCAAGTTGAAACCGGTAGCGACCTCAAATAAATCAATGGTGAATACAAAAAGTGTTTTATTAATTTTATTAAAAAAAAAATATAAACATGACAACACAAAGTGAATTAAACGTATTTTCTGTGATTGAAAAAAAAAATATGCCTCAAAGCGTCAGAGAAATGGGTGGCGTGTGCAGCTTTAGGAATCACTTGAAAACAACCCGTTTTGGAAAGTCCTATCAAAATTTATGGTTGAGTATTAACACTACACTCCACCTAAAGTCGAATGTGTTCCTTTCACATGTCAGAAGATCTATAAAGGTTTATGTGTAGGTCGTTTTCCCTTGGTATGTTTTCTTTGCAAATATGTTTTTCTTAACACATGAAGTTATCAAAAAGTCTGGGCTCATCTAACATCCCCCCAGTCGAGATACACGCCCACCAATAGAGGGAGATCCTGGTCGCGAAGACATCAGATGTTTTTCAGCCCACTCTGTGTATATAAAACGAAAAAAAAAAACAATAAAGCATATTAGATTTTGTAATTTGTTTTATCAAACACTGTTTATACCACTTTATGTAACGGTATAACCCTACCGGTTTCAAGGTTTTCACCTCATTATCAGGGGAGTACAAAGAAGACTATTTGGATCTTGTTTTTATTCCCCTGATGATAATGTGAAAACCTTGAAATCGGTAGGGTTATCGGTAGGGTCCTGAACATAGCCAATTTACATTTCAAATCCATTTTCTTGCACTATAATCGAGAGGAGGGGAAGATGCAGACTCAGCAGAGACACATGACATGCATGGTAACTGATCAAATGTTCACTATCCCTAGGGTCGAAACATTTTTTGTCCAAAGGCAATATGCCTATTTAGCTCCCATGACATACAATGGGGGGCCGAATTCACTAAAGGTAAAGGGAGGAAAACAGTTTAGGCAGTCGATCGGAGCGTGGTTGTTATTGCGACAGGAGTTTGAGTGCTTGGGTTTGCAAAACGATTGACTTGTGGAAAAGGTTTGTGTGAGCTCTTGAGTGTGCTGTTTTTTTGTTATTTTATGTTTATATTTTTGTATAAATATATATTTTTTTGCTTTATGATTGTGTGCGGTATATTGTGGGATGAATGTTTCGATTTGTCTGGAGTGATGAAGTGTGAGGAGTTTGATTTCGCGTGATGTATACATATGTAATTGAGTGTCACTGTTTGTCAGGTTAATGAGAATGTGTAACGTGGTTTTACATAATCCCAAATCGGAAAGAAGTATCGGTTTATTTTTTCATGCTATATGTCCTCAGTGAGATACAGGCAAAAGCCTAGTTTACTGGGGACACGATAAATGAAAGGCAACAAACCCAGATACATTAAAATTGCTTGTCTGGATTAAATTACCTGTTGTTTTTATCGCAAATTATGTATATTTCTTGTCATGTGTAAAATAAATATAATACCGTTATAAAAGTGGAATAAACAAATTACAATATCTTTAAACATCCACAGTGTTAATGTCTTAACTATAAATTATATATAAATCAAATTAAATTGAAAACCCCTGCATTTTCTTCGACCCTGCTCTCGGCGAAAATTTCCCGCGCGCGCGCTTTTCGCCCGCGTCGTTTTTTGCCTATGGCCAACGCCTGCGCGCGCATTCTCCGTCCTTTTCCGCTTGTTCCGCGCACACTCCATCTCTCCCGGCCATGATGTTTATATTATTTGTATTTCAACTGTGTATCATGTAAACTAAACTACCACCAAGGCAACACGGAATGGCTGTTGGTTAAATATTTCTTTGCTTATTGCTGCATTGTTGTTCCCAACACAGTCGCCTGGTGTTAAGTTCGCGAACGGTTGCCAACTCGCGCTCCACGCCGTACATTCATTTTACATTTTATCTCTCTTTTGCATTTATAATTACACCCCTATTATTTAATATACATATAAAAAATTGTATCAATAATAATTTTAAATAGTATTATTTTTATTTATTTAAAAAAAAATCATTTCAATTTAACAATTTTAAACGCGATATTCAAAAATTTCTCCAACGTCGCTGATAAGAGTCGCCGATCGTTATTTATTTTTTGCTGTGTTGTTTATTATTTATTTATTTATTTATTTATAATAAAAAAAAAACAATTTCGATTAAATAAAATTAAAGAAATATTTCAATTTTAAACTTTTTTTATTTTGAATCGTCCGTTTTTCAGCAGGTTTTGAAAACTTTTTTGATAAAGGTTTTTCCCCTTTTTTTGAACTGACGCTTATAAGCGCGCGAATTGTCTCTGCTCATTCCCTCTTGAATTGTCGCTGTTCTTCCTCGACTGAATAAAATCATTTCAAAAGCAAAATTCGTTTATATTTTTAGTGTTGAATGAAGTTTTCGTTGGTGTTAAACGAATGACGCAAATCGTAAGTTATCTTTTATTGTTTATATAAACATTTTTTTGTTTATCTTTGTGTGTATTTACACGGCTCTATCAAGTTTTTTTATCAACAAACTGATAGTTTGCGTTTATTTATTTTAAGATTAACAAATTTACCGAAATTGCGTGTTTCATTACAGTTTGCTTAAGAATTTAAGCAATTCATTATTGTTCTTTAAGAGTTTCTAAATTCTTTTTTTAAGATTTACAAATTAATGAAAATCACCAGTTTTTTTTTCAATTGTTTTTTTAATTTAAATATTAGGAAAACATTTTGTGATTGTGAACGTATTTTTTATAGATAAATTTGGTCTACGCTTTTTTATAAAACTTGTCGCTCATAAGTGACATTTTACAACATAAATTAGTTATAGGTTATTTTTACAATCGGTTTTTTTTAGTTTACTTTTACAATTGATTTTTTTGTAGTTTATTTTTACAATCGGTATTTTACAATCGGATTTTTTGCCGTTTACTTTTACAATCGAATTTTATTGTAGTTTATTTTTACAATCGAATTTTTTGTAGTTTATTTTTACAATCGGATTTTTTAAAGTTTATTTTAACAATCGGATTTTTTTACATCCCTGATTACAATCGGATATCTTTTAATTTACTAAATTACCTATATTTTAATAATAGTTTTTAGCAATAAAAGTTACTTTTATCTTAATTAAGATTTATCCACTTTAAATATGTGTTTTATAGGGAATCTTTAATAATTTGAAGATTTTAGACAATTTTTATGCATTTTTTACATACCATCACGTCATTTTCATTTTGGGATAGGCAGAAAGAACACAGTGCCAGATAATAATAATAATAATAATAAAAGGACAATTTATACAGCGCCCTTTGTAGATCAGATTCTTCTCAAGGGCGTTCTTACTTGGGGTTCAAAATGTTTAGAATACTTTCCTATCGAAACAACTTGAGTGTGACGATGGGAAGGGGCTAGCCATACGGCCATTAGATTAGACACCTCCCGGCATCAGCATATGTTTAGAATACTTTCCTATCTAAACAAGTTAAGTGTGACGATAGGAAGGTGGTAGCCATACGGCCATTAGATTAGACACCTCCCGGCATCAGCATATGTTTAAAATACTTTCCTATCGAAACAAGTTGAGTGTGACGATAGGAAGGTGGTAGCCATACGGCCATTAGATTAGACACCTCCCGGCATCAGCATATGTTTAGAATACTTTCCAATCGAAACAACTTGAGTGTGACGATGGGAAGGGGGTAGCCATACGGCCATTAGATTAGACACCTCCCGGCATCAGCATATGTTTAGAATACTTTCCAATCGAAACAACTTGAGTGTGACGATGGGAAGGGGGTAGCCATACGGCCATTAGATTAGACACCTCCCGGCATCAGCATATGTTTAGAATACTTTCCTATCGAAACAACTTGAGTGTGACGATGGGAAGGGGGTAGCCATACGGCCATTAGATTAGACACCTCCCGGCATCAGCATATGTTTAGAATACTTTCTTATCGAAACAACTTGAGTGTGACGATGGGAAGGGGGTAGCCATACGACCATTAGATTAGACACCTCCCGGCATCAGCAAATGTTTAGAATACTTTCCTATCGAAACAACTTGAGTGTGACGATGGGAAGGGGGTAGCCATACGGCTATTAGATTAGACACCTCCCGGCATCAGCAAATGTTTAGAATACTTTCCTATCTAAACAAGTTGAGTGTGACGATAGGAAGGTGGTAGCCGTACGGCCATTGGATTAGACACCTCCCGGCATCAACATATATTTTGAATACTTTCCTATCGAAACATACTTCTTTCACCTACTTCCTCTTCATACATACATCTTTTAATACAGTTTTGTTTCTCTTGTTCATTACCTTTCATTTCTCGGCTGACGTTAATTGCAATACCCCATTATAAAATTGTTTAGTCAGTCTTTCATCATACATCCATTAAACATGTCCAAACCATTTGAAAGTATTCTTTTTCACCTTATTTAGCTCCTGTACAAGCATCAATACTTAACTTGCTTAATTTCAATTGAATGAATTGATATATGTAATACATATTTCAAACGAGCTGAATAAATGACTTTGATGTATGGGAGTGAAATGTGAACGTGGAAAAGTAATGAAAGGAGCCAAATTAATGCTGACGATATGCGTGTACTGAGAAAAATACAAGGTATGACAATGTATGATAGAATCCGGATTGAAGTGATAAGAAGGGAATGTGATTTAAAGCTGATGTATTGAGTAAGAAAAATTAGAATAAGCTGATGGTTTGGGTATGTAAAACGAATTAACTAAGAAAGAATGACTAAGGATCAAAGAATGATTTGTTTAAGTGAAGGATTTTTAAAATATCTGTGTATTCGTAGCAGTTGTATGACAAGGTGTATGCATATTGAAGAGGCGAAATATGTTTGTTGCAAAATGAAAGTAAGTTCTCTTTGACTTCTCAAGTGAAGTGATGTTATGTACAATACAATTCATCCACTCGTTTGGTAGTCATCAGTATATTCGGATCGGTAATGCGGACATGTTAAGAAGCGCTGGAGTAATCAAGTAACTTATAGTTTATCATCGTATGTGCTAAAAATACAATAACATATAAAGAGGCAACATTGTTACTAAAAGAACTCTTGAATTAGATTGGATCTTTTTATCTCTTCTTTTTGGGTACCATCGAGAATTTTTATTTATTTTATTTATTTATTATTACACATGACAAGAAATATACATTATTTGTAAAAAAAACAACAGGTAATTTAATTTGGACATACAATTTTAATGGATCTGGGTTTGTTGCCTTTCATTTGTCGTGTCCCCAGTAAACTAGGCTTTTGCCTGTATCTCACTGAGGAGATTTAGCATGAAAATATAAATCGATACTTCTTTCCGATTTTCGATTACACAAAAACAAACCCCCGTTGCACGTTCTTATTATCCTGACAAACAGTGACACTCAATTACAACTGGAAACATCATGCGAAATTATACTCCTCACACATCATCACTCCAGAAAGACCAAAAATATTCATCCCACAATATATCGCACACAATCATAAGAATAAAATTAAAAAAACTAAAACATACAGAAACACAAAAACAACAAGAAGAAACCCACACTCACGAGCCCACACAAATCTTTTCCACACGTCATTCATCCTGAAAGCCCAAGTACTCAAAATCCTGTCGCAATAACAACCACGCTCCGATCGTCTGTCTAAATGGTTTTCCTACCTTTACCTTTATTGAATTAGGCAATTGATCCTCAATAACTCAGCTAGAAGACCAGTTCCTTTCCAATTTAGCCTCGATAGATATATTTTATTCGTAATACAATTTATAAAGGGTAGCTCATGAGCGCCACTAAATAAATTCGCGTGGAATGATGTCTAAAAGTATATTTATATCCAAATTTCAATAATGAAATACAAGTTTCCTATTTGCCAGACTACTGAGAATTACGATGAAAGATTATTGTTAATAAATCTTATTGTATTGTATTACACTTATTGTATTATCCGGGTGTTGCGGGTTTGATTCCCGTTGTTACCAATATTTAGAAAAAAAGAAATTGTTAGTCTAGTTTTCACTTAAGACTATTTTAACATATTTCTGGTTAGTTGGAATTGATTGATATATAGCTGTTAACCCACCAGGTTGTACTGTATACTGCAAAGTATAATACAATACTTAAAATCACACCATAAAACTGTTGGGGTAGATACAGAGGGTAGATCTCCACGCTTCTCTAATGACATATATAGTTTAAATTTATCCACATATTTGCTAGTTCATTGATTTCTCACATACTATATCTATCAAAATTTGCTTTGTCGAATCCTTCATCTATCAATTTAATTTTCCTCGTTTTCCTCCTAATTTAGTCACATATTTGTTTATTTTTAATATTTCACAACTTATCATCTTGAAATCAAGTAACGCAAAGTATAATAAAATACTTAAAATCACGTTTCATTCTATACATTACAACTTGACAGGCTTATTGTCATGAGGCAATCTCTTCCAAGCAGATAGAAAAATTAACTGACTAAGGAACGAACTTCCATCACTTATCAGATGTATACCATCCTTAAACATATAACATTACTCAGAATACCCTTTTACATTAATTCTTCATTCATTTCTTTCCTAACCCTTTCATTCCTTGCCACAAGTCCTGTCATTATTGTTTAGAGATTAGTATTATTTACTTGAGCTGAGGAGAGTTTGCTCTCTAAAAGGCGCTATATAAATTATTATTTTATAATTATTATTATTATTTAATGTATTCGTTTTTTTCTAATCTGATATGGATTTATTGAAAATCTGTGAATCTGGAAAAATACTAAGAGGAGTCGAATAAATGCTGTGGAATGACAATGTATGACAGAATACGGAATGAAGTGATAAGGGATGAATGTGAACTTAAGGTTAATGTTTTGAGTATGAAGAATATGGTGCTGAGATGGTTTGGGTATATGGAACGAATGAATGAAAAAATTATATTCTGAAAGAACAAAACGCAGAAAGTCAGAAAGAAATTGTACAATAAAGTGTATTGGTGTGGCTTAGTCTAGCGCTCTGTTCTCTCTGCCTAACCCGACATAGAGATGGCATGATGGTATGTACGAGTATGTTGTAGATTAAAACGACTTGACGTGTTCAAGATACACTAGTTGGTTGAAAAAATTGCTGTAAAACAATAAGCCAGCCAGAGTACCATGTAATATATAAACGTGTACAGAAAAAATCTTAAATGAAAACCAAACTTAAATCATAAAATATGATTCTAACCTGTTACCTCCGGGCTAGACGGCAGATGTTGTACTAACTAAGCCACGAAAGGTGTCTAATAAAGCTGTGAAAATCCCGACAGTAATTTTGAAGACAATTACCATTTACACCATTCGTTTCTTAATAAAATTACCAAATTTTAAATAAAGCATTAAGAAAAACACTGGAATATTTTCCCCTTAGTAAAAAAACAAGTCATTGTTAATTATTTCATTATTTTTTCAATAATTGAAATAACGAAAAATCTTAAATTAAATGTGTCAATTTTACGCGAGCTTTTTTTATCAATCATGTGCGGGTAAGTTTGTCAATGTTATGCGACATTTCGTCAATGATGAACGACATTTTGTCAATGATGAACGACATTATATCAATCATATGCGACACTTTGTCAATGACGACGATACGACGACCTCATTCGTGGTCTAGTTAGTAAAACTCTTGTCTACTGACCCGAGTGTTGAGGGTTCAATTCCTGTTGGGGCACTTTTTTTTTTTTTTTTTTTTAATGTCATCAAGAAAACTTTCCAAGGGAATACAAACTATAAAGAAACCTTTGCAGAACTTCCGTTATGTGATAGTAACACATTCGTCTTTATGTGTAGTGGAACGTATGTGTATATTTTTTATATATAATTATAATTTTAATATGACCTTTTAAAAAGTGTATTATTAAAGTACTTTCTAAAGCTGTACACGCCACCCGTATCTCTAATACTAAGGAAAATACCATTCTTCATCGCAGGACCAGCAACACTGCCTTGTTGTATCGATTCGGAATAATTAATTTAATCGATGAATAAAATACACTTCCAAGACCTACTCTACGAAGGAACATCTCTCAGACGCATATTTGAAAGATACGAGTACAACGGCGACATCTTATAAGGTACTTGAATACCTTTTCTGGTTGGTCGGAAGAGATTATCACAAGGCAATAAACCAGATTATCACATGACAATAATTAACTGTCTTCAATGGAAGTTCTCACAACCTCTGGATACTAACAATTACACTAAACTGCGCCGGCAAGAACTGTTCTCAATAAGATACACAAGAACGGGTCTTCCAGCCGCTATGCCTGTTGGAAGGGCCTTAACTCTTCTGAACGGGACTGCTTCGGATATTGACATATTTCATATCATATTACCAAAAGCAAAAGTAAATTATCTTCTAAGATTCAGCGCGTTAGAAAGCACTCATCAACGTACTTAAGTGACTTTGAATATATGTGTATGTTTGTGTATATATATGTACGCATATACATTATTTTTTATTTTATATAATTTTTTTTATTCTTTATAATTTTTTTTATTTTTAATGTTAACACTTCTTGTATTTTTCTAAGTAATTGGGCTAAGCCTGTTTTGAGAAAATAAATAAAAAAATAACGCCCGTTGCGTAATTGGTAAGAATCCTGTCTAATTACCTCATTGTTACGGGTTCGATTTCTGCTGTTATCAATATTTAAAAAAATAGGGTTTTAGTCCGGTTTTCACATAAGACTTTTTTAACATATTTCTGGTTAGTTGGAATAGATTGCCATAGTAATAAACTTGCCAAGCTGTACTGTATACAACAAAGTATAATATGATACTTAAAATTAAACCATGAAACTGTTGGGGTAGATACAGAGGGCAGATCTCCACACTTCTCTAATGACATATGTAGTTTAAGTTTGTCTTCTTTACTAGTACATTATCACAATTTATCATCTAGAAACTAAGTCATTGGGACACTAAAACATATACAATCGAACAGTTTGATATAAAAATCTGCCAAGATGATAGTCCTCAACTGTATTTATGTGTAGATCGCACTGGATGGGGACTTATTTTGTCCCCCATAACAGCGTGGGGGAAGGTGGGATCGAAGTGAACAACTTGAACAGAATCATTTTGAAACTAAGTCATTGGGACACTAAAACATATACTATTAGGTGTAAACATAAGTTGTGTCCGTTTTTTTCCAAATTTAAAAATGAGCACTAAAAGTAAAACAAAATGGTAAAGGTTACACGTCATTCGAAAGAAAATTTTCCGCTCCACAAGATATTGTGTTTGCTTTTACGTTACATATATTATTTTATTTCATTAAAAGTCTTCAAAATGGAATGTCAAGTAGACGAAAGTGAGCATTTTCGACACCTCCTTCTGTTCGCATTCAATCGAGGAAATAAAGCTGCCAAAGCTGCTCGCGATATTTGCGAAGTGTTCGGTGGAGGTGGTACGAATGAAAGGATAGCTCGTCGATGGTTTTTGCGTTTCAAAGACGGTAATTTCGACCTGAAAGACATGGAGCGTTCCGGACGACCAGTGGACTTTGATAAGGACCGCTTAAACCATATTATTCATGAAGATCCCTTTCAAACAACCGTAGAATTGGCTGAGCAGATGAATTGTAGTCACATGACTGTATACCGCCATCTTAAATCAATGGGAAAAGTCCAGAAGTTCGGCGCTTGGGTTCCACATGTTTTGAGTGAAAACAACAAAAATCAATTCATCAACAGGAGGCGTCGAAAATACTCTCTTTCCTCTACTTGACATTCCATTTTGAAGGCTTGTAATCAAATAAAATAATATATGTAACGTAAAAGCCAACACAATATTTGTAGAGCAGAAAATTTTCTTTCGAATGACGTATGACCTTAACCATTTTATTTTACTTTTGGTGCTCATTTTTAAATTGGAAAAAAACGGACACAACTTATGTTAACACCCAATATATACTCAAACCGTTTGATATTAAAATCTGCCAAGATGATAGTCCAGAACAGTATTTTAGTACAAAATTTAGTGTACGGGTGTGGGCTGAAAAACGTCTGGTGTCCCCGCGGCTGGGCTCGCCCTATATTGATGGGGTGTATCTTGGCCGGGGCGATGTTATTAGATGAGCCTAGACCTTTTGATAGCTTCTCTCTTAAATGTATTTTCTGTCATTTATGTGTTTTTGAAGTGTATTTAAATATATTATGTGCATACTATGTTGCTATCAATAAACCTATATTTATTTATTATTTATTTAAACGTGGACGTGGAACAAGACTTAAAAGAGCTGAATAAATGTAGTAAAAATACATACACACACATACACACACACAAACACACAAACACACACACACACATACACACACACACACACACACACACATGCACTTGGAATAATACATTAGGTTATATATATTATATGATGGAATACAGAATGAAGTGATAAGAGATGAATGTAAAGTTAAGACTGATGTGTTGAGTAAGATGAGGAAGAGCACTCAAAGATGGTTTAACCATGTAGAACGAATGAATGAAGAAATACTAAAAAAACTAATATACAATGCAAATGTCTGTAAAAGGCGTGGTAGAGGAAGACCGAAGAAAGTATGGTTGGATCAAGTGTATAAAATGTTCTAAGAAGAAAATATAAAAGTAACATAAATCGCAGGAGCTGTATGAGAAAATGTATGGACGTAGATGTGTGTCGCGATAGAAAAGTCTGACGCTCACTCTTCTCTGTCAACCCCGACAGGAAGACGGTATTATTGTATCAACTTGATATCGTCGAAACTATCTCGAGATTTTCGTTGATATTTCTACCAGCTGATGTTGTGTTTGGCATTTTCGCAACCTTAATGTCCCATATTCGATTATAGGGGAATCCCGTACTGATTTTATTTTCAGACTGTATTAATTGATGCCCTTGCAATGCAAACTTGACTATACAACGTACACTATGGTGGGTTTATTGCCATGTGACAATCTCATCGAGCTAACATTCAATTTATTTTTACAAAGTTTTGACTGAAAAAAGTTAACGTTTTGACTGAAAAAAGTTTTTATTTTTACATATGTCGTCCATAATCAAGAAAAAAAAGCTAAGTAAGGAAAAACAAAAAAAAACACACTGTGTCACTGAAACAAGATGTTATGTTTTTTAGTTCGCTTTTCGAATAAAAAAAAATCGAAAACGTCCTTGGAGTGATTTCGGTCATAAAACTGTGCTGAGGATGTTGATTCTCATACATCATTCCATTTCTCTGTTGAAAGTAGTCATGATTCATTTGTGAACATCACATTTATTATAATATCTTCTCATACAGCTTCTTGAATTTGTCTCACTTCTTACCTGTCCTTCTTTCAACAGTTTATTTACTTAATCCAACCATATTTTTCTCGATCAACCTCTACTACGACCGCCACTCACGCTTGTATTGTAAATTTGCTAAGTCAACATTTCGTCATCCATCCATTCAACATGTCTCAACTACCTCAACGTACCCTTTTCCCCTTACTCAACACATTAATTTTAAGGTCACATTCATCCATAATAATTAAATTTCTTATTTTGCTATACATTGACACACCACCTGTTTTTTCAGTGCATGAATTTCGACCGCAATTTATTTGGTTCTTTTTATTATATTCTACCTTCACGTTTATTTTTTATTTATTTATTTAACACATTTATTGCAAATACGATCTGACGGGCTTATTGCCAGGCGGCAATCTCTTCCAACTAACCAGAAAAAAGTAAATGAAGCAAGTTACGTGGTCGCATAAATCATTCAAATGACTATCCATCCCCACGAAATCCATAAACACATACGTGAGCATATGCCCACGAACCCCACAAAGACGGACAATCACCCGAACATTATTTTTCATATAAAGTGAGATATCATCAATCAAATGGAAAGGAAGGGATAGTGGAGAGGAAAGGAAAAGAAAAATCAGGAATCAGACACATTATATTACTGACTAGAAATTAAGAGTTTTTTCAGTCGCTTCTTAAAGCATGCCAAGGACGGAGCGAGTCTAACTGGTTCCAGAGTCTCACTGCATGGGCAGTAAAGGACGTTTCACTCCCCTACATTGATTTAGCACAAATACGCTATTGTGAACCATAATGTATGATTTTAATAATGCTCAGTTTGAGTATGTGATTTATAGTTCTTCATTGACTGTTTCCTATTGCAGCTCGCCGAAAAAATGCTATAAAAATGCACGCATTGAGAAAAATACATGGTGTGACAATGTATGACGGAATTTAGAATGAAATGATAAGGGATAATACCGAATTTAAGATTGATGTATTAAAAAAATATTTAAAAAGCTGTGAGATAATTTGGGCACGTGTAATTTATGAATGAAGAAATACAAAGAAAACACATATTCAGCGCAAATGTGAGTGGATGGCGTGGAAGAGGAATACCAAACAAATTATAATTGGATCAAGTCAATTATATTTTGAAAGAATCAAATACACAACGTATGAAAAGGCGTATGGATGTAGAAGCTAAGAGTATGTGTCAAGGTAGGAAAGTCTGGCGCTCTTTTCTCTTTGTCTACTTTGACAGGGAATTGGAGTCATGGTATTATATATGTTTTTTAAATAGGTATATCAATTGTCTGTATACGGTTGTGTCACATTTCATCAATAATACGTGTATGCTACATTTCATCAATGATATGCGACATTACGTCAATGATATGCGACATTTTGTCAATTATATGCGGCATTTCGATAGTGATACGCGACATTTCGTCAATGATACGCAACATTATGTCAATGATACGCGACATTTTGTCAATGATACGCGATATTTTGTAAATGATATGCGATGCATTGTAAATATTTTAATGCTATTAAATTGAGCAGGTGACCGTTGTCTAACGAATAGCATTCACGCTTAGCGATCGGGCATCACGGGTTCCAATCCTGACGCATTCATTTTCGAAAAAGTTTTACTCTTCGATCACATGACTACCTCCGTGGCCTAGTTAGGAAGACGCCTGTCTTCTAGTCAGGGGGTCGCGGTTTCGGTTCCCGCTGTACCCTAGTTTTATAAAGGGCTTTTCAGGTTTTCACTTCAGGCTTGCTTAAAATCTTTCTGGTTGGCTGGAAGAGATTGCGACATGGCAATTCATCCGCTAGGTATTATTGTATGCAATGAAAGTGTAATATAATAGCGAAAATGTAATACAATACAACGAACGTGTAATACAATAATGAAGTGCATGGGTATGGGATAACGCGCAGGACTTCCGTGCGGAAGATTGCCGGTTCGAACCCCCCACTGTGCTACTCCCCTCAATTGACAGGCATTTATTCTGCCTAGTATTAAGAAGTATAAGGATTCCTATCCTATAACTTGGGTCATATCTATTATTTCTTATAAAAAGAAAAAAAAAAGAAAGAAGCATACAGGTGTGCTCCGATCGTCTTAATTCGGTGTGCCATCGGATCCAGTCAAGTGGTGTGATCGATAAGTATGCTGGTGTACAACGGTTCACTCGCTTAAAAAAAACTCTAAAAACTTCACTTTCTAACTGAAATGACGCTGGATTTCTCGAGGCCCAGCAACGACGAATATAATAACAGGTGTGGCGAAAACAAATAAGCGGTAGCTTTTTATAATTGTTTTTCATAATTCACATAATTTAAAATTTACGTCGTTTTGATATAATAGCAAATCGTATATAACAAGTAAATAATGCTAAATATCAAACATACTCGTATATTTGTCCTACGTACCATAACACAGAGTTTAAACATTAAATATGGTACATCTAGCATCTTATTGATATACGAGTATAACAATAAATAGGGGTTCTACTCCTGGCTGCTCTGCGGCACCCCGTATTGGCGCTGCGCGTCATTTACTTGTATGCTTATGTGGAGACCCCCAAAAGCTTTTCACTCCTCGCTGTCCCCTGTCAGAATGAAAAACAACACATTAAGATGGTTTGGACATGTTGAAATCATGAGTGGCAACAAACTGATTTAACCAATTTATAATGTAAGTACTCGTGGAAGTCGTGGTAGAGGATGATCGAGAAAGTATGGTCGGACCAAGTAAATGAAATTTAGAAAGAAGGAAATGTGAGGAGTAAGAGAAACAAAAGGATCTGTATGATAATATGTGTGAATGCCGAGGAAGTAAGGTTGTTATGACAAGAAAGTTTGGTGATCCGTCCTCTCTGCCTAACCCAACGGTATGTATATATATTATGTATTCTACGTAAAAAAATATCTTACATATTTTATTAAATAAAAATAATTATTTTAAATACGAGTACATTGAAAGTGGACATTTTTACTTGGAGGAAACAGAAAATCCCAATCTAATGACCGCAGCCATCACCTTCTTATCCTGATATTCTACTTATTTTATTTTTTCTGTATCATTAATATTTCAATAAAAGATGGTTCCGTTTCCGAGTAAGAACGCCCTTGAGGAGAATTTGATTTTTAAACCACACTATATAAAGTTCACATTGTTCCTCGAACCGGTGATTCAGATTGGTGGTTCAGAAATTAAAAAAGCGTGGCTGGGAGTCAATATTGTCTTCAACCCTAGATACCGAGCTTCCGGTTAAGCACGGAACTCGCAGTTTGTCATTGCACGTGATGGTAACATTGCCGCGCGTGAAGACACAACACTTGCATACGCACTCGGCAGACGCAAACATTGTTACCTGGTATACTCTTTTACCAGAATGGAAACATCGAACCTGCTACATTCAAGTAGACACTGTATGTCTTACCAATTAGACCATGAAGGTCTTCATACCCTTAACTGAGGCCCTGGTACGCGCGCTCAGAGCGAACACAGTGACATCACATACTGAACTGTTTATGTTATTTTTCTCTCGGCAGTTTTTGTAAACAGTTAAACAATACCAGAACATAAATATTTTAAATTACTCAAGAACACGTGCGTGGAGATTTCTCGCTGAAGAGCTATATACCAGGAGTCAAGAAAACATGAACCCAGTGCGAGTGTTGTTCTGTTATGTGCATTCACTGTAACAAGCAGATAGTAGTGAGAAGATCAACACCTGTGCAGTGCTATGTATATATGTACATACTGGCAATCCCTCGCTATAGAGTGAGGTTGTCAGTCCATCCTGTGGATGGATGACACCTGTGCTCTACATAGGCACACATTAGCAGGCAGATCAACCTCTGAGCAGTGCAGTGTACATACTGGCAATCCCTAGCTATAGAGTGAGATTGTCAGTCCATCCTGTGGATGGATGATACCTGTGCTCTACATAGGCACACATTAGCAGGCAGATCAACCTCTGAGCAGTGCAGTGTACATACAGGTAATCCCTCGCTGTAGAGTGAGATTGTCAGTCCATCCTGTGAATGGATGACACCTGTGCATATGATATATTGCTCTACATAGGCACATACTAGCAGCCAGATCAACCTCTGAGCAGTGCTACATACATACAGGTAATCCCTCGCTATAGAGTGAGATTGTCAGTCCATCCTGTGGATGGATGACACCTGTGCTCTACATAGGCACACATTAGCAGGCAGATCAACCTCTGAGCAGTGCTACATACATACAGGCAATCCCTCGCTATAGAGTGAGATTGTCAGTCCATCCTGTGGATGGATGACACCTGTGCTCTACATGGGCACACATTAGCAGGCAGATCAACCTCTGAGCAGTGCTACATACATACAGGCAATCCCTCGCTATAGAGTGAGATTGTCAGTCCATCCTGTGGATGGATGACACCTGTGCTCTACATGGGCACACATTAGCAGGCAGATCAACCTCTGAGCAGTGCTACATACATACAGGTAATCCCTCGCTATAGAGTGAGATTGCCAGTCCATCCTGTGGATGGATGATATCTGTGCATATATTGCTCTACATAGCCACATACTAGCAGGCAGATAAACCTCTGAGCAGTGCTATATACATACAGGCAATCCCTCGCTATAGAGTGAGATTGTCACTCCATCCTGTGGATGGATGACACCTGTGCTCTACA
The DNA here is from genome assembly GCA_949825065.1 of Odontocerum albicorne. Lineage (NCBI taxonomy): Eukaryota > Metazoa > Arthropoda > Insecta > Trichoptera > Odontoceridae > Odontocerum > Odontocerum albicorne. Next base: position 7,561,873 of record OX463864.1, on the reverse strand, counting down.
TAGGCACACATTAGCAGGCAGATCAACCTCTGAGCAGTGCAGTGTACATACTGGCAATCCCTCCCTGTAGAGTGAGATTGTCAGTCCATCCTGTAAATGAATGACACCTGTGCATATGATATATTGCTCTACATAGGCACACACTAGCAGCCAGATCAACCTCTGAGCAGTGCTACATACATACAGGTAATCCCTCAGAGAAGATATTAAAAGTTCCGGGTTCATCCCATAACATCCCCCCGGCCGAGATACACCCCACTAATATAGAGAGAGGACTGCAAGGATACCGGTCGTTTTCAGTACATGCCTTTGTACATATAGAAAAAGAAAAAAATATATACATATGACAGAAAATAAAATAAAAACATAAATACCTCCTCAGGTTTACAGTCAGCAAGGGAAAAAATAAACCCATCTACCGACTAGCGACATAGTCAGTTAACACGAAGCGTTTATTTAAAGTTAACACGAAGCGTTTAGTTAAAGTTAACACGAAGCGTAACAGTTAACACGAAGCGTTTTACTAAAGATCATCCATCACAGACGACAAAAAAGAAGAATTATGTAATATGACATATTACGTAATTCGAATCCAAACTGAAGTTCGTGAGAAATAAACAAAAAAACAAACATGAATCAATCTACAATATTTTTGTATGTGCACTTCCACTGCCTTTGTAAATGCAGAGCATGCATGTTTTAGTTCAGTGTTTAAGTGCTTAGCGAAATACAGAATAAAGTGATAAGGGATGATTGTGAACTTAAGGGTGATTTGTTGAGTAAGGTGGAGAAGGGCACACTGAGATGGTTTAAATCAATAATAAATAAATAAATTTAGGTTTATGGCCAAATAGTAAGTACATATTAATTTGTATTTTTTTATTTACACATGACAAGAAATTATACACAATTTGCGGGACAAGAAATTATACACAATTTGATTTAAAATGTCAAGGAAATCCTAGGAGATGTATGAGCATGTGTATGAGTGTAGAAGAGACGAAATATATGTTATGTTGTGTTGTAATTTGTTTTATCAAACACGATTTATTCCACTTTTTTGTAACGGTAGAACCCTACCGGTTTCAAGGCTTTCACATAATCATCAAGGGAGCACACAAACAAGACTCATATATCATACATACAAACCATACCGCCATTTCTCTGTCGGGGTAAGCATAGATGACAGAGGGGCATACTTTCCTTCTTGACACATATCCTTAGCCTCTCCGCATCTACATATAACATACAACTTGTACGAATTCTTTGACTATTTACGTTTCCTTCTTTCAAAATCCCATTCACTTGATTTATTTATTTTATTTATTTATTTAATTTTTTTATTTATTTTATTTATTAATTTATTTTATTTTATTTTATTTTATTTTATTTTATTTTATTTTATTTTATTTTATTTTATTTTATTTTATTTTATTTTATTTTATTTTATTTTATTTTATTTTATTTTATTTTATTTTATTTTATTTTATTTTATTTTATTTTATTTTATTTTATTTTATTTTATTTTATTTTATTTTATTTTATTTTATTTTATTTTATTTTATTTTATTTTATTTTATTTTATTTTATTTTATTTTATTTTATTTTATTTTATTTTATTTTATTTTATTTTATTTTATTTTATTTTATTTTATTTTATTTTATTTTATTTTATTTTATTTTATTTTATTTTATTTTATTTTATTTTATTTTATTTTATTTTATTTTATTTTATTTTATTTATTTATTTTATTTATTTATTTTACACATGACAAAAAATATACATAATTTACGAAAAAGCAAGTAATTTAATTTGGCCACACAATTTTAATGGATCTGGGTTTGTTGCCTTTCATTTGTCGAGTCCCCAGTAAACTAGGCTTTTGCCTGCATCTCACTGAGGACATAGGTATAGTATGAAAAAATAAATCGACATTTCTTTCCGTTTTTTTTAATTATATAAAACCCCGTTGCACATTCTCATCAACCTGATAAACAGTGACGCTCAATTATATTTGTGTATATCACGTGAATACTCACACTTCGTCACTCCAGACAGATCGAAAACGTTTCTCCCACAGTATACCGCACGCAATCATAAAAAAAAGATAAAAAACAAAATACACCCCACTCAAGAGTTAAGACAATCCCTTGCTGCAAGTTATTCCTCTTGCAAGCCCAAGTATTCAAACTCCTGTCGCAATAACAACCACGCTCCGATGCACTGCCTGAATGTTTTCCCCCTTTGCCTTTATACGAGTATAAATATATTTGAAAATCGCACATATATCTCTAGATAAATACATTTAAAAGACAAACTATCAAAAGTTCTGGGCTCATCCCACAACATTCCCTCCGGCTGAAGTATACCTCATCAATATAGGGCAAGCCCAGCCGCAAGGACATAAGATGTTTTCAGCCCACACCCTTGTACAAATAGATAAAGAAAAAAAACAGTAAATTAATAAATGGGTGAAAAAAATTAAAAAACAAATCTAAGATTACTTCCTCAGATTAACTCAAATAAATAAATATAGGTTATTTGATAGCAACATAGTGTGTACATATGGTATGTTATATAAATGTATTCCAAAATCGCACGCATATCTCTAAATAAACTGCTTAAAATATATTTAAGAGAGAAGCTATTATTCCCATAACATCCCGCCCCCCCCGGCCGAGATACACCCAACTTATATAAGGCGAACCCGGCCGCAAGGACACCTGATGCTTTTCAGCTCACACACTTGAATGTCGTGATGGTATGTAATTGAATATTATGCAATCTAGATCAGTGATTTCTATACAAGATAACATAATGGATCTTTAAAATTGAGCGGTTTTTAATTTTTTTTTTTATTCTTGAATAAAACACACAATTTGCTTTGATTTAAATTTTTTTTTATTGGTCATTGAAGTATAATGTATGACATTTAAACATAAAAAAACAATATCCGACAAATGTCCACCTCTTGCAGCTCCACAGATGTCCACTCTTTTGTCAAAAATTTCGATGACATTTTGACATAATTGCGGTTCTAACTCACCAATAACGCGAATAATTTCGTCCTTCAGCTCAGGAATTGATCAGTTCATACTTATAGACCTGGCTTTTCACGTAACACCAGAGAAAATAGTCCAACGGTGTCAGATCACACGATCTCGGTGGCCAATTAACATCACCGTTTCCGGATATTACAATACATAAAATAATTCAACAATTTGAACGCGTTGTTGTATAGTATACGACTCAATTTTTATAAATGTCATACATTACACTTTTCAAACGTCACAAGACCCAGGCAAGTTCACGTCGCCATCTGTGTTTTATACAAGAATTTAAAAAACCGCTCAATTTGAAAGACGAAAATCAAACTTAGATTTGGAAGAATAAAAAACTTTATAAATCGACATAAATAAAAAAAAAAATAACTGAATATTTTTGAGATAGAGATAATAAAAGTAACAAGGGCACTGGTTAATTAATATGAAGTAAAATACTTATTTTATCCTCTTTTAAATTCAGCAATATAAATTCCAAATATGTCCAACTCAATGAGTTCCTTATTAACTCGTCCAGTGCTGAGAACACGCGTGGCGTGTCCATGTAAACATCTGCTTCATGTTCAGAACACGCGCGGCGTGTCCATGCCTAAATATTGTTAGTATATTACATCAGCATATGATATTCGTCATTACTTCGGAAGATTCTGTCGCATTCGGGCGTTTGCGCATGTGGTTCTTTACTTGACATCTCAATTTTCTTACTTGACATCTGTCAAGCAAATTGTCTCAGCATTGAAAGAGTTAAACGCTAAACAACTTTTCTTGATTACATAAGTTATCGCCGTACGTATTCGTTTGATCTAGTCGAACGAATGGGGCAACGGAAACATAACCTTTCAAGTAAAACATTTCAAAAGTTTTTCGATTCACTAGAAATTAGAAGCGAAAGTCTATAAAGGTCAATTAATGATTTATAGTCACGTGATTGATTCAAACTTCGGCGACAGAGGTTCGCGATAAACGCTTTCTTTGTATGTTTTTTTACTTAATATCATAATAATAATTTAGAAGAAGCTTATATGGAATACAGCACATCTGAAACGTCGGTCGACTCTAAAGCCACATCAGCACATTTGCGATCCGAACAATCTTCTTTACTCGTAAAAATTAGAAATGAGAACTCTTAGTTTTTTTAATTAAATTATTATTTTTTTCCTCGTAAGACTTTAAGAAATATCTTAAGTACAGTGAATAGAAAGTACAGTGAATAGAAACAGTGATAGTAAAATACGTTGAACATGTTCCTGAAGATACAGTGAGAGATCTGCTTCGAGAAGGAAGGGCACAGACTTTCTGCAGCCCTCCTGGTCGCTTATCATGCTCTACGCCATCCGTCAGGTGAGTTTCTCTTCATTTGCCCTCCTTTTATCACCAATTTCTTGATTCTACTACTTATGTATGTATATATGTATGTATGTATGTGTGTGTGTGTGTAGTATGTATGTATGTGTGTGTATTTATGAATGTATGTATATGTGTGTGTGTGTGTGTGTGTGTTTATGTGTGTATGTATGTATGTGTGTGTGTGTGTGTGTGTGTGTGTTTATGTGTGTATGTATGTATGTGTGTGTGTGTTTGTGTATGTATGTATGTATATATGTATGCGTGAATGTATGTATGTATGTATGCATGCATGCAAGCCTGTATCATAACATATGTATGATATATGTCTCCACGCCATCTCCACTTATCATATGTTGATTTTCGAGAGCACTATATTTCAGAATGATTCCTCTCCCTGCTATGGCCCTATCGGAGGGCCCCCGTCATAGAGGACCTTGTTGCGTTCCTGATTTGTTAAGTTCACCGTATTAATGGTATATCTCTGCTTTGTTGTCTTTAACATGACTTTTTCCAAATTATCTTCTCCTCCTAATGCTATTTGGCGATAAAATTAAAATGCACCGCCTGGCTTGAATATTTATTTGTTGGGTTTTGTTCCCAATTTTTTAACCCTCTGACCTCTCAGTATTTTTCAAAATCTTCAAGTGTCTTTATGGTGGGCTTAACCTAGTAAGTGTCCACGCTTATTACATCATGAAGTAGGATTAAAAAATATGTAGCAATATATAAAATGCATTCTTAAGTCGAGATTAAAATCCTTCTCACAGAAGAAATCCTGCATTTTGAAGGATCAGTTTTGTGACATCTCTACTCTCACATTACAATTTATTGAGACAAGTCCTTTTGATCAGTTAACACGCATCTTAGATATCTACATTATAAGACACAGAAATCTGACGCATGTACATAACAGAATACTCCCAGGCAGAACAAAATACCCCTAGGCAGAAAAGTACACGCATTCCTCGCTTCATCCTTTCACGCTGCACTTGTTCTAGCCCTAGCACTCTTGAATGTCGAACTCTTGATATCAGTTTTATTTATTTCCAGTCCGTTCCAGTTGTTTTGCATTTGTGGCAGCGTTAGTTGTTCTGTTTACAGCTCAACACATAAACAACAGGCTGCCGTGGCGGTCAGTCATAAACACCAAACTAAAATATAACTGCAATAACAAACAGCGGCCGCAAAACAATAACAGCATTATTAATAAAAGCAGAAGGAACAGCCAGCGATATCAAACAATGGAGCATATGACCAAAACATATCCAAGATCTACGAATCTTTGTGTCAACCACTTTTTTGTTGTTGTTTCTGTAATACAATGAAGAATAAATGAAGGGATTCGGTTATTTGATTTGGATCACTGAGTTTAAGAATTGTATTTGTTTATTCTGTTTAATTTACACATGACATGACGACAGGTAATTTAATTCGGACACACAATTTTAATAGACCTGGTTTTGTTGCCTTTCATTTGTCGTGTCCACAGTAAATTAGGCTTTTGCCTGTATCTCATTGAGGGCAAATAACGTGAAAAAATAAATCGATATTTCTTTTCAGTTTTTGATTATATGAAACCCCGTTGCATATACTCTTTAACCTGACAAACAGTGACACTCAATTACATATGTATACACCACGCAAATCAAATCCCTCACACTTCATCACTCCAGAGAGACCAAAACGTTCATCCCACAGCATACCGCACATAATAAAAAAAAACAAGTCATTCCTCCTGCAAGCGCGAGTATTCAAACTCTTGCGCAATAACAACCCTGCTCTGATTGACTGCTTAAATTTTTGTCCCCCTTTTATTGAATTTGGTTTTCTGAACGTTGTTTGCATCCCACAATATATGGCACATAATCATGAAAAAAAAAACACACAACACTCAAGAGTTCACACAAACCCTTGCTATAAGTCATTCCCCCTGCAAGCCCAAGTATTCAAACACCTGTCGCAATAACAACCACGCTCCGATCGACTGCCTGTCTAAAGTGTTTTCCTTCTTTTGCCTTTATTGAATTCGTCACCCTATTGTATATCATGGGAGCCAAATAGTCATATTATTGCCTTTGGGCAAAAGATTTTTTAACTCTAGGGATAGTGATAATTTGATCAGTTGACATGCGTGTCATGTGTCTCTGCTGAGTCTGCATCTTCCCCTCATCTCGATGATAGTGCCAGAAAATAGACTTAAAATGTAAATTGGTTATGTCTAAGACCCAATACTCCCTGAAAAGTTCCGCTGTTGTGTACCAGTTAGAAAGTTTCTCATTTACGATACATTGTAATGTTTAGTATAGCACTGTTTTTTTTCCTTTTAATATAACAAGAAGTCTTGTTTGTGCTCTCCTGATGATAAGGGGAATACCTTGAAACCGGTAGGGCTATACAGTTATGTTAAGTGAAAAAAAAACCGTGTTTTACTAAACAAATAACAGTGTCTTTAGACCTCCACAATGTAAACGCTTCAACACTTGCCACCCTGTGATGGATAGCGAGTGACCAGGACTTATATTTTATTTGATTATTTGACGTTTAAATACATAATAAAATTATTTTTATAGCTAATTACAAAAATAACCTAGAAGATTTTGCATAATTTTAATTTAAAACATACATTTTTCACTGGATACTTAGCGTCCAGCACCATGGCTAGTGGAATTTTTTAGCACAGTAAGGCAAGTGTTAACTATAAATAACAACAATGTATTGATATATGTGATGCTAGCTTAATGCTCATTGGAACTGGTATTAAGAGATCAAAATAAGAGAAAATATAGCACAAAACTGATTTCTTTCTAGTTTTTTCTTTCTGGTTTCTTAGTATTGTTTCTGTTCTGCAATTCAGAGCAAGTAGAGGTTTTTAGTGACTTTGATTGGATAACGGAGGCTAACAATATATTGTTAATATTTGGGATGCTAGATGACTGACTGAGTAATGAGACCAATGGAGAAGAGCGGATATGGCACAAAGCTGTTTCTTTATTCTTTCATTGTAATTTTTAGATTGTATAGGTATTTGATTACCTGGGCTAGATTAGATTGTATATGTATTTGATTACATGGGCTAGATTAGATTGTATAGGTATTTGATTACCTGGGCTAGATTAGATTGTAAAGGTATTTGATTACCTGGGCTAGATTAGATTGTATAGGTATTTGATTACCTGGGCTAGATTAGATTGTTTAGGTATTTGATTACCTGGGCTAGATTAGATTGTATAGGTATTTGATTACCTGGGCTAGATTAGATTGTATAGGTATTTGATTACCTGGGCTAGATTAGATTGTATAGGTATTTGATTACCTGGGCTAGATTAATTACATTAAAATTAATATCTGGCATGCTGGTCTCCAGCTCAATGGATTCATTTTCAACCTAACGGTTCAAGGCATTGAACTGGTTGAATGTTAGAAATAAACGCCAAATTCACATACTGTTTATATTGTAAAATATCCTTAACTGTCCCGCCACCCCTTCTTATCTCGCCGAAATTTTTCAGCGTTTTTCCAATCATGGATTAGCGCTACGCTCAAACAGAGATTGTCTATTGGCCTTTCCAGTTCACCGCTCCTCTTTTTTTACGTCGTCCTTTACTGTCCATGCAGTGAGACTCTGGAATTAGTTACATACCAATATAAGACTCGATCCGTCCTTGGCATGCTTTAAGAAGCGACTGAAAAAACTCTTAATTTCTAGTCAGTAAAATAACGTGTTCATTCCTGATTTTTCTTTTCCTCTCCACCATCCCTTCCTTTCCTTTTGATTGATGATATCTCACTTTATATGAAAAATAATTTTCGGATGATTATCCGTCTTTGTGGGGTTCGTGGGCATGTGCTCACGTACATCTTTATGGATTTCGTGGGGATGGACAGTCATTTGAATGATTTATGCGACCACGTAACTTCCTTCATTTACTTTTGTCTGGTTGGTTGGAAGAGATTGCCGCCTGGCAATAAACCCGCCAGATTGTATTTGCAATAAGAATGTTAAATAAATAAAATAAATAAATCAGTCTCAAGAGATCAAAGTAAGAGTTGAGATGGCACGAAGCTGCTTCCTCAAAACTGCTGGATCTCCTTTGCAACGAGGAATTCGATCTTGACTTACGTATACGAATTTATGCTGCTACATCTTTTCCGTTCTGATCTATGGTATTTAAGCTTGGACACTTACTCAGGCCACCACAAAGAACCAATAAGCTGTTGAAATATGGTGATATCGAAGAATGCGCAGAGATTCCTGGGTTGACAAATGAGTAACAATATCCTCGGTATTCAAGGCAGGCTCAAGTACTTTAATTCTTGGACCATATGGCATGCAGAGAAAATGAGTATTAAAAAAGACCCGTCTTAACGATGACAAAGCAGAGTTAACCACCAACCCGATGGGCTGACGGAATCAGGAATGCAGCAAGGTCTACTGTGACGGCAGCACTCCAAGATATGTTATAGAAACTTATTCGACTTGGTGTAGTGTAGTATATATGTTGTCTCCATAAACAGTGAGACGTAATTTTCCGATTTTCGACCATATACACGGTACCACCCCATTACAAACTTTCATTAACTTGATAAACAGTGAGATATAATTTTCCGATTTTCGACTATATACAACACGGTACCACCCCATTACAAACTTTCATTAACTTGATAAACAGTGAGATATAATTTTCCGATTTTCGACTATATACAACACGGTACCACCCCATTACAAACTTTCATTAACTTGATAAACAATGAGATATAATTTTCCGATTTTCGACTATAATACACGGTACCCCCCCATTACAAACTTAAGTTAACTTGATAAACAGTGAGATATAATTTTCCGATTTTCGACTATATACAACACGGTACCACCCCATTACAAACTTTCATTAACTTGATAAACAGTGAGATATAATTTTCCGATTTTCGACTATATACAACACGGTACCACCCCATTACAAACTTTCAATAACTTGATAAACAGTGAGATATAATTTTCCGATTTTCGACTATATACAACACGGTACCACCCCATTACAAACTTTCAATAACTTGATAAACAGTGAGATATAATTTTCCGATTTTCGACTATATACAACACGGTACCACCCCATTACAAACTTTCATTTACTTGATAAACAGTGAGATATAATTTTCCGATTTTCGACTATATACAACACGGTACCACCCCATTACAAACTTTCATTAACTTGATAAACAGTGAGATACAATTTTCCGATTTTCGACTAAATACAACACGGTACCACCCCATTACAAACTTTCATTAACTTGATAAACAGTGAGATATAATTTTCCGATTTTCGACTATAATACACGGTACCCCCCCATTACAAACTTTAGTTAACTTGATAAACAGTGAGATATAATTTTCCGATTTTCGACTATATACAACACGGTACCACCCCATTACAAACTTTCATTAACTTGATAAACAGTGAGATATAATTTTCCGATTTTCGACTATATACAACACGGTACCACCCCATTACAAACTTTCATTAACTTGATAAACAATGAGATATAATTTTCCGATTTTCGACTATATGCAACACTGTACCACCCCATTACAAACTTTCATTAACTTGATAAACAGTGAGATATAATTTTCCGATTTTCGACTATAATACACGGTACCCCCCCCCCCCCATTACAAACTTTAGTTAACTTGATAAACAGTGACATATAATTTTCCGATTTTCAAATATATACAACACGGTACCACCCCATTACAAACTTTCATTAACTTGATAAACAGTGAGACATAATTTTCCGATTTTCGACTAAATACAACACGGTACCCCCCCATTACAAACTTTAGTTAACTTGATAAACAGTGAGATATAATTTTCCGATTTTCGACTATATACACGGTACCACTCCATTACAAACTTTCATTAACTTGATAAACAGTGAGACCTAATTTTCCGATTTTCGACTACATACACGGTACCATCCCATTACAAACTTTCATTGACTTGATAAACAGTGAGATATCCCTTTCCGATTTTCGACTATATACACGGTACCACCCCATTACAAACTTTCATTAACTTGATAAACAGTGACACATAATTACATGTATGTATCACGCAAGTCGAACCCCGCATTCTTCATCATTCCAGACATACTTAAATGTCTATCCCACAATGTCCCACAAAGAAACACCAAAAATACGCCACACTTAAGAGTTAACACAAGCTTTTGCTACAAATCGTCCCTCCAACAAACCCAAGCACACAAACTCCTGTCGCAAAAACAACAGGGTTGTCTTCAAATTTGCAGACATCACTTAAAATTTCCGGATGTCTAAAGAACACTATCTGGAAAAATAAGTATATGAACATCCAAAGCAAGGTGAGGATATACAAGACCTGTGTCCGACCCATAATGACATACAGCATAGAGTCCAGAACCAAAAATCTCCTTCGAACCAGCGAAATGAAGGTACTCAGGAGTATCGCTGGCAAAACCCTTCGTGATAAAGAGTACGAAACACAGAAATCCGAAGGATGTGCGAAGTTGAAGATATTGTCAGATGGGGACGACAGAGAAGAAGGTTCTGGAACGAGCATGTATCCAGAATGGCGGAACCAAGAGCCGTAAGAATGGCCAGGGATAGTATCCCCCAAGCAAGCAGACCTCCAGGACGACCTCCCAAAAGATGGAAAAACAGCTGGCAGTCGACGACACAAGAAGGGAACAATGATGCAGGACCATAACAGGCCTAAAATAAGAAGAAGACTTAAAATTCTAACACTTAGAGGATAATCGCTCCACGCCACAGAACCAACAAAAGCCCTGTGATTTATCCAGCCCTATTGGATCGCTTCGGAATAATAAATTTATTTGATAAAGACAAAATTGACCTCAAAGTTCTTCTCTTCTTCCAAGGAACATCTTTCAGACACAGATTCGAAAGATACAATGGTGATCTCCTATTAAGGGACTTGAATACAATGAGATAATCCGTTTGCGACACTAGAGCTAATGCAGACCAAGGAATCGACCAACAAGACGTATAGTATCTGTTTGATCAAGAGATACTATACTTGCATGCTAAGGAACATGTCCAAGGTCTGGTTGTGTACAAATAAATATTGATGTGCCAATTCAAACGGTCTCCGTGGACACTTCTTAATGACTTGTCCAAACATTGGCCAATGTGACAACTCGAACATTATACGAGTAATGTCCATACATTCACATTCACCCACTCGGTTTTTGTTTATATTTTTTTTATTTGTCTCTCCATCGTCTTATAATAATTATAAAAGGACAATTTATATAGCGCCATTAAGAAAACAAACTCTATACAAGGGCGCTCTGACTCGGAACTCGAAAGAATTTTTATAGAGAGATTTAAAAAAAGTATGTAGGTATGTATGTGTGTGTGTGTGAGAGAGAGAGAGAGAGTGTGTATGTATGTATATATGTTTGTTTGTATGTGTGTGTGTATGTGTGCATGTATGTTTGTATGTATATATGTATGTGTGTATATGTGCATGAATGTATGTATGTATGTTTGTATGTGTGTGTGTATGTGTGTGTGTGCATGTATGTATGTATGCATATATTCGTGTATGTATGTAACATATGTATTTATGCGGGTATGTGTGTATGTATGTTAAGTTTGTGTGCATGTATGTTTGTATGTGTGTGTGTGTGTGTGTGTGTGTATAGATGTGTATGCGTGTGTAGGTGTGTATGTGTGTGCATGTATGTATGTATGTATGCGGGTATGTGTATATGTATGTTATGTTTGTGTGCATGTATGAATGTATGTTTGTATGTGTGTGTGTGTGTGTGTGTGTGTGTGTGTGTGTGTGTGTGTGGGTGTGTATGTGTGTGTAGGTGTGTATGTGTGTGTATAGGTGTGTATGTGTGTGTGCATGTGTGTATGTATGCGGGTGTGTGCATGTGTGTATGTATGCGGGTGTGTGTATGTATGTGTGTATGCATGTATGAATGCACGTCCGTGCGTTCGTGCTTGCGTGCGTGCGTTTGTGCTTGCATGCGTGCTTGTGTGTGTTTATATGGAGTATATTTAAATTAATATATTTATGTACAAAAAACATAAAGTAGAATGTAAAACTGTCCAAGAGTAAAATCAATCTGCCGCGAATCGAACTTTGGGCGTCCCCGCTCCCTTGTTTAGCGTAATTACTAACAATCTTCCACGGTTGCCGACAATAGATACATGACGTGATGGTGATGACCAAAATAATGTATTGTAATATTAGCGATTTCACCCTCTCATATCCGACATATTAATCGACCCTACTAAACAGGAGCGTCGGGGTCTTCAGCTCAATAGCGACTGAGTCGGGAGCTTATCAGCGACCCATTATATAGGGTCGAATGGCCGGGAAAAGCTTCGAGCTAGAACTTGTATATTTATATATTCAATAAAGGCTTATATACCAGTTTAATTGGAGTTGATATTTACAAAAAAATTAATATTATGGTTTCTGGACGATATTGAACGAGTATTGCAAATTCGTGACCTGGGGTTTGTGTGATGCTGTTATTAGTGAATCCTGAATCATTTTTATTTTGTGTTTGTTGTTTGGTATATTCGTGCGCACTTAAAATTCTAATTTGAGTACATATCGTTTTTGTTGCCTTTTTAAATGGTCGATAAAATATCGTACATGCAAACTCAGCAGAGACAAATGACACGCATGATCTCTTCATACCGGTTCCAATGAGCAATAAGCTAGCATCCTAGACATCAATACATTATTGTTATTTATGGTATAGTTAAAGCGTTAATATTGTAGAGGTCTAAAGACACTTGTTTTGTTTAGTAAAATACGTTTTTTTTTTCTTCACTAAACATAACTGTATAGCACTACCGATTTCAAGGTTATCTTATCACCTTGTCATCAGGAAAAAAGGAGAAAGAAATTAGCTTTGTGCTATCTTTTCTCTTACTTTGATCTCTTAATACAGGTTCCAATGAGCATTAACACGTTCACTGCGTCGAACACGGCTCCCGTGTCCATACAAAATAGCCTTGAATGTTGAGTGCACTCATAAACGTCTCCCGATAAGGATTCGTCGCCGGTTTCATGTGTTTTGAAGACACGAAGGAATACACTTGTATATGATATTTCAATAGAAAATAGAATTAGATTTTTAACAAAGTTATGGGTTTTCATAAATTCGCGAATTTTCAGCATCTCTGTATGACATTTTAATACGCAGTGAATGTGTTAAGCTAGCATCCCAGATATCAATACATTGTTGTTATTTATAGTTAAAGCGTTTACATTGTGGAAGTCTAAAGACACTGTTATTTATTTAATAAAAAAAGTTTTTTTTTCCACTTAACATAACTGTATAGCCCTACCGGTTTCAAGGTATTCACCTTATCATCAGGAGAGCACAAACAAGACTTCTCCTTAGACAGTCTTGTTATGTTAAAATGAAAAAAAACAGTGCTATACTAAACATTACAATATATTATAAATAATAAATTTTCTAACTGGTATACAGCAGCGGGGCTTTTCAGGGAGTATTGAATCCTAGACATAACCAACTTACATTTCAAGTCTATTCTCTGACACTATCATCGAGAGGAGGGGAAGATGCAGACTCAGCAGAGACACATGACACGCATGTCAACTGATCAAATATTCACCATCCTAGAGTTATAAGACGGAGACCACCAGATCATACTGTAAATCAGGCAATGTCTGTGGATCTTTCTCGACAGCCGTCCAGATGATGACCAAAGAACTCCTGGATGACTCAATGCTCCAAAATCCTGCAGAGAAACGGCCTAGATGAAAACGACACCCAGAACCGAAGAACATACAGCCTGAGAACGAGAAGAGCCGACCCCAACAGCCTACCTAGACAATGAGTCGAGACAGTGTCAGGAAGAAGAAGAAGATGAAAGAGCTATGGTAGGACATCTTTTGCCCAAAGGCAATACACCTATTGGTCTCCCATGACATACAATTGGGTGCCGAATACAATAATGGCAAATAGGACAAAACATTCAGGCAGTGGATCGGAGCGTGGTTGTTATTGCAATAGGTATTTGAATGCACCGTCCCTCGATTTACGCGGGTTTTTTTACGCGGTTTTCCAAGATGTTTTTTTTTAAAAGAGAGTTTTTTTCTAAAATTTAAATAGATTTTTGAAGAAGATAGTCCTTATTAATATTATATTAACCACTAATTCACGGTGCTAAAGTCAAGGCGAATCAACGGAACAAATAGTATTGTTTTATTTAATGTTATTAACCTGGCGAGTTTATTGCCATTTGACAATCTTTTCCAACCAACCAGAAAGATATTTTTATAGGTCCTAAGTGTTAACCAGACTGGAATCCTTTTTTTTTTTTTAATCTGGGTTCCAGCGGGGATCGAACCCGCCTCCTCCGGATCGGCAGACAAGTGTCTTACCACCAAGCCACGGCCATTGTTATTATTACCAAATGTATTTATTGCTATGAATGTTAGCGAATTAATGCAATCAGCCAGAAAATTGGAAAATATGGTAGTAAATATTTAATGTTGATAGAGTTTTAAAAATTGAACGAGAGATAAAAAAATATTTATATGCGATATGAAGAAATTCATAAAGGAATTACTAAAACAAAAAAAAAAACAAACGTTAGTTATAGATTATCTAACAACAGTATCCAGAGAGCATTTTTCTCCAAAATAATCAGACATTTTAGATATTTCTACTCATGACAGCGACTTTGAACCAACAATTGTGAAGAAGAAAAAAAACAGTTGCTTTAGAAGACAACAGCGAAAATTCTGAATAAAATAATCTTGTTTCTTGTATTATACGAGTATGTTTATGTGTGTGAACATATTATGTACATTTTTAATACCTTCGCCACTTTTACTATGTTCATAAAAAATATGTTGTATGTATGTGTGTGTGTGTGTGTGTGTGTGTGTGTATATAGGTGTGTATATGTGTGTAGGTGTTTATGTGTGTGTGCATGTATGTATGTATGCATATATTCATGTATGCATATATTCATGTATGCGGGTATGTGTGTATTTATGTTATGTTTGTGTGCATGTATGAATGTATGTATGTGTGTGTAGGTGGTATGGGTGTGTAGGTGTGTATGTGTGTGTGTGCATGTATGTATGTATGCATATATTCATGTATGCATATACTCATGTATGTATGTATGCGGGTATGTGTGTATGTATGTTATGTTTGTGTGCATGTATGACTGTATGTATGTGTGTGTAGGTGTGTATGTGTGTGTGCATGTACTTTTATAATATGTTTATGTGTGTGAGCATAGTATGTACATGTTTAATACCTTCGCCACTTTTACTATGTTCATAAAAATTATGTTGTATGTGTGTGTGCATTTAAATAAAAAAAATGTAATAGTGTGAGGTACATGGCCGCGCGATAACGCATTAGAATTCCGTACGGCAGGTTGTCGGTTCGAACCCCGCGCTATGCTACTGCCCTCGAACGACACAGACAATTTTTCCGCCTAGTGTTCGAGGTTTTATGGATACCTATGACTTCGGTCATATTTGTCAAGTTTGCGTCCTTGTTGGAATGCAACAGCTTACTCACAATAATACAATACACACACACAGGCGACTTGCAAGATGGCTGAAAATCATACTCAATCTTTATACCCTCGTATAAGGATCCTATGACTTCAGTCATATGTATTCTTTAAAACAAAATGTTTTTTATATCCTGGAACCTATCCCATAATTATGTATGAGCTCCATATATGTTTTTTTACGCGGTTTTCGTTTACGCTGTTTTCGTTTACGCGGTTCTTTGCGGAAGGTGTCGACCGCGTAAATCGAGGGGCGCGTGTACTTTGTCTTGCAGAAGGAATAATTTGTAGGAAAGGTTTGTGTAGTCTTGAGTTGTTTCCACATTAAATAACGTATTGTTTTTTTTTATAAATATTGTATTTATAAAATTTCTTGTCATGTATATAAATCAATGAAAGAAATTAAAAATGCAATAAAATAAAATAGAAATACTCGGATGTGATGAGGCTGGTCTTTATTTTGAGGATATCCAAGAACTTTATTTCGAGGATATCCAATTACTTTATTTTGAGGATAACCAAGAAATTTATTTTGAGGATATCCAACTTTATTTTGAGGATATCCAATAACTTTATTTTGAGGATACCCAAGAACTTTATTTCGAGGATATCCAATAAATTTATTTTGAGGATATACAAGAACTTTATTTTGAGGATAGCCAAGATATTTATTTTGAGGATATCCAAGAACTTTATTTTGAGGATATCCAATAACTTTATTTCGAGGATATCCAATTACTTTATTTTGAGGATAACCAAGAAATTTATTTTGACGATATCCAACTTTATTTTGAGGATATCCAATAACTTTATTTTGAGGATATCCAGTAACTTTATTTTGAGGATATCCAAGAACTTTATTTCGAGGATATCCAATAAATTTATTTTGAGGATATACAAGAACTTTATTTTGAGGATAGCCAAGATATTTATTTTGAGAATATCCAAGAACTTTATTTTGAGGATATCCAATAACTTTATTTCGAGGATATCCAATTACTTTATTTTGAGGATAACCAAGAAATTTATTTTGAGGATATCCAACTTTATTTTGAGGATATCCAATAACTTTATTTTGAGGATATCCAGTAACTTTATTTTGAGGATATCCAAGAACTTTATTTCGAGGATATCCAATAAATTTATTTTGAGGATATACAAGAACTTTATTTTGAGGATAGCCAAGATATTTATTTTGAGGATATCGAACTTTATTTTGAGGATATCCAATAACTTTATTTTGAGGCTATCCAAGAACTTTATTTTGAGGATATCCGAGTACTTTATTTTGACGATATCCAAGAATTTTTCTTCAATGAAAATATTTATTCTGTTTTAAATATTATTTAAGTCGTTGAGATTTATCATTTTTAAATTGGTAATCCAATTATTAACATAGATTTTGGAGATGAGGACGTATGTATGTATGTTTAAACTAACTTCATTTTATTTTGTAATTTTTATTTTTGATAGTTAACGCCTACATACTAGTTATAACTAGATAACAATTCTTACAACTAATTATTTAGCACGTAAGTGTCCACCCGTTCAGGCTACTTGTATTCCATTACATTCACTCAGACCTTGGTCCTCCCAGCTAATAGTTACTGTAGGTGGACTAGTCAGGCAACAGATGATGCTTCGGGAGCCTATAATATTATGTACTCGTATAACGGAAAGGTAGGTAGAACTTACTCTCGTAAACTCTCAAAGTAGCGATCAGAAATTTGCTGTTAATCTGTTGACTTTTATAGAACTTCACGGTCCAAGCGAGAATGTGGTGTTGGAGGATTTATTCACGTTGTTCGGCGTGAAGTCAGGAGATATTGATTCTAGGATGGGTGTTGAAAGAGATCTTGAATGCTTTGTTCTGCGCTCGTTGAAGCTTCAGGCGATCAGTGTTGCTCACACTACCCCAAACGGGTGCAATATAGGTCAAGATAGGACAAATAAGGGTTTTATAGATGAGGAGCTTATTTTTGGGTGAAAGGAAGCTGCGTTGATGGAATGTCAAACTGATAGCCCCGATGCCCTTTTGACCCTTCTATCTGACGATATTCTGGTGGGTTTTACAAGTTAGTCGCCGGTCGTAGTGTTGGCCGAGGTACGAGTGTTTGACCGCGTCCCGCCCCTTAACCAGGCAATCACCGATTAATAAGGGCATCGGTGACACTCTTTCCTTGACTTTGCGGAAGAACATGATGGCTTCAGTATTAGCTCTGGGCAAAGGGAGAATACTGAATGATTAACGTTTTTATATAAAATCATCAACTCGCACCAAATAGTCCCGAACAGCTTAGCTTTTTTTATATAAGAATTCCTTCAGTACATTTCCGCTAAAAGGCTGTTTTGTCCATTTCGTAAATTACCTCAAATTACCAACGAAATTCCACGAAAATAAAGAACACATCTTTTGGGAAACGAATTAACTGAGATCGTCGATATACATATTTAACCACAGTCTACGGAGTAATAAAATAAGGCTGATTGCAGAATTTATAATAAATTAAATTTGTAGTCAATAATTTTTTTAAATTTGAATGTCAAAGATGACTATCTGTGCGGTGAGATGCGGGTGGCTTGTCTTGAGACGGTCCTGTACCGAATTTATAATTGTGTATATTGTTAAATATTTAAATATATTTTTATATACGAGTAAATATTTAACAATATACACAATTATATTTCAACTTGTGTTCTTGCATAATTATGTGTTCATTTTTTTCATTTTGTGAATATTTTATATATTTTAATTTGGTTTTATTATTATTATTATAAACTATTTTAATTTTAATAAAAGGATAATTTATTTTGTAACGAATTAAACATTCAATATTAATTTATTTTTCTATTTTGTTGTAAGGTTAATTGTGTCGTAAAATAAACAATTAAATTAATAAATTTCTCGGATAGATGTATGTAAGGTAAAAATCGTTACTTTATTCATTCTGAGCGTGCTGAAGTATATTATTATGAAAGGTAATAGCTAAGCGCATTTTTTTGTCCATTGTTAACCCAAATTGGAGTTTTAGGCGTCATTTTGAAAATGGAACAAAATAAGTTGTTTTTCGGTGTTCGCTTAGCTTTTACTACCGCAAAGGAAACAATACGAGACCAACCAAAAACACATATGTTCAGTACATGTTGACGAAGTACCAGTTTCAAGACTTTCACCTCATCATCAGGGGAGCACAAACAAGACTGAATTCTGTTCGAACCGGTACCGAGATACACGCTTCCAACGGTAAACATTCGAGTTGGGGGAGGCATGGAACAACCTAGGCGAGCAACGAAGAGATTTTTGGGATATACTAGGTTAGTCAAAAAGTTTTGAAAGCGGAAATGAAAATACATTTTTTTGGGGGGGAAATCACTTTTATTGCTCAGTATAGTCTCCCATAAGATCAATACACTTGGTCCAATGATCTTCCAACTTTGTTGTCCCATCACGGAAGTGACTTTCTGGAAGGCCTGCAAAATACTCCTCTACGACGGCTATAACCTCTTCGTTTGATGAAAAATGCTTACCACGAAGGAATTTTTTGAAGTGTGAGAACAGCCAGAAGTCAGAGGGAACTAAATCTGGCGAATAGGGTGGATGCTGCAACAATTCGTACCCCAATTCACTGATTTTCGCGATGGTTTTTTGAGCTGTGTGAGCAGGTGCATTGTCTTGATGAAAAATGATTTTTTTCTTCTGCAAACCGGGTCTTTTTTCACAATTGTTTTCATCCAACTGGTCCAAAAGGTCACAATAATAATCAGAGTTGATTGTCTTACCAGTTTGGAGATAATCTAACAATAAAATTCCTTTTGCATCCCAAAAAACTGACGCTAACACCTTCTTGGCCGATTTCTGGACACGAACTCGCTTCGGAGTCAAAGTGCCTGGTTCACACCACTCCTTTGCCTCTTGTTTTGATTCAGGATCATGGTGGTAGACCCAAGTCTCATCCATAGTGATGAATCGACGCAGAAAATCCTTTTTATCCTTTCGAAATTGCTCCAAATGTTGCTCAGAAAGTCGCATTCGAACGTGTTTTTGTTGCATTGTTAGCAAATGCGGCACCCATTGTGCACACAGTTTTTTGAAACCCAAAACTTCAGCCAAAATATGCCATGTTGGTCCATGTGAGATGCCTATGGTGTCAGCTATCACGTCCACAGTCGATCGATGATCTTCCAAAACCATATCCTGTATTTTCACTATGATTTCTGGTGTTGATGCACTTTTTGGACGTCCTGAGCGTGGATGGTCTTCAACGCTTGTACGGCCACGCTTAAACTCCAAAACCCATCGGTGAACGGCTGGAAATGAAGGAGAAGACTCCTTTAATACTTTCATTATCTTTGCATGGATCTCAGTAGCCGATAAACCTTCCAAAACAAAGAATTTAATCACTGCACGATATTCGGATTTTTCCATTGTTAAAAAATACACTGACACTTCAACTTCAAATGGCTTGTAAACAAAGAATGAATTGACAGATCGAAATTAAATTTTGAGTACGTTCTTATGAAAGATGAAATATTAAAAAGGCGTAGAATTTTTGGTTTTTCTTCTGCTCCATAGATGTCGCTTTCAAAACTTTTTGACTAACCTATTATGTGTTTGTCAAATGTTCACCTCGATGCACTGACTTAGAAATTTCTAGGGCCTCTAATCTATCCTATTTATTTCCGTTACTACTGCCTTAACTATAAATACTATATTATGGAGATATTAAAGGAAAACAAGAATTTAAAAATCTACACACCTACGGGAATCAAACCCGGAACCCCCGAGCTGGAAGTCAGGGGTCTTACCAACTAGGCTACTGAGGTAATTTTTGTTGAATTCTTATTTATTTTCGTATGGTACTCTTAAACCTATAGGAGTTGATCAGATCCGGAGACAATATTATCTTCGTAATCGAATATTTTTGTTTAGAACCACTGAAGTTGGCACAGAACTTGTAGTCCGTCATTGCACTTGTTGACAACACAACCGCATATGAAGAGGCAACATCACTCGCACATTTACTCGCTTTTTGTGTGTATTGTTACCACACAACTATTTTACCCGACTGGGATCCTTTTTTACTCGATTTATGTGTGTATTGTTACCGAACCACTATTTTTACTCGCCTTTGTGTGTATTGTTAACATACTTGACAACTATTTTACCCAACTGGGACCTTTTTTTTACTCACCTTGTGTGTGTATTGTTACCAGACAACTGTTTTTGCTCGATTTTTGTGTGTATTGTTACCAGACAACTACATTTACTCACCTTTTGTATGTATTGTTACCAGACAACTATTTTTTCTCACCTTTTGTGTGTATTGTTATTTGACAACTATTTTACTCAACTGAAACCTTTTTTACTCACCTTTTGTATGTATTGTTACCAGACAACTATTTTTACTCACCTTTTGTGTGTATTGTTACCAGACCACTACATTTACTCACTTTTTGTGTGTATTGTTACTAGACAACTATTTTTACTAGTCTTTTGTGTGTATTGTTACCAGACAACTATTGTTCCTTTCCTCACTTTTTGTGTGTATTGTTACCAAACAACTACATTTACTCGCCTTTTGTATATATTGTTACCAGACAACTACATTTACTCACTTTTTGTGTGTATTGTTACCAGACAACTACATTTACTCACTTTTTGTGTGTATTGTTACCAGACAACTATTTTTACTCGCCTTTTTTGTGTATTGTTACCAGACAACTATTTTATTCGCCTTTTGTGTGTATTGTAACCAGACAATTACAATTACTCACTTTTTGTGTGTATTTTTACCAGAAAACTAGTTTTTCTCTAAAATAATTATTATTTATACATACGAGTATAAGTATTTATAAATAAATATAGGTTCATTGATAGCAACATAGTATGCCATATATAACACATATACTCGTATGTACACAAATACATTCCGAAATCTGACATATATATCTCAAGATAAATAACAGAAAATACATTTAAGAGAGAATATATCAAAAGGTCTGGGCTCATCGCATAACACCCCCCTCCCACCCCCAGCCAAGATAAACCCCACCAATATAGGGCGAATCTGGCGGCGAAGACATCGGATGTTTTTCAACCCACACCCTTGTACATCTAGATTAAGAGAAAACGGAAAATGAATGTATGGCAGAAAATTTGTTTAAAAATAAACAACACCTCAAATTAACTGACAGTAAAAAAATGAAACATCTTATAGGAGTCCAAATGTTATCAAAATAGAATTACAAATGGAAAATTACGTATTTTACGGAAATATTTTTAAATATTATTTAAGAACCTTTGATCTTGAGGATGCAATAAAAAACGTTCCCGAAACGCACCTTCAGGACTAAATACACAACAAACAACTACCTTTTCGGTTGAACCGGTTTCAGTTTTGTCGTAAGAATCGAACGGTGATGACGCGAAGTTGTTTGTAGTGATTTATTTATTTCTTAATCTCTCACTAGGTCAGTGCTTCAACTCCAGCCATATCTTCAAAAACATTTTCAGGTATGTACGAGAACATAAATAACGTCGTGCAATGCCTAAACTATGTTATCTCATAATAATTAATAACAAATTACTTAAATATTTAGTGCAAATGTGAGTGGAAGACGTGGTAGAATACACAACGGTATGGTTGGATCAAGTGAATTATATTCTAAAAGAAGGACATTTAAAATGTCAAGGAAATCCTAGGAGATGTATGAGCATGTGTATGAGTGTAGAAGAGACGAAATATATGTTATGTTATGTTGTAATTTGTTTTATCAAACACTGTTTATTCCACTTTTTGTAACGGTATAACCCTACCGGTTTCAAGGCTTTCACTTTATCATCAAGGGAGCACAAACAAGACTCATATATCATATATACAAACCATACCGCCATTTCTCTGTCGGGGTAGGCATATATGACAGAGGGGCATACTTTCCTTCTTGGCATATCCTTAGCCTCTCCGCATCTACATATAACATACAACTTGTACGAATTCTTTGACTTTTTACGTTTCCTTCTTTCAAAGTCCCATTCACTTCATTTATTTATTTTATTTATTTATTTTATTTATTTATTTTATTTATTTTATTTATTTTATTTATTTTATTTATTTTATTTATTTTATTTATTTTATTTATTTTATTTATTTTATTTATTTTATTTATTTATTTATTTTATTTATTTATTTAATTATTTATTTTATTTGTTTATTTTATTTATTTATTTTATTTATTTATTTTACACATGAGAAAAAATACACATAATTTGCGAAAAAACAACAAGTAATTTAATTCGGACACACAATTATAATGGATCTGGGTTTGTTGCCTTTCATTTTTCGTGTCCCCAATAAACTAGGTTTTTTGCCTGTATCTCACTGAGGACATATAGCATGAAAAAACAAATCGATACTTCTTTCCGATTTTGGATTATGTAAAACCCCGTTGCACATTCTCATCAACCTGACAAACAGTGACACTCAATTACACATGTATACATCACGCGCAATCAAATTCATCACTCCAGGCAGATCAAAACATTCATCCCACAATATATCGCACACAATCATAAATCAAAAAAATACATTTATACAAAAGTATAAATATAAAACAACAAAAAACACCACACTCAAGAGTTCACACACACCTCTTCCACAAGTCATTCCTCTTGCAAGCCCAAGTACTCAAACTCCTGTCGCAATAACAACCACGCTCCGATCGACTGCCTTTAATCCAACTATACCATACTTGTCTTGGTTATTCTCTCACACGCCTTCCACTCAAATTTGCACAATATATTTGTTTTGCTAGTATATTTTCACTCATTCGTTCCACATGGTCGAACCATCTTTGACTTTGCCCTTCTATACTCACACATCAACTTTAAGTTTAAGTGTGGGCTGAAAAACATCTGGTGTCCCGTGGCTGGGTTCGCCCTATATTGGTGGGGTGTATCTTGGCCGAGGGGATGCTATTAGATGAGCCCAGACCTTTTGATAGCTTCTGTATTTAATGTATTATCTGCAATTTATGTGTTTTAGAAGTGTTATTTAAATATAATCTGTACGTACTATGTTGCTATCAATAAACCTATTATTTATTTATTTATTTAAGTTCACATTCATTCCTTATCACTTCATTACATATTCATATAACATAAGCTTGTATATTATTCTCAGTGCACGTATTTTCACATTTATTCGGCTCTTTTAGTCTTGTTCCACGTCCACATTTCACTCCAATACACTAAAGATGGTACACTACTCGGCGGTAAATAATACACATCGGGCTTAAGAAAGGGACTGTCGGCCATAATCGGCCAACTTCGGCTTTATAGAGCGTCGTCTCCGTCACATGACGCGCTAACAGTCCGGTATCTAGAAAGAGCTATTAAAACGACAACGACTGACAAATCGCAACGGAACACGTGTATGAATGACAGAGACGACGTTCTAATAAGCCGAAGTTAGCTGATTATGGCCGACAGTCTCTTTCTTAAGACCGATGTCTATTACTTACCGCCGGGTACTGTACTAAAATACTGCTGTGGACTATCATTTAACATATTTTGATATCATTCGGTTCGATTGTATAGTATATGGTTCAGTAATATTCGTTCCACATGCCCAAATCATCTCAGCATGCTCTTCTTCATCTTACTCAACAGATCAACCTTAAATTGTTCATCCCTAATCAATTCGTAAACCTTGAATTAATTGAAAAAAATATTCTCGACCATCATCAATAGGGACATAGCATGATGGCGATTCGCTCCTGTGATCTCTCACTTCAGCGTAAAGAATGTGTTCTGTCAATGGACTATTTCAAGCGAATATAATCCTTAAGTGCTTTATAAATAAAGACTACAATGGTCCATATAATACACGTTGTTTGTCCTTCATATTTGAACAGGCTCCCCCACTAGACAACATGCTTTCAGAGTAGACCGAACGATTTTGTTCCTTAATGTTAACGATTTAAAGTACATATTGGCTTGACTTGGACTTGTTTACTGGCATGTTTTGTTTTTTCTTCTTTGATTAGAGTGAACAAATACACAGAGGCGTACTCTGAAAAAAAATCACATTGTTTATTTTATTTTATTTAAATACAATAAATAGTGTTGGGACATTAAATTTTATAATACGAGTATAAATTATTCTTTGGCAAAGGAAGTATATTCAACCGGCTGTCCCCTATGTGATTTTTCAGTCAGTAACAGATATTTTAATAAAATTGAACACAATACTTCGCAACAGTTTTTGACTCCATGACTTAGTCAGGATATGTAAGACATGCGTCCGCCCCATCATGACATATGTGATAGAAGTGAGAGCCGATACCAATAGGACAAAAAACCTTCTCAGTGGCGGAAACGAGAACCCTACGCTCCATCGCAGGCAGAACTCTTAGAGATCGGATCAGAAATGAAACGATAAGGTCTATATGTGGTGTTGAAGACATAGTGAGGTGGGGAAGAAGCAGAAGGCGCTTCTGGAGGGATCATGTGGACCGCATGGAGGATACCATACTGGCAAAAATCACTAAGATTTAAAACCCTAACAGCAGGAGATTACCAGGAATGCCGCCGAAAAGGTGGAAGGACAGCTGGATTTCATCATCCCAGGACAGCCCACCGTCACAAACAGGTCATATGACCTAGACCAAGAGGAAGAAGAAGAAGAAGACTTAGTTGGTAAGACGCCTGTCTTCCGACCCGGAAGTTACGGATTCAATGCCCGCTGGAACATAGTTAAAAAAAAGGCTTTTAATCTGGTTTTCACATAAAGCTTCATAAACATTTATCTGGTTGGCTTGAAGAGATTGCCACATGGCAATCACCGTATAAGGTTGTACTGTATACAAATCAAATGTTAAATATGATTCGTACGGGTGTTGCTATAGCTGGCAGACTTCATTTTTTTAATATTAGTGGGTTATATCGTCTTTGAAGAGAGTTAGCTCTTTCAACAGCGTTATATAAATTTGTCCTTTGAATTGAAACGAACCCTTGGATTGGGATATAATTGGTGTATAGTACATAAGGACTCTAGATATAAATCAATCCAATTATCTATCCCTTTGAAACCATGGTTAGATATAAGGAGAATAAACAAGATGGTAACGTCTGTCATGGTTCGTATTAGGATAGGCCACTTCATGGTGGCTAGTCAGCTTTACAGACTGGATATCGTGGAGGATCCAAGTTGTGAGTGTGGTCTAGATGATGACACTATAGAAAATGTGTTTTTCGGTTGTCCCTTTTGGAACAGATTTAATTTACTGAACGGTCTTTTTCTTTCTTCGACGAACTTTTTCACTTATAGATCGATTGTTATTTTTCTAAGTTTAATTAATTGAAAATATCAATTGTCTGAAATTGTATTTTTTTTCAATTTCTTTTGTTTTATTGACTCATTACTGACTTTGGTGTGATGTCACAAATCATCTGAGTGTGCGTGGATTTCCTTTTTTAAAAAAAATATATCATCATGCCTTTTCCCTGAGGCAAAATGGCATATAAGGGGGAATACATTCAGGCAGTGGATCGGAGCGTGGTTGTTATTGCAACATGAGTTTGAATACTTCGGCTTGCAGGAGAAATGACTTGCAGCAAGGGATTGTCTTAACTCTTGAGTGGGGTGTATTTTGTTTTTTATATTTTTTTATGATTGTGTGCGGTATATTGTGAGAGGAACGTTTTTGATCTGTCTGGAGTGATGAAGTGTGAGGATTCACGTGATATACACAAATAACATATAATTGAGCGTCGCTGTTTGTCAGGTTGATGAGAATGTGCAACGGGGTTTTACATAATTAAAAAACGGAAAGAAATATCGATATATTTTTTCATGCCATATGTCCTCAGTGAGATTCAGGCAAAGGCCTAGTTTAATGAGGATACGACAAATGAAAGGCAATAAACCCAAATGCCTTAAAATTGCGTGTCCACTTCAAATTACTTGTTGTTTTCTTTTAAAATTTATGTAACATATTTATAAAAATTCTTGCCATAATATAATACATAAATAAATAAATAAAATAGGTGACAATGCGCCAGACTTTCCTACCTCTAAACTCTTATTTCTCCTCTTCCATACACCTTGACAACCTCCGTGGCCTAATAAGTAAGACGTTTGTCTTCCAGCCCGGGGGTTGCCGGTGTAGTCCCCGTTGGAATCATGATTTATTAAAAATAAATCCTGCATGGTTTTCTTGAACATCTTTCTGAAGAGATTGCTACATGGCAATACGCCGGCCACTGTAATTATACAGAGAAGGTATAACACAATACAATAACTTCTCATACATGCCCTATAATTACTCGTTCATCTTATATTTCTATATTTTAAAATATCATTCACTTGATTTAACCATACTTTTTTTGATCTTCCTCTACTTCTACCGTCTTTAATACTTTGTTTTCAATTTGTGTTTTGTTTTTAATTAATTTTTCAGTTATTTGTCTTTTGTGTTTGTGTTTTTATGCGCAGTGCGGGCTGTGCGCCTGTGGTCGGCCTCGTTTTATATTGGGAACATGTGATTATCTACGATGTAATACCTGTTTCTTTCTGATTTTTATTGTAATTATTTTTCTTATATGTTTTGACAATGTTAATGTGTTCAACACTCGCTACTGACGCTTTTATTTTTTATTATTTTTGTTATAAGGTTCAGTACCCGGCGGTAAGTAATACACATCGGGCTTACGAAAGAGACCGTCGGCCATAATCGGCTAACTTCGGCTTTGTATAGCGTCGTCTCTGTCGCACGATGAGCTAACAGTCTCGCGACGGAACACGTGTATGAATGATAGAGACGACGCTCTACAAAGCCGAAGTTAACCGATTATGGCCGACAGTCTCTTTCTTAAGCCCGATGTGTATTACTTATTTCCGGGTACTGTGAAAACTCGTAGAAGTTATGTGAGAAAGTGTATGAATGTAGAAGATATAATAGATGTGTGTTGCGATTAGAAAATCAGGCGTCTGTACAAGTTGCAGATACTTTATTCACCGTTAATATTGATGTTTGTTTTAAACATCTCACTCCAAGGATGTTTTTAGCAGCCGCAGACTTAAATAAGAGACGGACATCTTGCATAACGCAGATAGCTTGTGATTGGTCACAACACGTCGGCCATCTTGCGACGTTTTCTCGCAACTGTATTCCGTCCCGCTCGCTCCTGTTTCTCATTTTATAGATTCATCCCTTACTCTCCCAGTTCGTTAGAAACTTTGTTCATTTTCTCCGTACTAGAGAAAATATTAAAGTCTCCATTGACACGATTATTTCATTTTTACATTTAAATATATGCGATTGTTAATTATGTATCTGTACTCTTACATAAATATGTCCTATCACAACTTCACTATAGGATTAGGCAGAGAGGTCAGAATTCCAAACTTTTCTATCAAGACTTACTTCGTCCAGTTTCTCCACATCCGTATGTATTCTCATATAGCGCTTCCTTGTTTTACAACTCCACTTTATGATATTTGACTACGAAAAGGCGCTATACAATTTTTTTTTGTATATTATACATACAGTACCCGGCGGTAAGTAATACACATCGTTTGTAGAGCGTCGTCTCTGTCGCACAATGCGCTAACAGTCCGGTCCGGTAACGACTGACAAATCGCGACGGAACACGCATATGAATGACAGAGACGACGCTCTTACAAAATACCATCTTATAAAATACCATCTTGCCATTTTTTTATTGGGTTAAGTAGAGACGACAGAACGTTAAACTTTCCTCTTACTCCATACTTCCTTCACCTTCTCCACATACATAAACTATATGTCATCTCAAACAGCACCTTCTATTTCTTTTACTTCGTACTTTTCCTTCTTTTAGAATTTCATTCACTTGATCTGATCATACGTTTATCAGTCATCTTCTACTACGACTCCCATTTACACTTGCATTGTAAATTTTGTTTAATCATTCTTTCGTCACCCATCCGTTCAACATTATCTTTTTCACTCTGCTTAAAACACAAGTTTTAAGCTCATATTCATTTATTGTTTTATCATATAATACATGGACTATTATTTCTGTTTTGATCTGTATTGAATACACATCACCGTAATATGAGCTTAAAACATAAGTTTACTGACACTATCAAGTCACATCACCGTAATATGAGCTTAAAAGAATACACATCACCGTAAGAATACACATTACTGTAAGAATACACATCACCGTAACATGAGCTTAAAACATAAGTTCAATAATACTATCAAGTCACATCACCGTAATATGAGCTTAAAACATAAGTTTACTAACACTATCAAGTCACATCACCGTAATATGAGCTTAAAAGAATACACATCACCGTAATATGAGCTTAAAACATAAGTTTACTAATACTATCAAGTCACATCACCGTAATATGAGCTTAAAAGAATACAAATCACCGTAAGAATACACATCACCGTAATATGAGCTTAAAACATAAGTTTTAAGCTCATATTCATGTATTGTTTTATCATATAATACACGGACTATTATTACATATCTCAGTCCTCAAATTCCACCATATTTATTCAGCTCCTTTGTCCTCCCCACACTTCCCTATGGGTCTGAGTCTTGGGTTCCCTTTAGAAGACACGTTAAAATCCTTGAAATGTTCCACCAGCGTTTCCTTCGTCGCATTCTTCGGATCGGACAAATGTCTCCATCCTGCAACGCTCCAACTGCAAACCTTTTGAAGATTGCGATGGACCGGGCGTGTGATACATATTGGCGATTATAAACTTCCAAAACGCGTCTTGCAGTGGTTTGTGAGTAGAGAAAGCACTATAAGGATAGTCTGCGAGAGTCGCTGTGCGTGGCGCCTGAGGACTGGAAGCAGGTGACTCAGGACCGTGGACGATGGAGAGCCACCTGTTCTCGGGCTGATGTAGTCTCAATGGCTAGACGTGTGAGAAACATTCAGCGTACTGCGAACCTGCGTTAACATTGCCAGGCAAATCAGCAGAATTCACATATCTGTGACATCTGCGGGAGCAAATGTCATGGACATGTGGATCAAAATACTATTGTGGAATATATGTCATGCAGTCCGGTTCGAGTATTTGTTTTAATACCCAATTGACTTCTATCGCAAAACGCTGTTTGATGACGAAGTTTTATTTTATTCCTTTTCTTAATTTCATTTTCGCGATTTCGACATTCGCACCCGTGTAAGGTATAAGCACCCACCGTGTAATAAGAGGTAAAAAATTTCGAGCGATGCCGCGCTCGTTATCGCCGATGGATAGTTGCTGAATACTAAATAGCCAAGTTTAATTATCAATTTAATGCGAGAGCTAAGCTACGGGATGGGGATGGTTCTGTTGCCAGAAAAGGGTTCTCCGAAGAATTGTTTGGAAGGAGTTGAATTATCACTTTTATTATTTTTTCAAAGAAAAACTAAAAAAATGTACTGTACGGAAGCCTACTTTTATTTTATTAATACCGTAGAAGAAGAAGAGGGCGAGGAAGAGGGAAAGTAAGAGGGAGAGGGAGAGGGAGAGGGAGAGGGAGAGGGAGAGGGAGAGGGAGAGGGAGAGGGAGAGGGAGAGGGAGAGGGAGAGGGAGAGGGAGAGGGAGAGGGAGAGGGAGAGGGAGAGGGAGAGGGAGAGGGTGAATGAGGGGGAATAATGTGAATATGGTGAAGGAGAGGGAGATGAATATGGAAAGGAAAAGGGAGTTTGTGAGGGAGAGAAATAGGAAGAGGGAGAGGAAGACATATATGGAGAAGAAGAGGGAGAGGAAGGTGTATAGTGAGAGGAAGTTGGGAGGGGAGGGAGATGGTGAGTAGGTGGAGAGTGGGAGGAATATTAATATGGTGAGGAAGAGGGAGAGGGAGATGAATATATAGAGGAAGAGGGAGATGGCGAGGGAGAGGAATAGAAAGAGGGAGATGGTGATGGTGAGAGAGAGAAAGCGGAAGATGGGTGGAGGGAAATAGAGGAAGAGGGAGAGGGAGTTGAACCAACCTTTACTCTCTAGATAGCAGTGTTTCGTCTTTAACATTAGCCGCTCACTTTCACGAGGCGCTTGACTACTACCCTGATGTTTTTTTATTCTTGATAGTGTTCATCAGGTAACGTGGTAAGTGTTCGTCAGGTAACGTGGTAAGTGTTTATCAGAATAAAGCAATGTACGTGTGCAAGCAATGTAGTCATTTTACGTCTGATAGTGTTACCATCACGTGCAATGATGAATTAGTGTCTAGTTCAGTGGTTCCAAACCAGAAGGTTCGATTGCGGGAGCTGAAAATAATAGTGTCGTCGGGCCACGCTGTTCAGTGTATCCTTATTACAAATTAAGATATATTGAAGGGTGCCATACGAAAGAGAACTATTATTAAATAGAATAATATGTATTCACAATCCGGTCCGTTTTACACCCCTATAATTTGAACACCCCCTAAGCTAAGGGAGTCAGCCGATGAACTAATCTGTAGAGGGGGGGAAATTGACGTTGCATCACATTTTACACAGTTTTTTTTTGTTAATTTTGGTACATATCGACACAATGCGATAAAAGACTCTCTTTTGTGATCGTGGATGCATGAATAAAATGAGATCGTGAATGCATGTATAAAATGTTATCGTGAATGCATTAATAAAATGTGATAGTGAATGCATGAATAACATGTGATCATGAATGCATCAATAACATGTGATCGTAAATGCATGAATAACATGTGATCGTGAATGCATGAATAACACGTGATCGTGAATGCATGAATAACATGTGATCGTGAATGTATGAATAACATGTGATTGTGAATGCATGAATAACATGTGGTCGTGAATGCATGAATAACACGTGATCGTGAATGCATGAATAACATGTGATCGTGAATATATGAATGACATGTGATCGTGAATGCATGAATAACATGTGGTCGTGAATGCATGAATAACATGTGATCGTGAATGCATGAATAACATGTGATCGTGAATGCATGAATAACATGTGATCGTGAATGCATGAATAACATGTAATCGTGAATGCATGAATAACATGTGATCGTGAATGCATGAATAACATGTGATCGTGAATGCATGAATAACATGTAATCGTGAATGCATGAATAACATGTAATCGTGAATGCATGAATAACATGTGATCGTGAATGCATGAATAACATGTGATCGTGAATGCATGAATAACATGTAATCGTGAATGCATGAATAACATGTGATCGTGAATGCATGAATAACAGTTGACCGTGAATTATCGTTTTTAAGCTTTCTTTATTAATTCGTTCTAATACCCGAACCATTTCCGATTTCTCACATTCATTCCTAATAATTTCATTCCGCATTCTGTCATACATTGTCATCCCATGTATTGTTCTTAGAACATGCATTTTTAATAGTATTTATTCGGTTCATGTCAGTATTTTTCAACGTGACTCTTTCACTTTCATACTTTTATGGACAATCACTTTTTAACGGATTTTGATACTCCCTGATTCGATATATATTTTTAGTGCACCATTGTTTCGTATCGCTACACGCCGTTCGATGTCCTTCGCAATTCTTCCATCATTCGGATGATAGAAATACTTTTTTAATCGCTTACGAGAGAGATTTTGCATATTCCAGTAACTAAAAATATAAATTGAAGCCTTTTAAATTCGGTGGCCTTAAAAGCGACTAAACCTCCATTGAACAGTTCCAGGTAAGCCCTGATAACCATTTTCCGTCCCTCCGATAAGTGACACCCCTTTATAAGGGTTGTGAAACTATGTTATTTCTCTATTTTTTGTATTCGAATAAATGCCAGCCTTTAAAAAGTCCATATTGCCCGAGTGTCGCGGACGGATTGATTCCAGGCTTTCTTTGTATTATATTTTTGTGTTCAAGTCCCTTAATGGGGTATCTCCATTGTACGACTATCTTTCGAATTTGTCTTTTATCTTTTGTCTTGTTCTTTTGTCTCGTATCTTTCGAATTTGTCTTTAAGATATGTTCCTTCCAAGAAAAGTAGAACTTTAAGGTCAATTTCTTCTTCATTATACACCCGTTGTTCCGAATTGATTCAATAGGGCTGGGTATAATGATAGAACTTTTACCGTTACTGGTCTTATGGTGTGGAATTATATGTCTCTTAGTATTAGATTTATGAGTGATGTGTGCAGCTTAAGGAAGCACTTGAAGAAGTCCGTTTTTGGGAGGTCTTATCAACATTTATAATTTAATATGAACACTACACACAAAGGTCGGTAAACGTAAGAAATAGACGTAAAATTCACATATTATAACTTTCGTACTTATTAACTGTCCCGCCGCCCCCTCTTATCACGCCGAAAATATTTAGCGTCTTTCCAATCAGGCTCTACGCTAAAAATGATATTGCTTATTGTATTTCCCAGTTCAATAGTCTTCTCTGTATACACCGTCCTTTACTATATATGCAGTGGGATTCCGTTACCAGTTTCTAAATAATATTAGGTTTGCTCCATCGCTGACATGTTTGAAAAAAAACAACGGAAAAACTCTTAATTTCTAGTCAGTAATATAACGTGCTTCATTCCTGACTTTTCTTTCCTCTCCACCATCCCTTCATTTTCCTTTGATTGATGATATCTCATTTTTACTTTTATAATATATTTGTTCATAAATTTCATAAAGATCATTTGAATATTTTTAGCGACCATGTAACTTGCTTTATTTACTTTTGTCTGGTTGGCTGGAAGAGATATACCGCCTGGCAATACGCCAGCCATATTATTTTTACAATAAAGTATTCAATAAATAAATAATTTGATGATATTTCCCTTTTATTTTTTATTATTTATATTCATAAATTTTGTATAAATAAATAATGATTTGAAATTTGTTTTCAACCATGTAAGTTCCTTATTTACTTTTGTCTAGCTGGTTGCAAGAGATTGCCACCTGGTGATAAGCCCATCTAATTGTTATACAATAAATTGTTAAAATAAATATATCGGGACATCGATTGTCGAACGTCATAAACGCACATATATGACACAACAGTGGAAAAGGTAACCCCTGAAATCACTGACATAACACATCGGTCACACGTCATTCTTACTTTCAATATAAATAATAGACCTTTTTTTATCCACTTTGTACGGATTTCTCCTGTTACACAAAGAATGTCTGCTTATTCGTTAGGCATAATATCAGACAGGATTCTTCTCATACTGCTAGGCGGTGCCGAGAATACTACCTTGATCAAAAAGTTTTAGGACTTTATTCATAAAATCGAAAATACAAGATTACTCATCAAAATCGATATGGTCCCCATCAAAGTACTCCCCATCGACTGCAACGCACTTACGCCAGCGCTTGATCCAATCCTCGAAACACCGCTGGTACTCAATTTTCGGTATGTCCATCAGAGCCGTCTTCGATTTTTTCATGACATCCTCTCGGGTGCTGTAACGTGTTCCGCGAAGCGGTTTATTAAGTTGGTTGAACAGGAAAAAGTCGCAGGGAGCCAGATCAGGTGAATTCGAAGGCTGCTGGATAGTAATCGTGTTGTTTTTGGTCAAAAACTCATGGTAATCATATCTTTCGCGATTTCAACGGGGTCCTTTTTTTTTGCATGGAATTGAGATCTTTCGGCACCAGTTTTGCAGCGACACGTCTGAGGCCCAAATCACTTTTTGATTTTATCGATGTTTGTGAATCGATATAAGTTTGATTTTATCGATGTTTTCATAGTTTTCATAGTTTTCATAGTTTCATCCACTCACACGGTTTGATCAGTTGCATAAATTTACTCGTGGCTTTTTTTTTCGCTTTCAGCATTACTTATCTGTGTGAAAAAACATTCTCCAAAATGAAGTATACAAAAAAATATTTACAGATCCAAATTAACTGGTGAGCATTTGAAGTCGCTGCTTATAATTTCCACTAGTAAACTTGATCCACAACTGCAAACAATTGTCAGTGGAAAGTTACAGCTACATAAATCTCATTAATCATAATTATAATGTTTAATTTAATTATGTGAATTACCTATGCATGTCACTTATTGTAAGTTTTTAGGATAAATCACATATCATTGATTACAGTTAAAATGTTCAATTTCATTATGTATGTCAGTTATTGTGTTTCTTAATTGGTCGTTAAATAAAAACATCTGATTATTATTTTGTATGATTTACTTACATTGTAAATTTTACAATGTAATCAAAATAAACTATGACGGGCCGGATACCGGGCATATCCGGATCGGTGGTGCCCGCGGACCGGTGTTGGCCCGCGGACCGTAGTTTAGAGACCCCTGAACTAGGGCAATATTCCAAACGACTTCTGATCAAAGAATTATATAATATACTGAGTACGTAGGTATCTGTGAATAGTTTGATGGTAAGAATTACAAACCGAAGCATCTCATTTGCCATATTGCAGCTGGTTACGTTAAATAATCATGGCTCGACTGTACAATCAATTAAAAGCGCTGTTCAATTGACTTAAATCACTTAAAAGTTATATTAAAATATAAAATGGCATAATATTTTTATTTTTTCCCCAGGGTACCCCATTGGAGCCTCCACCCGAGCTGCGCGGAGCCCCACCTCCCCGCCAGCCGCCATCTCTAGAGCTGGACCGCTGTCTGGACAGGTAAGCTAACAGTTGCCTTCAGTGTTTCACTACGCTCGATACATTATAACGGCTCATTCTGTTTTATATTTTAGGCTGTGTTAATTAAGATGAAGAAGAGGACACAGAGATGGTTTGACCATGTCGAACGAATGAATGAAGAAAGTCCAATAAAAATTATGAGGAAGACTAAGGGTTCGATCAAATTGATGATATTCCGAATGAAAGAAACGTACAAATGAGAGAATTAGTAGAATTTGTCTGATAAGGTGTATTGATATAGAATATGCTAAGGGTGTGTGTCGAAATAGAGAAAGCTTGCCCTGTATCCTTTCTGCTTACACCCCACGGAAATTACGTGATGGCTAGAATATATGTATTTTGTTTTACAACCAAGAATGTCACATAAGGTAGAAACACGTGTCGTAGAGATACATTAATTACTTGAATATATGGAAGAATACTAAGTATCTCCAGATAGAATGTGTGGAAAAACAATGTATAACAAAATAATGAATGATAACATAAAGAAAAAATGATTATTAAAAGAAGATACATTGCTTAAGATGAATGATGGATCATTAAGATGGTTCGACCACGTAGAAAAATATAGTGATAAACATTTTACAAAATTAATCTATAAAATTATAAGAGTATATCGTCGTTGTTCTGCGAAAACCATTTAAGTCCAAATATTGAGTTTTGAGATGAATGCAATTTAAGTTTCGGGAGGCGATGTAAAATCTAGTTTTTAATAAAATAAAATACAAACAGGTGTTATTTAAAGGCAGTTTATTTATTTATAAGAATTACTACAAAAAATTAGTAACTTAAAAACAAATTACCTTAAAATTAAAAATACGGACACCGGTTTTGGACTTAATCCTTTCTTGGTGAAAATTTTCATAACAGCGAAACCGTACAACTTTTGAACGTAAATGTTTTTTCCATGTGTAGATATTTTTATTTTAAGTAAAATGGCATCAAAAAGTTATTTTAAGCAAAAATGGACTTAAACGCTTTTCGCAGAACAACTACGATATCATTTTAGAGTACCTTATTCCATTTTCTTTAATTCAATAATCAAAAATTCAAAAAAAATCGTAAAAGCTGCGTGAGAAGGCGTACTGATGTAAAATAGGTGACATGTGTATGCTCGAATAGAAAAGTCCCTCTTCTCTCTGCCTACCTCAAGAGGGAGACGGCGTGACGGTACATATGACGGTGTGAGGGCATTAATCGAATAACTCAGTGACATTTGAATTGCGCTATACGGGCATGTTAAAGAGCGTGACTGGGAAAGTAACATTGTCCGAAAATATAATATCATGTTATGTTTGCACTAATTTATCGAACAACTGTATTAAGCTCGTAACTAATGTCCAAACCTAGATAATTTAGAAAGAATGTTATTGTTACCTTTCTGCGTGCATGTTATGCAAACACGCACGATGACAAACGGTATGTATCATCCAGTGGTTCTGATATTTGCTATTTTGTTTTGTAGGTGGTCCCCGGGCGAGCCCCGCAGCGGGCGCAGGAGGGCCCGGGACAGGCCCGACTCCAGGCATTCCCCACCGCGCCACCACCTCCACGTGAGTCATTTATTCTATATTAACATCTACACATGTTGCGTATAATATGATACACATCAAACTATATGATTTACTAACAATCCATTTCATGAAACACATCAGTCAGCTTTATGGTGTGCTACAGAACAGACAGTTGCATAATATGGTACTCCTTAGACATTCTTATGATACAAACCATAGTATGAAATACATTAGCCAGCTGTGTCGTGTGTTACGTATCAGACATTTGCGTGGTGAGCTAATAATCTATTTCATGAAACACATCAGCTAGCTGTATAGTGTGCTATCCATTACGCAGTTGCGTGATATGATTTATATTAGATATTTGCTTGACACATACCATACAGCAATACATAAGCCAGCTGAATCATGTGCTGCGCATCAGATAACTGGGTTACTAATCGAGATGAGCTATACTAATCGATTTCATGAAACACATCAGCTAGCTGTATAGTGTGCTATCCATTACGCAGTTGCGTGATATGATTTATGTTAGATATTTGCTTGACACATACCATACAGCAATACTTAAGCCAGCTGAATCATGTGCTGCACATCAGATAAGTGCATGTTGTGCTACTCATCCACTTTATAAAACACATCAGCTGGCTGTAAGGTGTTCTACCCATCATGTAGTTGCATAATATAATTTTCGTTAGACATTTGCTTGCCACAAACCATAGTGAGGAACACATCAGTCAGCTGATGTCACACATCTGAAAATTGTACGACGTGCTTACAATATATACTATGGTGCAAACCAGTGAGCTTTGTGATGTGTTACACATTAGAAGATTGTATGATATGTAAAACATCTGAATATTGTACGATGTGCTTTATATATACGAGAATATATACTATAGCTATATAGGTTAGTCAAAAAGTTTTGAAAGCGGAAATGAAAATACATTTTTTTTGGGGGGAAATCACTTTTATTGCTCAGTATAGTCTCCCATAAGATCAATACACTTGGTCCAACGATCTTCCAACTTTGTTGTCCCATCACGGAAGTGACTTTCTGGAAGGCCTGCAAAATACTCCTCTACGACGACTATAACCTCTTCATTTGATGAAAAATGCTTTCCACGAAGGAATTTTTTGAGGTGTGAGAACAGCTAGAAGTCAGAGGGAGCTAAATCTGGCGAATAGGGTGGATGCTGCAACAATTCGTACCCCAATTCACTGATTTTCGCGATGGTTTTTTGAGCTGTGTGAGCAGGTGCATTGTCTTGATGAAAAATGATTTTTTTCTTCTGCAAACCGGGTCTTTTTTCACAATTTTTTTCATCCAACTGGTCCAAAAGGTCACAATAATAATCAGAGTTGATTGTCTTACCAGTTTGGAGATAATCTATCAATAAAATTCCTTTTGCATCCCAAAAAACTGACGCTAACACCTTCTTGGCCGATTTCTGGACACGAACTCGCTTCGGAGCCAAAGTGCCTGGTTCACACCACTCCTTAGCCTCTTGTTTTGATTCAAGATCATGGTGGTAGACCCAAGTCTCATCCATAGTGATGAATCGACGCAGAAAATCCTTTTTATCCTTTCGAAATTGCTCCAAATGTTGCTCAGAAAGTCGCATTCGAACGTGTTTTTGTTGCATTGTTAGCAAATGCGGCACCCATTGTGCACACAGTTTTTTGAAACCCAAAACTTCAGCCAAAATATGCCATGTTGTTCCATGTGAGATGCCTATGTGTCAGCTATCACATCCACAGTCGATCGATGATCTTCCAAAGCCATATCCTGTATTTTCGCTATGATTTCTGGTGTTGATGCACTTTTTGGACGTCCTGAGCGTGGACCGTCTTCAACGCTTGTACGGCCACGCTTAAACTCCAAAACCCATCGGTGAACGGTTGGAAATGAAGGAGAAGACTCCTTTAATACTTTCACCATCTTTGCATGGATCTCAGTAGCCGATAAACCTTCCAAAACAAAGAATTTAATCACTGCACGATATTCAGATTTTTCCATTGTTAAAAAATACACTGACACGTCAACTTCAAATGGCTTGTAAACAAAGAATGAATTGACAGATCGAAATGAAATTTTGAGTACGTTCTTATGAAAGATGAAATATTAAAATGGCGTAGAAATTTTGGTTTTCTACTGCTCCATACATGTCGCTTTCAAAACTTTTTGACTAACCTTTTATACATCAGATGATTGTTTGATAAGTAAAACATCTAGTGATTATACGACGTGCTTACAATACATACTACGGTGCACATCAGCATGTGATGTGTTACACATTAGAAGACTAAATGATATGCCAAATATCTGAAGATTTTGCGATGTGCTTACAATACTCGCATATACCATGGTGCACATAAGCGAGCTATATGATGTGTTACACATCAGAAGATTGCATGATATGCCAAACATTTGCAAACAAGTCAAGAATATGGTGTGTTACACATCAGACGATTGCATGATATGCCACATATGAAAATTATACGATGTGCTTACGATATCAGCCAGCTACATGATGTGTTACGCATAATTTTATGTTATTAAACCAGTCAAACATATAAATTAGATATCAGACAATTACTTGATGTATTGTAATTTATTTTTATCAAACACTGTTTATTCAGTGATGTTTGCGCTCCCCTGAAGATGAGGTGTGCACCTTGAAACCGGTAGGGTTATACCGTCACAAAAAAGTGAAATAAGCAGTGTTTGATAAAAATAAATTACAATGTCTTTAAACCTCCACAATGTTAATGCCTTAACTATAAACAACATACTTGATGTATTATACATAATCAATCTATATGGTGTGAGAATATTCATAATTCACATCAGTGAGTTGTATCACATGTTATACACTGGTGCCATATAATGTGATTCATGTGTGATCAAGATTCGTGTGTGAAGAAACTACATATGTCAATGGGTAGCATACAAATACACTATCAATCTGTATGGTGTGAAAATATTCATTATTCACATCAGTGAGTTGTATCACATGTTATACACTTAATTCTGTGTTCCACATAATGTGCTTCATGTGTGATCAAGGTTCATGTGCGAAGAAACTACATATGTCGATGGGTAGCATACAAATACACTATCAATCTGAATGGTGTGAGAATATTCATTATTCACACCAGTGAGTTGTATCACATGTTATACACTGAATTATGTGTTCCACATAATGTGATTCATGTGTGATCAAGATGCATGTGTGAAGAAACTACATATGTCAATAGGTAGCGTACAAATGTTGAATGGAAATATATACGGATCGCTGTATGCTGGTGACATGGTAGTGTTAGCAGAGAATGAAGGAGATAATGAAGCAGAGAATGAAGTAGATGATGAAGCAGAGAATGAAGTAAAGAATGAAACAGAGAATGAAGATAAATTGCAGAGTTCGATATATAAGAGAGATACAAGAAGAAAGGTTTGAGAATGAATGTTGTGAAATCCGAAATAATTGTGAGAAGGAAAGTAAATGTAATGCATTGGTGGATAGTGAAAGATTGCTGCAAGTTGAAGAGTTCTGCTATTTAGATAGTATCGACTCGGATGATGGAAGAGTTAAGCGATATATCAAAACGGAGTGTAGCGGTAGAAAATAAATTCAATAGGACACTAAAATAAACATACCATACTCAAACCGGACCGTATCAAAATATGTCAAAGATGATGTCCACAAGTATTTAGTTGCAAAATTTGATGTTTGGGAGAGAAACTTGGACGTGGAAAAATATTGACAGGAACCAAATAAATGCTATAAAAATGCGTATAAATCGTAAAGCCAGAAGAGTCATTTTGCATGAGTAACAGTGCGTTTACAAAAACTTGTCACTTAATTTTTTTAATGAAGTGAAAAAGCTAAAAAAATATATAAATAATATTTTATATTCAAACATTGAAATGAACACACACGTTTTGTAAATTAAAAATGCTGTCAGCTTAAATTGTAATAATCATAAAAATAAAATGAAAGTTAGTTTATTTAGCATATTAATAGTTTAGGCATGGCAGATTCTAAGAAACATTAAATAACAATAATGGAATTTTTCAAGATTAATAATAAATATAAGTACAAGTATTATAAAGTAAAAATGTTCGTCAGCTTGAATTAGATTATAGCACATAAAAATAAAATGAATGTAAGATTAATATATCATAATTACAATGCCAAATAATAAAGTTTTAAAATAATAGTGGATGGAGTGGTACTAAATTCTAGGAAACTTTAAGTTATAACAAAGTACATTCGAAGCTTTCGAATCATTTTTGGATTATACATTACATTAGACAAAAATCGCACTCCTAATTTCGACATGGTGGTGTTTTTCTAATCACCGAGTATTTTAACAACAATACGAACGTGCGCTCTGCGCGAACCAATCGTGTGGCATTCTAAAACCAATACTACTACGTAAGTTGTGTAATACAAATAGTGTTACTCACACTATTGCAAAATGAGTCTTCTGATGATCTATCATGTACATTAACCTGTAAACTAGTGAGTTATATAGTAACAATATGTACACAGGGAGTGAGTTTTTAAAATATTTTTTATGTATGGTAGAAAAATTGAGATACATATTTCGTTTTGTTATTATAAATCGGTAAAAGCGAAAACTGTATCGCGAATTGGAATTTGTTATGACAAATTATCCATATATATCCATACAATAAACTTTTTTGGTATAATCTATACTTTTCTTGGATTTAATGTGAAACGCACCGGTGCGTTCGTACTAACTTGAGATAAGTTAGGTTCACATGCACCCGTGCGTTTATATTCGTACATGCTTACAGGTTAAGATAAATATATGAGATATGACAATTTATGACAGAATACGGACAATATAGAAACAAATATGTAATTGAAATATGAATAGAAGACGTGTGAAAAGAAGACTAAGGAAAGTATGGTTGGATCAAAGGAATAATATTTTTTGAAAGAGAGAATCATAGAAAGTACGAGAAATTGTATAAGTTGTATTAGAAGGTATATAGATGTAGAAGATACTAAGGATGTGTGCAGAGATAGAAAATTAGGTTTTCTGTTCTCTCTGCCTACCCGGACAGGGAAATTACGTGATGGTATATATGTATGATATGTATATATTAATGTGCTAGGCAATTTCGTAATGTGCAAATCATAACATTTGGTGCTATACAAATAAATGATGAAGATTTTCTTATCAGGTCTCGTCACCGCCATCAGCCCATGGCTCCGAGCCGGGCCGGCTGTCTCCAGCGGAGCGCTCGCCCCTGGGGGGAGGTGCTCTTC
Source organism: Odontocerum albicorne (assembly GCA_949825065.1). Taxonomy (NCBI): domain Eukaryota; kingdom Metazoa; phylum Arthropoda; class Insecta; order Trichoptera; family Odontoceridae; genus Odontocerum; species Odontocerum albicorne. Next base: position 7,519,421 of record OX463864.1, on the reverse strand, counting down.
CGGGCGGGACACCGCCGCCGGCGCCACCCGCCCCTGCGGCTCCACCCCCGCCCGCTTTGCAGCCCCCGGCTGACCTTTTCGCCGTGCACAGATTTTTACAGCAACAGTACATGCAGGTCAGTTCACACTACCCTTTTTTATTTTCTTCTTCTTCACCGGGTGCTCAATGCTGAGGGTCGTGGACGTCGTGGTCCACTGCTATATCTTAAACTCGACGCACCACCTGTCTCCATCCCTCAAGGTCCTGGGTAAGATTAAATGCAGCGCTTAAAGATGATCCTGTTAAATGTTAAAGATGATCCTGTTAAATATGATCCTGTTATAGATTTTGTGATGATCCTGTTAAATGCAGCGCTTAAAGATGATCCTGTTAAAGATTTTGCTCCCCGTCAATTTTAAAATAGGTCTCAATATGTATGATATAAATTGTTGTTATCTAAGCTTTAAATGATAAGTCTCTATGATCCGTGGATAAAAGCTGATTATATTTTTCAAAGTTGTGAATGGAATGATCGATTGTTCAAAACTCTTGGAATTGATAAGCATTCGAGTTCCGGCAAGAATGACCAGGCTGCAGGACACATTTCTATGTGGAAATTGGGAGAGAGACTGCACAAGATCGGAAATGAGTACGCTTGCAGTCTCGGACATTTTTGGTTGCTCAGGTGTTGATCTGTCAGCTAGAGATCGCTTGCTGTAGTGTTGTGTCCATGCACACAATAGAGCAATACACATACAAGGGTCATCCATCCACAGGATGGACTGACAATCTAACTCCATAGCGAGGTATTGCCTATATGTATGTAGTACTGCTCAGGTGTTGATCTGTCAGCTAGAGATCGCTTGCTATAGTGTTGAGTCCATGCACACAATAGAGCAATACACATACAAGGGTCATCCATCCACAGGATGGACTGACAATCTAACTCCATAGCGAGGTATTGCCTATATGTATGTAGCACTGCTCAGGTGTTGATCTGTCAGCTAGAGATCGCTTGCTGTAGTGTTGTGTCCATGCACACAATAATGCAATACACATACACAGGTCATCCATCCACAGGATGGACTGACAATATAGCTCCATAGCGAGGTATTGCCTATTATATGTATGTAGTACTGGTCAGGTGTTGATCTGTCAGCTAGAGATCACTTGCTGTAGTGTTGTGTCCATGCACACAATAATGCAATACACATACACAGGTCATCCATCCACAAGATGGACTGACAATATAGCTCCATAGCGAGGTATTGCCTATATGTATGTAGTACTGGTCAGGTTTTGATATGTCAGCTAGAGATTGCTTGCTGCAGTGTTGTTTCCATGCGCACAATAGAGCAATACACATATAATGTCTTACTCTACAGCGTGGAATGGCCTGTATCTATGTAGACCTATTCAGGTGTTGATTTACCTGCTAGTATGTTCTTGCTGTAGATCTATGTGCACCCACTCGATGTAACAGTACTCGCATTGGTGTCATATTATCTAGCGAGGTATTGCCTATATGTATGTAGCACTGCTCAGGTGTTGATCTGTCAGCTAGAGATCGCTTGCTATAGTGTTGAGTCCATGCACACAATAGAGCAATACACATACAAGGGTCATCCATCCACAGGATGGACTGACAATCTAACTCCATAGCGAGGTATTGCCTATATGTATGTAGCACTGCTCAGGTGTTGATCTGTCAGCTAGAGATCGCTTGCTGTAGTGTTGTGTCCATGCACACAATAATGCAATACACATACACAGGTCATCCATCCACAGGATGGACTGACAATATAGCTCCATAGCGAGGTATTGCCTATTATATGTATGTAGTACTGGTCAGGTGTTGATCTGTCAGCTAGAGATCACTTGCTGTAGTGTTGTGTCCATGCACACAATAATGCAATACACATACACAGGTCATCCATCCACAAGATGGACTGACAATATAGCTCCATAGCGAGGTATTGCCTATATGTATGTAGTACTGGTCAGGTTTTGATATGTCAGCTAGAGATTGCTTGCTGCAGTGTTGTTTCCATGCGCACAATAGAGCAATACACATATAATGTCTTACTCTACAGCGTGGAATGGCCTGTATCTATGTAGACCTATTCAGGTGTTGATTTACCTGCTAGTATGTTCTTGCTGTAGATCTATGTGCACCCACTCGATGTAACAGTACTCGCATTGGTGTCATATTATCTAGCGAGGTATTGCCTATATGTATGTAGCACTGCTCAGGTGTTGATATGTCAGCTAGAGATTGCTTGCTGCAGTGTTGTTTCCATGCGCACAATAGAGCAATACACATATAATGTCTTACTCTACAGCGTGGGATGGCCTGTATCTATGTAGACCTATTCAGGTGTTGATTTACCTGCTAGTATGTTCTTGCTGTAGATCTATGTGCACCCACTCGATGTAACAGTACTCGCCCTAGTGTCATATTATCTAGCGAAGGATAGCCTTTTTATAAATTACATAGATGCACCGTTCATTTGTCTTATTGTCTCGACATTTGTCCACAGCTATCATCCGAGCTGAGCAAGCGTCAGATGGAGCAAACTGCCCAGAGAATACAAGATCAGTTGCAACTTAGCTTGTTGCAGGGGAATGGACCAGGTAATATTCTTCAAATTATCTTGTTTTACATTTATTCGCTGGTAATCGAACATAACCTGATGTAAAATTATCACACCTAACCTAACCTTACATAACCTAACATAACCTAACCTAACCTTACCTTACATAACCTAACCTTACGATATATGACCTTACTATATAGTTAACTAATTTATATAATTCTGTTATTTATGTATTCATTCTCTCTCGATTTGTAACATTAGCAATTTTTACAAAATATTGTCTAAATACAACTGAATACAGAAAAAAAAGCAATATGCAGCAATAATTCGCACAAACATTAAAATAGCAGCTGGAGTCAAACAATCTACGGTCAAAAATAACTACATACATACTACGGCACACAATAGGCCAGACCATAAAAGGTTCAGGGCCGTATGCCATGCAAAATAATCAACATAATTAAACACGTTTCAATGTATAGTATACGCTCATATGTTATACTTCAATATATTTTTATTCTTCCTCTTCATAGACCGAAAATAAGTACATTCTCACAATAATATGAATTAAAAGTAAGCCGTGTGACGTGGAATGGTCTGTTTCGTAATGTTGGATTTATGGATGTTGACTACATCTTTAGGAAGCATTTTACCCTATTTAGGAAGATAATTCTTTTTGGGAGATTTTTCCAAAATGTACGATGATATATACCATAAACACAATACACAAAGCTGTAGTATTTAAGCAATCTCCAAACCTGTCTCAAAATAAAGGTGTTGAACCTATGCATCATACCAGTACTAACATATGGATACGAAACATGAACGCTTTTTGTGCGAATGAAACAAATTTCTTAGCAACATAACGCAGCATGGAGAAGTGCATGATAAGTTATACAAGAAGAAATCGTAAACACAATTAGTGGATACGCGTCCAACAAAAGTTGACGATGTTATCGAGGTCGCAAAAAAACTGAAGTGGAAGTGGGCTGAGCACATCGCCCAAACAACGGACCATCGTTTGACGTATGAAGTAATCCAGTGATACCCAATAGGAAAAACCAAGCCTGTAGGAAGACCAAACGTACGCTAGGTGGAGGAAATACGTAAGCAAGTAGCGATTATGTGGAAGCAATGCGCAAAGGACAGGATTTTTTGGAAACAAATTGGAGAGGCCTATATTCTGCAGTGGATGAATGAAGGCTTAAAATTATGACACAAAGTTGCATGCGTTATTGCCACAAATCGGAAGATCTTCAAAGGTTTCTCTATAGTCCGTCTTCCGTTGGTAAGTTTTCTGCAGGTTTTTAAACTAATATTTTTTCGCCGTTGAGGAGAATTCGTTATCTAAACGGCGCTAAATAAATTGCTCTTTTATTACTACTATTATGAATTCGTTTCACTAGGATAACAGTGGTTTTTTTTTATTGTCTGCAGCAGGAGCACTTCAGCAACTGGGAGCTCAACAGCAACTGCACGCGGCCCAAAGGCAGTACTTGCTTCACGGACTTCCTAGACCTCCGGCTCACGCACCGGCTCATGGTGAGTCTTTTACATCTTTAACCTTTCCTTTCCTGTGCTAAAAAAATCCACGTGCTCCGGTGCTGTGTATTCAATACGCATGTAAAAATGAGCGATTTAAAATTGGAAAAATAAGAATATTCATAGCCAATCGCTTAAATTAATTAAATTTGAAGTCAAAAGTGATAATAATTGAAATTTAATTGCTGAAAACATGAAAAAAACATCGACCGAAGTTCACAAAATAGACGAAGAGACGACCTCAAATGGATGTCCGCGAGCTACTGAAGCGAGAGAAGCGAGTGAACTGAGGTTCTACTCTTGCGCTCCCATATACCAAAGTAGAGTGAGAGTAGCGTTTTTTAGAATGAATATACCTACGTCACACACTGGCACACGTTTGATTGTATTGGTGAATTTATTCCCGATTTTCACAAAATATCTCTGATGTGGCCGATAAGTGCTAATTATTATTAATATTATTTTTTTAATTCAATGCGTAAATGTATTACGGAGGAATACCTAAAATCTGAACCCAGTATTTATTATATTTATAGAGATATTAAAGTTTTTAGAAGAGATGTGTACTAGTTACACATCACAGGGAAGGAAGGGTTAAACCCATTCTGAATCCATTGTGTCGCATATTGGTCTCGACACCGTGTTCGAACGTTTGAATCCATTTTCCACTTCCGTGTCTTAGTGGCACCATCCCTAGTGACTAGTTATGAATGCTCCAACTTCCTCTACTGGTTTATATCTAGGGCAAATTAATTCCAGTTCTTCCTAGCCACTGTTCTTATATCATCTTGCCAGGAGTCTTCCAACACTGCTTTTCCCTGTACTTGTATACCATTCTTTTTCTGGGTCCACCTAACATCGACACATGTGAAAGCGTCCCTTGTCCAGCCTCACCTCTGATTGGTAACCCTCTCAGCAATATCTACGACTTTTTGTTTGTGGCCTTATCCATGAGTTCGTCTTCTGATCCCTTAATGAGATATTCAGCATGCACTCTCAACGTGGCCCAGTGCAGTGGTCGACAACCTATGGGCATTGAAGTGCCATTTTTTTAAGCATTGAATATTCCGTGTGCCACTGATGAATCCAGGGATTTTTCATGGGGAGATTTTTTAAGGAAAAATGTCTTTAATAAATTGTAAATTTATTTAATTACTATTATATTATAATTAAAATTACTAACATGGCCCCATGCGCAATATCGGTTGGAGGCCTTGTTCAAAATTAAAGTGAGATTTAGCGCAACAAGTTTCTCTTTTTAAAACTAATCAGAAAATAAGCCACGCAGCGAAAAAAAAAATCCCCAAAGACGAATAATTTCGTTTAAAAAAACGACCCGTTTCGTTTAAGAAATTATGCATCATATAATTTGTTAATGTACAAATGAATTTCATTATTTGTCATTCCTTTATACCGTGTCATCTAGTGGCACCCGTGCCATAGGTTGCCGACAGCTGGCCTAGTGTGTCGTATACTGAGAGGGTACATGAAGTAAATAGGCATTTATTTAAATATCTGATATTTTGGAGATTTTACAATGGAGGACAGTTTACCAGATACAGCCCAGTTGCAAAGTTAAAAATTATTCTTGTCTGTCATGTGTCGTTTGCAGACGGGCCACTGCTTGGTGGCTAGTCATCTTTACTGAATAGATATTGTGGAGAATCCTAGCTACGATTTTGGTCTTGATGATGAAACTATAGACCATTTATTTTTCGGTTTGTCCTTTGCGAGACAGATTTGATTTACTAAAAACCGTATCTTCACCGCGTCCAATGAATGTTGCGTTTCTTCATTCTTCGGGGATCTTTTCCATTTATAGATCGATTGTTAAATTTTTGAAGTTTAATCATTTGACACTTTGAATTACCTAGAATTGTTTTTTTTTTGATAAGTTTTATTATATGGACTCGTATAATTACATAGTGAACTTAATTTGGTGGCACAAATCATCCTAGTTTGGGTGGATTGCCGAGGCCATGTGTAAATATTAATAATTAATTTATTTTGTAGAAGAGTTGTATAATGCTTCTGGCGGACAGACGAAGTGTAAAATACTCTATTATATAAATAATTGCGGTTTCCCGTTGTTTTAAATCCGGTGGAGAAATTGACAATACATGTAATTAATTAATGTTGTAGAAGAGTTGTTTAGTATTCCTGGCGGGCACACGAAAATTAAAATGGTCAACATTTACTACAATATTATGTGAAAGGTTGCTATTGGCATTGTGTTGGAGCCAAGTACAGGCCAATACAGTCTAAATCATTATGTTTATCGTATAGACAGTTGTCTAGTACTCCTTGCGGACACACGAAAATTAAAATGCTCAATATTTGCTTTTTTGTGAAAAGTTGCTGTTTTTTTGTGTAAGAGCCGATATAAATCAATAAAGGGTAAAATTTTATGTGTATCATATAGTACGGTTGTTTAGTACTCCTGGCATGCACTCGAAAATTGAAATGTTCAAGATTAACTCTTATGTGAAAGGTTGGTGTGGTCTATTATATTGAAGCCAGTAAAAATTAATTACTATAAGTGCCAATTATACATTTATCGTGTACGAGAATTTTCTAGTGTTCCTGGCGACCACACGATAATGAAAATGCTCAATATTTACTCTTATATGAAAGGTTGTTGATTTCCAATATGCTGGAACTGGTAGAGGTCAACAAAGTGGAAATTATTAATCTATCTTAAAGGTTGAGTTGTCTAGTACTCCTTGCGGGCACACAAAAATTAAAATGCTCAACATTAACTCTTATCTGAAAAGTCGTGTTATCCGTTGTGTTGGACGCGGTAGAGACCAACAAAGTGTGGTTTGGCGAAAGCCAAACCTTAGATATTTCTATCGATGGCAGACGCAATGTCTCTTAACTGTGCTATTGCTCTGTGGCTCTCACGAAATTTTGCGGCTTGTGATTTTGAAGGCATTTTTGTTTTTGTAATAAAAGGGGAAAAACAAGCAAAGGGAAAAAACAAAAAGAAGAAGAAAAGTGCAAACAGAATTATGGGCACAATGAGAATTGAATTGAAAAAAATAAGCGAAAAGGAAACTTTAAAAATTATATTACAAATTATAAAATCTTTATTCACTCTGTGCAAACTTCCCTTAATTCCCAAAATATCTATTGTCTATCAAATAATCGCAAACTCACTATTCAATTCAAACAATGAATGAATTGGAAAGAAATTATATAGACATAAATTGCTTTTGAGGACTTGACGAAAAAATAAACTTTATTGAGGATTTTTTGAAGAAAAAAAGAAAAATGTTTATGACGAAGCGGGCTATACGAGATTCGAGACTATATTCTAAAGATTTTTAATGGACTGTATACCTGGACTGGAAGTGGATCGAAGGACCAAATGGTTTGGCGAAAGCCAAACCTTAGATAGAAATAAAGGAACAAATGGAATGGTACTTACAGGTTTAGTTGCGATGGCGCGGAAGTCGTTTCGAGCTAAAAGGTTGACGCATGTACACCACACTTAACTTATTATACTGCACACTTCATTTATTATAATGTTTAACGGGTTTAAATGAGTTCTTATAATATACACCCTTGAGTTACGTGAGAATTCGTCACCTTTTCCTTGCACTTATTCGTCCGGGTCGATGACTCACTCCCGACACGCGTGGATGGCGACTGACCCTGGGATACACACGCGGCGCGCGTGGACGGCCATCTGGTCTACTCACGTTCCGCCCGCGTGGCTTTGAGCTGATTTTACGTTACGCCGGTTTTGGCGTAAACATCCTGGGGGGCCGGGAGGACCTCCAACGGGAACCGGGCTAGCTTTGAAACCGGCCTTCTCAAGTGTCCACTGGTTGTATCCAGATCCACAACACGTGGCACTCCATCTTTGCCGGGTATGGTGCGGGTGATGCGTCCAAGTCGCCATTTCAGTGCCGGCAAGTTGTCCTCCTTTATTAGGACGAGCTCTCCGATTTGAGGAGGGGAGGATGGTGAAAGCCATTTAGAGCGGGTTTGAAGGGTGTGGAGATAGGATTGAGTCCACAGGGACCAAAATCGCTGAGAGATGGCTTGTATGAGCCGAAATCGTCTGAGGGTAGTCAAGGGCCTATCATCGAAGGATGTTTCGGGCAAGGCAGTTAGTGGGCGGCCCGTGAGGAAGTGGCCAGCTGTAAGGGGTTCAAAGTCTGAGGGATCAGAGGAGAGAGGGCAGAGGGGTCTGGAGTTAAGGACAGCCTCGATTCACCTATGATTCGGTAAAGTAACTGTTTGGTGGATTTTACCGCGGTTTCATGGAGACCGCCAAATGATGGAGCTGAAGGTGGGTTGAGTAACCACGTGATGTGCTGAGTAGTGAGTTTGTGGGTGATTTTATCATCATTGGAAGAAAGAAACCTTTGCACTTCAATGAGCTGATTCCTAGCACCTACATAATTTGTGCCACAATCGGAACGGATGAGAACAGGCACACCGCGACGGGAGACAAACCGTTGTAGTGCTGCGAAAAACGCGTCCGTGCTGAGTGAGGAGACTGGCTCCAGGTGAACCGCCTTTGTGGAGAGGCACACAAAGATACAAAAGTACGCCTTCAAAAGCCTTGCGCTTCTCAAAGTGCTGGATTTAATAAGAAAAGGGCCAGCAAAATCCGTAGAGACTTGAGAGAACACCGGCTGTGGTGTAACTCGATCTGTGGGAAGGTCGGCCATATATGGAGCCTTGGGCTGAGCGCGACAACGAAAACATCGGATACATTTGTATACACGATGCCTGATGACACGGCGTGCTGATAGTATCCAGTATTGCTGGCGTAAGAGTGCATGTAGTGTGTCGGCACCAGGATGGCAGTGTATTTTGTGGTAGTGATCAATTATGAGATCTACGAGTGGGCTAGAGCTCGGGAGAATGAGCGGGTGTTGAGCGTCGTATCTGAGTGGAGCGTGAGAGAGACGACCACCGACTCTCAAAAGATTCTCTTTCACGAATGGTGAGAGTCGCTTTAGTCTGATCGTGCAATCCCCCTTAGTTTGGAGTCGGTGGATGTCTTGGGCGAATACATTCTGTTGTACAGAACGAACCCAAAATAGAAGAGCTTCCTTGCGTTCACAGACTGTCAAGGGACCAATGCATCGTGCAGTCTTGGTTTTCCGATAGTTGTCGATGAAACGTTTAATGTAGCCTGTCACTCCCACAAGCTTATCTAATGAGCTGAAACGTGTGAGCAGATCAGTATTCAGGTCCGGCACTGCTATGTGAGCTGTTACCTTCCTGGCCTTAAGTCCGGGTAAGGCATGGCGTCCTAGGGCTGGAGGCATAGTGGGCCATGTATTTGGCGGTTCTTTGAGCCAGCTGGTGGACCACCATAAATCGTGTACAGATAGGGATTGAGCTGACATTCCTCTGCTAGCACAATCTGCAGGGTTAAGGGCTGAAGGGACATGCTTCCACACCAGGTTGCATGAGTTGGAGGTGATGTTTGTGACTCGGTTAGCCTCAAATACTTGTAGGCGATGTGGTGGTGTGCTGAGCCAAGCCAGTACTATGGTGCTATCTGACCAGCATATGTGATGTTTTAATTGGATGTGGGCTGATAGCTGAGTTGAGACTCTAGTCATGAGCTGAGATAAGAGGAGGGCTGCTGAGAGTTCAAGTTTTGGTATAGTGAGACGGTTCTTAATCGGGGCGACCTTGGACCTCGCAGCAATGAGGTGGACATTTACATGACCATCGACATTGGTTTCATGAAGATAAACGACGGCAGCATAACCAGCTTCTGAAGCGTCTGCGAAGCCGTGCAGTGAGTAAACGGAATTGGGCTTGTGTTGACAAATATGTCTTGGGAGGCGTAGAGCTGAGAGCTGAGGAAGATCATTTGAGATGTCTTGCCACTCCATCTGAACTTCTTTGGGAGTGGGTTCATCCCATTCAAGGTTCAGGGTCCACAATTTCTGGAGAAGGAGTTTTGAGCGGAATATGACAGGGGTAACCCATCCATTTGGGTCATAAAGTGAGGCTATTGTGCTGAGGATAGATCGTTTTGTGACCTTTTCCATAGGGGGCAAAGTGATGCGGTAAGTGAACTCGTCAGTTTGAGGAATCCACTGTATCCCTAAGACCTTAATGGTGGGAGAATCTGGGCTGATGTCAAAGTCCCTAGGTAGATCACACTGATCATCTGGGAAACCATCAAGAAGTTTTGGTGTGTTTGATGTCCACTTGCTGAGCTGAAAACCTCCTAGGGTAAGTAACTCAATCAGTTCTCTCTGCAGCGCTTGAGCCTCTACGACAGAGTCATCACCAGTTAGGATGTCATCCACGAAGATGGACTTAGTAAGGACCTTAGCTGCTCTTGGGTATTTATGACCTTCATCCTCCGCGAGTTGGAGAAGAGTGCGGATTGCGTGGTAGGGGCTAGACCGGAGACCATAAGTGACGGTGGAAAGGGCATAAGTGAGTAAGGGCTGATCTGGTGACGACCTCCAAAGTATGAGCTGATACCGTCTGTGATCTGGGTGAACAAGAATGTTTCTAAACATCATTCGGATATCAGTGCTGAATACCACAGCATGAGTTCGGAAGGTCATGATAATATCAATGATATCTTGCTGCAGAGGTGGACCTGTGTGAAGGCAGTCATTAATACTGACACCGTTGGAACTCTTACAGCTGCCATCAAAGACTGTGCGGAGCTTTTCTGAACCAGACTTGAATATGCCATGGTGAGGGATGTAAAAGTGAGCCTTATGATTAAAGGTACTTGGATGACAGGGTGACATGTGACCTAATTTAATATACTCCGTCATAAAGTCAATGTATTTTGAGCGGAGGGATGGGTTTTGTTGGAGTTTCTTCTCCAGGTTGAGGAATCTGCGTAAGGCAATAGCATTTGTGTTGCCTAGCTCGGGTGCGTTATGATGTCGAGGGCTGAGAAGTCGATGCAGTCGGTCGTGAGCTGAAACTTGCGTTTGCGACAAGCATATCTGTGTAAGCATCGCATGCTGCACGATAATTGTCGTTATATTGGGTCTCCGTCTTATCATCGAGATCGGTGGAATCCAATATCTCGTAATAAACGTCATCCAGCTTACTCTTGACCTCATCTAATTTTGCGAAGCGCCCCTCAAAGTCAGCAACGGCGTACTTCGAGAAGTCACCTGAAGCGATGGCAGACGCAATGTCTCTTAACTGTGCTATTGCTCTGTGGCTCTCACGAAATTTTGCGGCTTGTGATTTTGAAGGCATTTTTGTTTTTGTAATAAAAGGGGAAAAACAAGCAAAGGGAAAAAACAAAAAGAAGAAGAAAAGTGCAAACAGAATTATGGGCACAATGAGAATTGAATTGAAAAAAATAAGCGAAAAGGAAACTTTAAAAATTATATTACAAATTATAAAATCTTTATTCACTCTGTGCAAACTTCCCTTAATTCCCAAAATATCTATTGTCTATCAAATAATCGCAAACTCACTATTCAATTCAAACAATGAATGAATTGGAAAGAAATTATATAGACATAAATTGCTTTTGAGGACTTGACGAAAAAATAAACTTTATTGAGGATTTTTTGAAGAAAAAAAGAAAAATGTTTATGACGAAGCGGGCTATACGAGATTCGAGACTATATTCTAAAGATTTTTAATGGACTGTATACCTGGACTGGAAGTGGATCGAAGGACCAAATGGTTTGGCGAAAGCCAAACCTTAGATAGAAATAAAGGAACAAATGGAATGGTACTTACAGGTTTAGTTGCGATGGCGCGGAAGTCGTTTCGAGCTAAAAGGTTGACGCATGTACACCACACTTAACTTATTATACTGCACACTTCATTTATTATAATGTTTAACGGGTTTAAATGAGTTCTTATAATATACACCCTTGAGTTACGTGAGAATTCGTCACCTTTTCCTTGCACTTATTCGTCCGGGTCGATGACTCACTCCCGACACGCGTGGATGGCGACTGACCCTGGGATACACACGCGGCGCGCGTGGACGGCCATTTGGTCTACTCACGTTCCGCCCGCGTGGCTTTGAGCTGATTTTACGTTACGCCGGTTTTGGCGTAAACAAAGTGTAACTCATGAATAAGGGGACACGAAAATGAAAATGGTCATATTTTCATTTTGTGTGTAGGATTGCTGTCGTCCATGGTGTTCGGCTCCGGCCCGGCGGAGTTACCCGCCCCGGAGGAGGACGCGGCGCACCCGCTCTTCGGGCACGGCGTCTGCAAGTGGCCCGGCTGCGAGGCGCTCTGCGATGACTTCCAAGCCTTCCTCAAGTAAGTGCACACTGAGACTTTTTTATTTATTTATTATCAAAATACCAACGAATCTTATCCGAGTATTACGAAACTACTTTCTGGGCAATCCAATACACACATATGTGTATGTAGAAATGTGTGTATTAACGTGTGTGTGTGTGGCGAAATGTGTGTATGGGAGTGTGTGCAGAAGTGTGTGTATGTGGAAGTATGTGTGAGAGCGTGTGTTTATGTGTGTGTGTGTGATAAGGTTTGTGTGTATATATGTTCGTGTGTGTAAGAGAGAGAGTATGTGTGTATATATATATTTGTATATGAACGTGTATGTATGTGTGTGGGATTATGTGTATATATATTTGTGTGTGTTTGTGGGATCGTGTGTATATTTGCGTGTGTGTTTGTGGGAGTGTGTGTATATTTGTGTGATAACGTGTGTATAAGAGTATGTATATACTCGTATGTGTGTGGGATTTAAATAATTTTTGTGGGAGTATGTATGTAGGAGGAGTGTGTATGGGAGTAAGTGTTTGTGTGTGTGTGTGTGTGTATGTGTGTGTATTTGTGTTTATATGTATGTGTGTGAATTACAGTGCACCAGGCAACTAAGCGGGCCGTGCACGGCTCAAAGTTTATTTTATAACGTTTTTGAACTGCTGTAAAACGGTTCTTGTAAATGAAATATTCACAAAGCTATCAACTTATTTTTCCTTAAGTCACATTTAATATTAATTTCCCAAATGAAATACCACATTCAACACAACAATACCGCCCCGATATGAATGTCAACTTTATAAAATCGTCCCTCGAGACTATTACTCATTCAACCCTACTACATAAGGACGTGGATAAAAAAAAATTTCAATCTGTTTTTACATATCGGAAGATCTTCTTTGTAGTTCGTTTTGTCTTGGTAAACATTGTCAGATGCGGGGAAGTTCCTCATCTAGCGGCAACAGTCACAACTTTCCTATCCTTACACTCGTCTTTTTTTTTTGGTAACATTTTTCATGTCAATAAAAATGGATACGAATCCCGAGTCAAAGTACTCTTAAGGAAAATCTGCATTAATATGCCATCTAAATAACTTTTATTTTTAGATTTTCCTTTTTTAAATAATTATTTACTAAATAAAAGGTTTACATTCCGATTCCAAAGTTTATCGATAAAAGCGCGCGAGAAACCCCTCTCTTCCCATTCGCCATCTTTTATTTTGTTTTCCCGCCACCACTTGTTTCTCTATACCCCTTGAAACCTAAAGCTTCGCGCACAATGGCGAACCGCAATATATCATAAGCAATGTTAAATATCGGGCTGTTAACAAATTGTTTTGCCAAACACAATCGCATTATGTGATTGCAAGAGAAAACGTACGCTAAAGAATTTATTGTACATTCGGAACAATTTTGTGAAAACAAACCGCATATTTTCGAAGGTGAAATAATTGCTTTATATTATATTTGCTTTAATTTAATAAATATAAATTTATAATCGAATCGTTACAAATTTTCGATGATTTTCAATGCCTTCTATCTTAACAAGAGAGACTAAAACATTTGAGTACTGATGAAAGTAGATTAAAGAGTGGTAGATGGGCCAGATTCTGAAAGAAGGTGTAGTGGAAAGTATGAATAGTAGAAGATTTAGCACGACAAAACGTATGAATGTGGAGGAGACGAAGTTGTTTGCTTGGATAGAAAAGTTTGAATATATGTTTTCTCTGCCTACCCCACAAGTGACACGGTATGATGAATGTATGTTTGTATATACAAAAAAATAAATTGTTAATTAAAATATGAAGTTTTTGTAGATGTGTCTTCTTCTTCCCAGTGTCATGTCAGGTCCCCCCAACGTTGAATATCACTTTAGAGTAGGCATATTTGTCCCCGGCAGCCCTGAAAAGATCTTCAACGCTCCTTATCCCAGTTCAATCACGTATATGGCGGAGCCAGGAGATTTGCCTCCTACCAACACCTCTTCGGCCTTGTACTTTGCCTTGGATGATCAGGTGCAGTAATTTGTAATTTGCTCCTCTAAGTAAATGACCCAAGTAGGACACCTTTCGGATTTTATAATAATATTAGTAGATGTGTCGTAAGTCTTAATTTTATATTTTCTATATTTTGAGGTGTTGAGAAACAATTCCATAAAACATAGCTGTTTTTTTTATCTAGGCATTTGTCAGCGGCTCACGCTCTGGACGATCGCTCTGCAGCCCAAGCTAGAGTGCAGCAACAGGTGGTAGCCCAACTGGAGTTGCAACTTCGGCGCGAGCGAGACAGGCTGCGAGCCATGACTCGTCACCTGCACGCCGCCAGGCAGGGCACGCAGCCCGCCGGGCCACCCCCGCCTGAGCGGCCCGACCCCCCGCAGCCCCAGCCCGGAGCAGCAGCGTCACCAGCACCCAAGGCGCAACTTTCTGGTTAGTTCCATTTGTATTATTAAGTGTCTCCCAGGGATCTTTTATAGGTCCAATATTTTGTAGAATCAACTATGTCTTGTTTATATTTGGTGTTCACCTGATATCCCATTTGGATTCCTCCTCTATCTTATGTGGTGATCCACATGAGTCCTCTATGGGGTCATTACCTTGTAGTTTGCATATCTAATTCGTCTATCGTTTACATTTGGTGTTCACCATTCGGAAAGCTCGACCATGTTCTGAAGAACAAGGAAATTCCCACCAATCTAAAAAGAAAAGTCTTTGATGCATGCGTCTTCCCTGTGCTAACGTATGGCTTGGAAACGATGACATTAACTACTAATACCATTCACAGACTAAAATGCGCACAACGGTCCATGGAACGACGAATGTTGGGCATAAGTCTGATAGACAAAGTCAGAAATGAAGAAATCAGACGACGGACTAGGGTTTTCGACATAATGAACCGTGTTGCTGGCATGAAATGGCAATGGGTGGGTCACGCTGCAAGACAACGAAATGAAAGATGGGCACCCAGAGTCCTGAAATGGAGGCCGTGAGATACGAGAAGACCGATGGGATGGCCCCAAAAAAGGTGGACTGACGACATTATCCCTGTCGCCGGTAGAAAATGGACGAGAAAAGCCCAAGACAGGGAAGCGTGGAATGTTTTAGAAGAGGCCAACATCCAGCAGTGGAGAGACGGCTGAAGAAGAAGAAGTTCACCAAATATTTCATCTGGTTTCTTATTGTGTCCCATGTAGTGTTTCCCAGGGATCTTCTATATTCCAATATTTTTATAGTACAATATTTATAACTGATAGGTGAGTTGCATACAATGTGTTGATTATATTTTGTGTATATGGGATATGTCATCTGGGCTGCTCCTCTGTATTATCTGGTGTTTCCCAGGGATATTCTAAGGGTTCAGTATTTTTGTAGTATTCTTTTATAGTGTTACCGGGCTTTGTAGTGCTACCCGGTAACACTTTTTTAGTATTTTTGTAGTTTTACCGAGGATTTAAAGGATTCGTAGGCACGTATCGCAACACATGCATGGCTTCCAATTTTGAAAAGATACAAACAACAACACAATTTAGGTAATTTTGAAATTGCTGTATAGGGGGCGCGCACAATGAACTCGCTATATTCTACACTGGTATCCACGAGCATGTTCAAATTAAAGCGGTTTGATAATCATGCCAAACACGTGTTCACGTTGCCATTATGAGTGCGGGTGGCAAAATGGGTAATTCTTGCGTGCTTGACATAATTGGTAATGTTTTTTAGCGTCACCCTGAAGATGAAGACTGCAGCATCGACCATTATTGAAGCCAACTCATCGAAAAACATTTTAAACTTGTGTATACAATGATTGATATTACTTCACACCCCCAGGCGCAGTTGTGATGGGAGGAGGCTCTTCGCGCGCCCCATCGCCTGTGGGGCCCATCAGACGCAGAGTCAGTGACAAGACCGGAGTCTCCATTGCCGGAGGTCAGCCCCACTCTCTTAGTACGTCCCTCTCAACTTACATACACTTCAATTTCTTTTTCTGTATAAAGTGGTTGTACTTCGTACAATATATTTGAAAATAAAAAAGAAGATAACATAAATTGAACCTGAAGATCTTTGTAACCAGTTGTTAAGGATCTTTGTAACCAGTTGTTAAGGATTCGTTTTCCATTGGAACCCAATTTTGTTAAAAGAAGGGGTTTAATCTAGTTTTCACTTAAAACCTCTCAAAACTCTTCAAAAACAAGTTCAATGCTACAGAGCGATTCGTGATGTACCAGTTAAACATCGCTTTCCACCATTCTCATCTTACAACAGCGCATTGCATTAAGATTACCTGGAATTATAAAAATGTTTGAATATCCCGTGACACCCTGCCCTTAGAAGAATAATGGTTTATCTTTAGATACTGCTGCAGTATATTACTATCTGACCAAACCATAATCATTATGTTGGTTATGGGATGCTGCTGCATCAGAAATCGTACTGTCTCATCGTAATGACACACATTAAGGTGAATCGTATCATTATAATGACACATTAAGATGAATCATCTCATTATAATGACACACATTAAGGTGAATCGTCTCATTATAATAACACATTAAGATGAACCATCTCATTATAATGATACCCATTAAGACGAACCGTCTCATTTTAATGACACACATTAATATAAACCATCTCATTATATTAACACACATTAAAATGAACCATTTTATTTTAATGACACACATTAAGATGAACCGTCTCATTATATGTGTATTGACACATTATTCTCTATGGGCCTTTCCAAGATTGGGTGCTGTGAACCGATTCCTCCTCGTGATCGAGTATATCATAATTGTCAGCCATCCTGTGGATGGAAGACGTCCGTGCATGTACTAATTTATTGTGTGCAAGCTGTTGCTTTTCAGTGAGCATACATATCGAACAGAAAATTCCATTGGCAATTCGATTCAACTTCCATGACGATCGGTATGTTTAGCCTGCTGGATCCTTTGTTTAGGCAAAGTTTTACAAAGTGGTCTTATGTGTCGCTTAACCCTTCCTGTCCTGTGATGTGTAACTAGTACACATTGCTTCTAAAAACTTGAATATCTCTATAAATATAATAAAGACTGGGTTCAGATTTTAGGTATTCCTCCGTAATACATTTAGGTATTGAATGAAAAAATAATATTAATAATAATTAGCACTTATCGGCCACATCAGAGATATTTTGTGAAAATCGGGAATAAATTCACCACTACAATCAGACGTGTGCCAGTGTGTGACGTAGGTACATTCATTTTAAAAAACCGCTATGGTTGAGGAAGCGACGCTATTCACGTCTCACTCTCACTCTACTTCGGTATATGGGAACGCAAAAAAATGAATCTCGGTTCGCTCGCTTCTCTCGCTTTAGTAGCTCGCGGTAATTCATTTGAGGTGGTCGCTTCGCCCGTTTTGTGAACGTCGGCCGATGTTTTTTTCATGTTTTCAGCAATTAAATTTCAATTATTATCACTTTTGACTTCAAATTTAATTCATTTAAGCGATTGGCTATGAATATGTTATTCTTATTTTTTTTTAATTTTAAATCGCTCATTTTTACATGTGTATTTAATACACAGCACCGTAACGCGCCGATTTTTTGTAACACAGGAAAGGAAAGATTAATAGTGTTTTAAGAAATTATAATAGACAATATGTAAATTATAGAATAATATAAATTCAGATATACAATGATCTAAGAGCAAAAGCAGTCTGGAAAGGAATCCATCAGGAATCGAAGCTTTAGCGCATCGTGCGACAGAGACGACGCTCTACAAACGATGTGTATTGCTTACCGCCGGGTACTGTATATCAAAAATTAAATTGTTACCATTTGTGATACGGTCTTACTAAGATTCTCTTCCTTCTTCATTCTTAATATTTCAAGTCACAGCGGATTCTACGACTTTCTTACAGATAAGTTCTGTGATGTCCCTTCTTTCACTTTGAGATCTTAACCTCTTTGCAACGTTACAAGTTAAGATCTCTTTTACAATAGATGTGGATCTACCTTTTTAATCAATTCAGATTGATGTTGACGTATTTTAGAGTATTTTTTTAAGTTTAAGGATGACGGAAAGTGAACAAAGACTGACAATTGTTTATACAGCTACCCTTATGTTCCTCAGGTCTGCCCTACATGCTCGAAAGAGCAGGCTTGGATGTGCAGCAAGGTAAAGAGTGGAATTTCTACTTCTGCCACTTGGGTTTGCACCATTATCTATCTTTTAGATAAATTTTCTTTAATTTATTCCACTATTTCCTTCAATTCCTACCCCGTCCTCTGTTTTAACATGTATATTTTCTTTTCTTTTTTTCAAACATTTTTTGGAAAGTCTTATCAAAATATGTGATGGTATGATATATGAACACTAGATATATACAATATATTAACCCTAAAGTCGAACGTGTTACTATCACTTACTAGAAGATCTCCAAAGGTTTCTCTGTAGATCGTCTTCCCTTGGTAAGTTTTCTGCGGTTTTCTTACCAAATATGTATTTCTGAACAAGTGCAAATGCTGACAACTACCCTACCATACCATACATAATAGTAAATCTTCCGATATTTTATAGTATTACATTCGGCTTTATGTGTAGTTTAGTGTATACGTATAGTGTTCATATAAGTTAGAAATCTAATAAATACAGTATTTACCATATAATGAACAATCACAAAAGGCCGCAGCTATTTCCGGATGTTTATGAACAATCATAAAAGGCCGCAGCTATTTCCGGATGTTTATGAACAATCACAAAAGGCCGCAGCTATTTCCGAATGTTTAAAGAACACTTTCTGGAAAAATAAGTATATGAACATCCAAAACAAGGTGAGGATATACAGAGTCCAGAGTCCAGAGCCGACACTGTCAGAACCAAAAATCTCCTTCGAACCAGCGAAAGGAAGGTACTCAGGAGTATCGCTGGCAAAACCCTTCGTGATAGAGTACAAAACACAGAAATCCGAAGGATGTGCGAATTAGAAGATATTGTCAAATATGGACGACAGAGAAGAAGGTTCTGGAACGAACATGTATCCAGAATGGCGAAACCAAGAGCCGTAAAAATGGCCAGAGACAGTATCCCCCAAGCGAGCAGACCTCCAGGACGACCTCCCAAAAGATGGAAAGACAGCTGGCAGTCGACGTCACAAGAGGGAAACGATGATGCAGAACCATAACAGTCCAACATGCCTAAAAGAAGAAGAAGAAGTATTTATAACAAGATGCATTAATTTGAATGAGCTGAAAGATATATGCAGTGGATAAACAAGTTAGATGACCTTAGGTATATATTGACCAACACAAAAATGGAACATACGATGATATGAATGGGTGCATGATATAATGAAATATTAGAAGTGTGAACCAAGACTTCCAATTTTATGTCCGTTTGCCTAAGGATGGGATGCCTAAGTATGTTATGTTTTGTTTGATTGCGCAAACTGAACAACAATCAACCTATGGTATTTAAAACGGCAGGCTGGCAACTTCATAATATGTCATTGATAGACCGTTAAAAATGATTTGTCTAATCTCTGTCTGTAGCATGCTACTGTCAGCTCACTGTCGTTTCAAAGGCACATCACAGTGTGACTGGCGTGTTGTGAGAATACGACCAAATGTAAACAACGTGTGTGAAAAAAAAAAACAAGTGACAGAGGTGTCAACTCGCTTTGAAATCCATCACCTTGCGGTTCCTCAATTAATTAGGAGATCTATAATTATTCTATTTTTATTCTTTAGTTTCTATCTCGCAGACCGGTGTTCAGGTTGTACATTTATGACACAGCCTCAGTAGTCCGATGGATGTCTTCCGGTCCATTAGAGATTAAATAGATTACACACTCGTCCTCGATGAGACTGACAGTCTTAACTATTCCAAATGAGCACAACGGGGAATGGATAAAACCTATGCATGGCGTATACACAACAGTCACGGCCACACCTTAGGCAATTCGGGGTACACCACAATCTTCGTGGTAGGTCAAATCCCTTGGAGAAACACATTATGATCACACACAAAGGTGGAGATTTCTGATGAAGGACATATCTGCGATATGGATGTATTTCCAACAAATTTCTAGTGAGCTCACATTTCTCCCACTCAATTGTTGTCCCTCGATCCAGAAAGGTCGTCGGAATCTAAATCGGTTCGGAGGGGAAAACACCTGCATTTAGAAACGCCTTCTGGTATGTGTACCAGAAGGCATTTCTGTATCCTTGTTTTGCTTTGCGCAATTACACACGTGAAAGAGAAGAGACATGCCGTGCTGTGTGTGAAACAATATTTCTTTACTTCTTTTACTGCTCTATACTCCTCTTACTTTGGGAGACGGCTCCGTGATGGATATCAAGGCGAAATCATGGCATGATTATCGAATAACACATAATCTACTATATACCATAGATCGATCAATCGACGATTGAAACAATATTTCTTTACTTCTTTTACTGCTCTACACTCATCTTACTTTGGGAGATGACTCCGTGATGGATATCAAGGCGAAATCATGCCTTGATTATCGAATAACACATAATCTACTATATAGATCGATCAATCGACGATTGAAACAATATTTCTTTACTTATTTTACTGCTCTACACTCCTCTCACTTTGGGAGACGACTCCGTGATGGATATCAAGGCGAAATCATGGCATGATCATCGAATAACTCATAATCTACTTACTATATAGATCGATCAATCGACGATTGAAACAATATTTCTTTACTTATTTTACTGATCTACACTCCTTTTACTTTGGGAGACGACTCCGTGATGGATATCAAGGCGAAATCATGCCATGATCATCGAATAACACATAATCTACTTTATACCATAGATCGATCAATCGAGGATTGAAACAATATTTCGAGTTATTGAATGCCTGTTTAGAAAATATAGACTGAAAATGGTGTTGTCCTCATTATATGAAAAACCCAAGAAGTTAGCATTTTTCACTATTTTATTTTTTTGCCTTATTTATGATTTTGGTTCTCTTCCATATTACGTCCATTTTAATTAAGTTTTTCATTATAATCATTAATCTTATATAAATATGTATATGTATATACATATGTATATGTGTATGCATATGTATACTATATGTATGTGTGTTTTGTTGTAAAACCATAGGAATTTGTGTAAAGATCACAGATTATCAGAGGTGTCACTTCGCTTTAAAATTCATCACCGAACGGTCCTCCATATTAGGAGAATGAAAGATGCATAATGGAAAGAGATGTATTTTTACAGGGGCGTGCCCAACGTGGAACTGATATGTTTTTATCTCTTTCCAGTTTAATTCTATACTGCTCATAATTTGAGGGACCGCTCCGTGATGAGTTTAGAATTTGGACAGCCAAGTGGCATATCTATAACTCTGTGTAAATGACCAAATGTAAAACAAACCAATCCGAGAGTGGAGAAGCTCACTTAAAGTGTTGCGATGCCGATAAGTTACACCTCCCTCCTTGATCTAAGTAAGACGTTGTCATTTCACTTTAGTGAAAAAAGTATAGGTTGATAATGATATTAGCACGCGCTAGATGTGTGATAGTGTTGTTACCTCTAAACGTGCTGGGTTTTGCCAACGCGTATGATGACTCACTTTGAGTTACGTGCCTATTTCAATAATTCAAACTCGAGTGCTCGATCAATGTCATGCTAAAAGGATCCATCTCACAAAACATAATATTTTAGTGTTTTTCAAATATCGTATAAGTCCACTTCAATCATATTAACTCGTAAATTCGATTACAAATAAATCACGACTTATAAGATGATACAATATGACGATACCTTTGTTACAAATAAATCACGACTTATAAGATGATACAAAATGACAATACCTTTGTTACAAATAAATCACGACTTAGAAGATGATACAACATGACAATACCTTTGTTACAAATAAATCACGACTTAGAAGATGATAGAAAATGACGATACCTTTGTTACAAGTAAATCACGACTTATAAGATGATACAAAATAACGATACCTTTGTTATAAATAAATCACGACTTATAAGATGATACAATATGACGATACCTTTGTTACAAATAAATCACGACTTATAAGATGATACAATATGACGATACCTTTGTTACAAATAAATCACGACTTAGAAGATGATACAAAATGACGATACCTTTGTTACAAATAAATCACGACTTAGAAGATGATACAATATGACGATACCTTTGTTACAAATAAATCACGACTTATAAGATGATACAAAATGACGATACCTTTGTTACAAATAAATCACGACTTATAAGATGATACAAAATGACGATACCTTTGTTACAAATAAATCACGACTTATAAGATGATACAAAATGACGATACCTTTGTTACAAATAAATCACAACTTAGAAGATAACACAAAATGACGATACCGTTGTTACAAATAAATTACGACTTATAAGATGATACAAAATGACGATACCTTTGTTACAAATAAATCACGACTTAGAAGATGATACAAAATGACGATACCTTTGTTACAAATAAATTACGACTTATAAGATGATACAATATGACGATACCTTTGTTACAAATAAATCACGACTTATAAGATGATACAATATGACGATACTTTTGTTACAAATCACGATTTATAAGATGATACAATATGACGATACCTTTGTTACAAATAAATCACGACTTATAAGATGATACCTTTGTTACAAATAAATCACGTGATACATGATACAAATTGACGATACCTTTCCTACAAGTCTTAAAAAAATATTATTTTGGGTAAATCCTGTTGAAAAAATAAACGGTTTGATATATTTGGCTGAAGGGGTTACGAAATATGATAACTTACATAGCGTCTTTTATGCCATGTTAGAATTTGTGTCTATATATACAAGGTTTGTATTTTATTACATAAGGGGCCCATTTTTATTTACTGCCCCGGGCACTTAAACACCTAGCTTCGTCCCTGCGTATCTCTTCCGCAAAGCGAGGTAGGGTGTTGTTTGATTTTTTTTATCAAATCACACATTACAATCAGAAAATCTTATGTAAATAAGGTGAAAATAGCAAAAAATTAAAGTTTGCATCGCCATTTTTATGATCGAGCTGAAATATATTTAAGAACTCAATTGAATTAATGTATATTATGTTGGTTGGATCCTTTCTGAAAACTTTGTAAATTGTTTGTCATTTTTTTTTAATAATAATCCTTCCCATTTTACAACCAATGTAAACACAACATTTGTAAATACAACCAATATAAATACAACATTTGATTTTTGTTTTTCAGAAATTCAAAGAAATCGTGAGTTTTATAAGAACGCCGATGTCAGACCACCATTCACGTATGCCTCCCTCATACGACAGGTAAGTTTACATTTTTGTTAGTTTATTTAAACCATGAACCTTTAGAAGACTAGTACAGCCAGATATGAAAAGATAATTTTAAAGCCTTATTTATATAAGTAAACAGTCCAATGTACCTGATAACAAAAATAATAAAGCCAGTTGTGAGTGGTCAATACATTAAGATTGACAAAATATGCCAGTAGTGAGTGGTCAATATATTAAGATTGACAAAATGAGCCAGTAGTGAGTGGTCAATTCATTAAGATTGACAAAATGTGCCAGTAGTGAGTGGTCAATACATTAAGATTGACAAAATGAGCCAGTGGTCAATACATTAAGATTAACAAAATTAGTCAGTAGTGAGTGGTCAATATATTAAGATTGACGAAATGTGCCAGTAGTGAGTGGTTCATATATTAAGATTGACAAAATGAGCCAGTGGTGAGTGGTCAATATATTAAGATTGACAAAATGAGCCAGTGGTCAATATATTAAGATTGACAAAATGTGCCAGTAGTGAGTGGTCAATACATTAAGATTGACAAAATGAGCCAGTAGTGAGTGATCAATTCATTAAGATTGACAAAATGTGCCAGTAATGAGTGGTCAATACATTAAGATTGACAAAATGAGCCGGTGGTCAATACATTAAGATTAACAAAATGAGTCAGTAGTGAGGGGTCAATATATTAAGATTGACAAAATGTGCCAGTAGTGAGTGGTTCATACATTAAGATTGACAAAATGAGCCAGTGGTGAGTGGTCAATACATTAAGATTGACAAAATGAGCCAGTGGTCAATATATTAAGATTGACAAAATGTGCCAGTAGTGAGTGGTCAATACATTAAGATTGACAAAATGAGCCAGTAGTGAGTAGTCAATAATACATTAAGATTGGCAAAATGAGCCAGTAGTGAGTAGTCAATACATTAAGGTTGACAAAATGAGCGAGTAGTGAGTGGTCAATACATTAAAATTGACAAAATGAGCCAACAGTGAGTGGTCAATACAATGTAAAAAAATATAATATTACACAATTACAACGAAAACAATCATAAAGAAACAGGTATCAAATCGTACTTAATCACATATTATCGACACAATATGAGGCCGTCCACAGGCGCACTGCATAAAAATTCAAACAAAAGACAAATCATTGAAAAACAAAATACAAATTGAAAGCAAAGTATAAAAATCGGAATCAGACAGGTGAAACTTTACAAATCCTCTTCATAAAGAGGAAAAAATCACAAAAATAGTAAAAAAAAAACACAATAATAAATTAAAAAGCAGTTCAAAAAAGTTCTTCAATAGTCCTTCCAAAGTTAATTGATGTGGATGCTTTATCAGTTATGGGTGTTAGTGTCTTTCCAAAAGATAGCATCAAATTTATTGGTGTTCGATAGACAAATTGGTTATACTGTTTTTTCAAGTAGTCTTAGAGAGTTAACATTTGTACGTCGATGTCTTCCAACAAGGGAAATAAAAAACTCTTATTAATTCATTTGATGTGTCGGGTCTGGATTATTGTAACTCTACTTATTCTGTTTGGCCTGATTTATAAATTTCTAAACTACAGTCTGTTTTCAATGCAGCTGCTAGGCTGATATATGGTAGTCATAAATACTATAGTACCATTTTGATCCGCTTCTAAAAAGTCTACATTGGATTTCAAACTCTGTCTCTTCATTCGTATTCATTGATATGCCTCCACTGTATCTTTCTAATCTGTATCTGAGGGTTCTGTTCCATCGTAGAGAAGAACTTTGCGGCCGATTTCTCCTACATGTAATAAATTAGCTGTTCCAAAACAATCCAATAGAGCGAGCTACTCGTATTATGACAGAGCTTTTGTTGTTGCTGATTCTGTGGCGTGGAATGGTCTGCCTTCTAGTATTAGAGATATGGGTTTCGTGTAGAATACAGCTTTATAAATCACTTAAAGACAGTCATTTTAAGGAGATCTTATCAAAATTTATGAGTGGGCTCGAATCTGAGTTACAGCGCCCTTGGGGAGAGTTTGATCTCTAATCAGCGCTATATAAGCTATTCTTTTATTATTATTATTAGGACAATTTTTGAAGTTAAACTTCTATAGGCGCGGTAGGGCAAATTGGCCTGAACGTCACAAAAAGTGAAACGGTGTATTATATTATTAAATATTTTATTTATTAATAAATTATTATTTATTATTTTAATATTAATAATTATTTATTATTAAGTGTATTATATTATTATTAAAATTACTATTTATTATTAAAATTATTATTAAAAATAGTTTTTTTTTGTCATTTATTATTTTTATATTAATATTGTATATTTAATAATTATTAGTTTCATTTTATATTAAATTATTTTATTTTATTTTATTTAATATATAATTTACATTTAATATATAATTATAATAATATACATATGTTATAATATCTGTACCCTAGAGGATAAACCACGGAAGTCACTTTGCACCCTAGCGGATAAACGTCATATGCGTCATACATGAATTGTATGATACAATGTCGTTTATACTCTGGGGTAAAATGTGACTCCCGTGGTTTATCCTCTAGGGCAGTGCTCTGCAACCTTTTCTCACCTACGACACACCAAAATTCTTCCTAGAATTCCGCGGCACACCAAAAGCTAAAATATATAGGTATTAAATTAGGCATGAGTCTTCAGCGACGCGCATAAGGGTCATTTTTCTTTGTCTATGACTAATTTGGTGCGGCAATGGTGTGTACAAAGCACACTACGCAGTTTTCAACAGTTGGCACCAGTTATTGTGTATTAAATACATAATGAAAAATTGTAAAATGTCAAATACTCGTACATTGAATTTGACCGCGGCACACCTGTATCCGGCTCACGGCACACCAGTGTGCCACGGCACACCGGTTGCGGAGCACTGCTCTAGGGTACAGATATTAAAAATTATATTATTATTATATTTTAATTAATTATAATATAATTCATTAACAATATAATATTATTGATAATATAATAAAAATAATATAATAATAAATAAATAATTATATAAAAATAATTTATAATTAATAATAACAAACAAATATCAATTTATATTAAAAAATATAAATTGAATATTATTAAGCGTATTATATTATTATTAAAATTATTATTATTTATTATTAAAAATAAAATAAAAACTATTTTTTATTTAATTAAGAGAGATTTTCTTGAATTAAATTCCACATAACCATTTTTTATTTAATTAAGAGAGATTTTCTTGAATTAAATTCCACATAACCATTTCCTAATCTTAAAAAAAAATTTAACAAATGGAAAAAAGCAATGCATAAAATCAACTTTTCCTAGGAGCTAAGAAGTTTCACTTCTACCACGCGAGAGTCTCACGCATCAGTTTTTTCTTTGATTCCAGGCTATTATCGAGTCTCCAGACAAACAGCTGACACTGAACGAGATTTACAATTGGTTTCAGAATACCTTCTGTTATTTCAGAAGAAACGCGGCCACTTGGAAGGTAGGAGATTTTAACATATATATTTTTTTAAACAAAATACTCTAATAATCATTTTTCTTAATTATATATAAACAAATACTGATCAAGCTTTCCATATTGGGAGCGCATATGCTTAAGCGAGAAAAAATAAGAGCTTGAGAGGTTTAAACTGTACAAAAAATATCTAGAATTTCTTCAATAAGAAAATGAAATATTTTTTTTCCTATTCATTTGAGATTTATACAATTAAAAAAAATGTATTAAAAAAGTGACTTACGGTTTTATACCCCTCAAGCTCTTCAAATTCATACACGTATATAATCAGCGATCGGTTTATGGTGGTCACGTTTTTGTCCAATTTACAATCACAACCCAAATACAGTTTATGTGAAAGTTTCTTTAAAACCCTTTAATACATTACTGGTTGGTTGAATGAGATTTATAAATAAAAATAAACTCTCGTGATATATACAATAGAAGCATAATTTATTCTAATATATACAATAGAAGCATAATTTATTTAAATATTTTTTTTGTTCGTTTTAACTATTTGCTAGTTAAGTGATATAAGTTGAAAATTACCTCAAGTTATAATAGTGTATTATTTATCACTCAATCAATTGAATTGATTGAGTGAAAAGAAATAAAATGACACTAACTAAACCGATTACTGATAAAATTTTTGTTATTTTTATGAGTATAGTATTTATTAATAGGCAGCCCCTATATAAACTAATCATTTTTTTTTTAATTTACATTTTGATGTAACTTAAATCAAAGAAATTTAAATAATTTATTGAGTCAATAGTTGAAACGGTAATTTTGTTTGACTCGGTTGCCCAGTTGATAAGACGTCTGTCTTCCAGCCCAGGAGTTAGAGGTTCGATTCCCTTTGATATCGAGTATTCTTTGAAAAAAATAATGGTTTCAGTCTAGTATTCACTTAAAACTTGTTTAACGCACCTTTCTGGTTGGTTGGAATAGATTATGACATAGTAATTAACTCGAAATCCGTATACAACGAAAATTGTGATACAATTACTTGGATAAAGTTTTTTTTATTCATTTCTTGCACGGAGTTGTCGATATTTGTTTTGCTCCAGACGGGACTTGTCATACTTCGAAAAATACTTGAAATTTTGAACTCAAATATTTTTAAAAGTAAATTTGTTATATTCGTATTTTTTCGAAATTCATTTGAGAACGATTTCGAATGAAAATATAAACAATTATTTAACTTTTTGAACAAACCGAGTCGAATGAACTCTTTTTCAATTTGACTTTTTACTCGTTTTCTCTTTTTATTAATTTGAAATAACTGAGACTTATTTTTATTTCGAACACTTTTGGTCCCGAATTTACGTTTTAAAACATTTTTTTATATTATAATTTAATATTACTAGACGATTGACCTGTTTCTCAACAGTTATGTTGTAAAACGATGCTTGTACATTAAATATTCGAAGTGCTAACTACTAACTAGTCATGTAAAAACATGTATCAATATCCCAAATAAATGGCCGCATCAAACACAACATTGTCGCCCCGACACGCCAACTGACAGCTGAATGTCAAAATGATAAAATATTCAATCGTGACTATTACTTACTCAACCCTACATCAGGACGTGAGATGATTTGAGATATAATTTAAAAATTAAAATCGATTTTTTACTAATGCGACATATGTTATATGAGCAAATAAAAACTATTTTATGTGCTATTTAGGCGACATATATTTTTAGATTTAATTTTTTTTCCACTTCTGACGAACTTCAGAGCGATAGACTTGAGTCAATATTATTTTGATATTACGATTCTATAAAAAAAAATGTGTCGGAAATGTTATATTTCAAAACACCGGAATTGAAAAACTGTTTTAAAGTGTTGAGGAAAAATAAATTTATGAAAATTCATAGTAATTGCATGTGTTTAATTTTTCAATGAAAACAAAATCTTAAAAAGGCCATTATTCGAAGATATGTTCAGCAAGATGTCAATAACAGCTGTTAATATTTTAATGTTTCCTACATGCATCGAATAAAAAGCCAACATTAGAAAAAAATAATAATCTGAGACTTTTAGCAATTAAAAACACTTACAGCTCTATTTTTAAATAAGCACTTTATATCAATACTTGAGTATAGTTTTTTTTTTCATTTCAAAACAATATGGGCACTGAAAGGGTTGAACGAAAAAAATTACACTAGTTTATTAAGGGGCTGTTTAAAATTAGATTAATAATTATAAACGTTTTATATTTTAAGGAAATACATTAAAATGAGTGCTGATGATTTTTTTTAAATATTGCTACGTGTTATTAATAAATTAATAGGTAATCAATATTCATCCTGATGACAATTATTTATTGATATTTACTATTAAATTTTTTGTACTATTTAAGTTAAATATATGACGGAATAGAATAAAAAAATCGATCATTTCAGATACCATAACAGTTAAAAAAAATTGATGAATTTCTATGAAATTTATTAAAAAAAAAATTGTTTTAATTATTTAACAAATATCACAAGCTTTTTATGTCTGAAATAATCGAATCAAATATAAAAACAAGAAAGATTTGCTAAAATAAAGAGTCATCACTTGCACTTTATTTTACAATTAATTAAATTTTATTCAACTGCACATAGCAGTTTTTAAAAATCGAGTCATTTTCAGTATTGGGAACAATCACGAAAAATATGAAAGAAGGGGTTCGAATTTTTCAATTTATTTTAATATAATAATGAAGTGATTAAGGGAGGATGTGGATTAGGGACTGGTTTGGACATGTAGAAAGTATGAGTGATCAAAAGTTATCAAAATAAATTTACAACTCAAAAGGGAGTGGGAGAGGACGGCCAAGAAAAGTATGGTTGTATCGAGTGAATAAAATTTTGAATGATTGAAAGGACAAGAGTCAGAAAAATCGAAGGAATTGAATAAGAAGATGTATGGACATCAAGGAAGAAAAATATGTATATCGTGCAAAGTCGTATCTGCCTACCCCGATAGAGAAACAGCACGATGGTCCGTGACTAAAATGAGTCACATTCGTTTCTCAAGATCTTCTTTAGTTAGAATAAGACGCGTGTCTTCCACCTGAGATTTCTGGTTCAATTCCCAATCATTTAAAAAAATGATAAGTGCTCGTTAAGGATGTTATTGTTATGTCTCGGCGTGTAGTAGTGTTATCAACACGAACGACGACGGAGAGTGAATTATTTTTCTCCTCTTGTATTTTCCCGGAAGCACGTTTAACGTGACCGAACAAAATATTGTCTCTAGGACACATTATTCAATATTTCGGCATTATCAATGATATTTATTTATTGACAAGAAGTAGGGTACTTGAGTGTATTTATAAACCATAGCAACCTTTACTAAACAAAGATAAAGTATCAACAACTTCAATAAATTGTCCTTTGAAATTTGAGAACCTTTGAAAAGAGTTTGCTCTCCAAACGGCGCTATGTTAATTATCCTTTTATTATTGTAAAATCGACAAGATTCCAAACACACACGGCGCATGAAATTATCAATGCATAACATAGCACCGAGAGGAAAAATATTAAAATCAAATCAATAAAATTACAAAATGAAATGATTTACAAAAAAAAATTTTGACAAATTTTAAATGGAATAACCGGTCTAAGTCGAGACCTAATAATTAGTAAATGTCAGGTAAGAACTCTCTTGAACTTAATAACGTCAGAATAACTTTATCAAATATAATCTTTCTTTTAGAGAGTTTAAATATTGAAGGGAGCGTAAATGATAAAACAATATATTTTTTAATATATTTTTCATAGAATCTTTATTTGAATCTAGTGCCTTAAAGATGTAATGAGATACCGAACTCAATAATGACAAAAAGGTGCGAAAAAATCAGGCAGTGGAGCGGAACGTCGTTGTTATTGTTACATGAGTTTAATTGAGCTTGCAAAAGATGTAAGTTGTTTTAAAAATTTGAGTGAACTCTTTTAAATGTGGTGTGTTTTTTATTATTGTGTGCGAGACATTGTGAAATGGACGATTTATCTGAAATGATGAAGTATTACCAGGATTTGACGATTTATCTGAAATGATGAAGTGTAACCAGGGGTTGACGATTTATCTGAAATGATGAAGTATAACCAGGGTGGACTCGCGTGGTAAATGCATATAATTAAGTCTCATAGCTTATCAAGTTGTTGAGAATTTGTTGTGACAGAGATATCAATAATCGGTTAAAAGCATCAAATATATTTTCCATGTTGATATGTTCTCAGTAAGATACAGGTAAAAGTCTAGTTTACTGTGGACACGACAAATGATAGGCAATAAACCAAGATGCATATAAATTAAGTGTCCATTTTAAATTACCTGTTTTTTTACTTTGTTGCCTTTTTTCATATTATTAATTTGAAAAAAAAAAAATTGTGACTGTGACTCTTATTTTTAAAGCAGATCTGTTCACTGTATTCTATAATCCATACAAATTGAAACTAACTTTGATTTGGTTAAGTTAATGTTTTTTTTCAGATGTCTTCAAAAAAAAAAACATGTTTTCTGTCGAACTAACTCTATTTTTTCATTTATAAATTTCTTTTTTTTTTTTTTTTTAATTTTAGTGTATCGTTTTGAAAAAGGTGGTTCATTAACGAAATAAAAATTAATGTTATTTTAAGAATATTTATTAAAGCGATACATTCCATGAAATGTTTGAAAAAACTTTATCAGTTCGTTAAGTGGTTTTGTCAACGAATAGGTGAATAAAATTTAATGTTAAATTAAGAATTCATTATAGATTTTTTTTAGAGAATATGTTGTGGTGTATTTAATGGAATCTCTATAAATTATTGAGTATTTCGAGAAATTGAATCAACATTTTTTTTTTATTTGAATAAAATTAATTTTATATAGTTAATTTTTAAATATAAATAAATTTTGTGTATAAATTGTATAAATACTCTACATAGTCTAGTTGGTAAGACGTCTGGTTTCCTTTTGGGGTTCGGTTCCAGATGATACCGTAAAAAATATAACGAATAAGAAATGTCGTAATGCGGTTTGGTTTGTTGACTAGATTTATTTAC
The DNA here is from genome assembly GCA_949825065.1 of Odontocerum albicorne. NCBI lineage: Eukaryota > Metazoa > Arthropoda > Insecta > Trichoptera > Odontoceridae > Odontocerum > Odontocerum albicorne. The sequence goes on along the minus strand of OX463864.1, from coordinate 7,487,207 downwards.
CTTCGTGTTTGTGGTTTTATTGCCAACGCATACAACGTTGAACTTACGTCGAGATACGTATCTTCTCCAGTGGTTCTAAACCCCAAGGAAATCAATTTATTAGACTGAAGACAAGGTTATGTGGCGACTACGCTCTTCAACGTGCGACTGGTTGTATAAACTAATCAAGCTGCTGTATAATAAGTTAATAATTTTACTATTCAATCAAGGTTCACTATATGTATATGTTAATATATATTTTTTTATAATACGACTTATCAAAATTTTCCTCGTTACATTTGGACGTATATATGCAAAAAGAACAATTCCGACATGATTGAGGCTAATGTTAGCTTTCGTTGAAACTTTCTTTTTAAATTTAATACTTAAAGTCCTCCTTGGTCTAATTGGTAAGACGCCTGTCTTCCAAACTGCACGTTACTGATTCGATTTCAGTTGAAACTCAGATTGTTTTGAAAAGGTTTCCAGATTTTGTTTAACATATTTCTGGTTGTAAAATGGTAATAAACCCGTCAGACAGTGTTGTATACGGTAAAAGTTTACGGATATTTTTTTTATATTTTATTTTATGTGGTAAAAATAATGGATGTTTTTTTTTTATCACCATAAATCAGTTAAAAATTATCCAAACAGAAAGATCTTAAAAAAGCTTTAAGTTTTCCATTCGTCGTCGTTACTGGGCCTCCTAGTCGACAATCCCCTCGCCATTTCAATGTCAATTTAGTCGAAAAGCGAAGCTGTGTCGTGGAGTTTTTTTAACAATTGCCTTACTGTGCTAAAATAATCCGCCAGCCACGGTTTTCACGGACGCTAAGCGTCCAGTGAAAAATGTATATAGTATTTTAAATCAAAATTATGCAAAATCTGCTAAGGTATTTTTTGTAATTAGCTATAAAAATCTTTTTATTATGTATTAAAACTTCGAATAATCAAATAATATATTAGTCCTGGTCACTTGATATCCATCACAGGGTAGCAAGTGTTAAGTGAGTGAGCCGTTGAACACTAACAAATCCATTGGCCACACCACTGTACTAAATCCAATGACACGCCTGAAGTGAGACGATCGGAGCGCATCAGCTTGTTTTTTTTTTCCTTTTTGTTTGAAATGATATATATGACCGAAGTCATAGGTATCCTTATACCCACGAATATGAAAAAAAAACCTGTGTCATTGAAGGGTAGTAGAGGAGAGAAGGAAGTTCGAACAGACAACCTTTCGCAGGAAACCCAGTGCTTACCGCGCGGCCATGCCATTCGAAGGTTCCACTTAAGACTTCTTTGACATCTTTCTGTTTTGCTGGATCAAAGCTACGTGATGGATCGACTCTTGAGTTGAGTTGAAGATGACTTGAACGTTAAGTTTTCTTCATGAAACACCTAATGCTATCCATGTGGCATAATTCTTATAAAAATATTTTTTATAAAACTGTGGTTTTATAAGGTTAGACTGAACAAAACAGAGATTTCATCACTGCCGTTTACGCATTGGACATTGTACTGTCAATTTGGCATTTGTGTTTCAAACCGATGTAAGGTGAACATGAATAGATGGAATTCCCAGAAAGAATATATCAGCATATGTGATTGTGGAGCTATAAATGACACAACACAAGATAACTTATCCGAAAATGTAGACTAATTGTTTGGAACAAGATCTGATTAATGCGAATGATAGAATGGTCTACTGAAAATATGTAGCATAAATAACTATTGATCGTCTGGATACGCAAATGAATAATTGAAGAGCTTAAAAACCATGCGTAGTACCCGGCGTTAAGTAATACACATCGGGCTTAAGAAAGATACTGTCACTTTGTAGAGCGTCGTGTCTGTCGCACGGACTGTTAACGCGTCGTGCGACAGAGACGACGCTCTACAAAGCAACAGTTTCTTTCTTAAGCATAACGATAGACTTTTTGGATCCATGTCACGTAATTTTACTATAACAAACTTATACGCTTAAAATATAATTAAATAATAATTGTTTTAACGAAACAATTATAGATTAATAAAATATTGCCTAAAATCATGCTCAAAGCAACGTAACATAAAAGAGAATATGTAAAATTAAATAACTTAATTATTACACTAATTATAGATCTGGTGTACCGCAAGGATCCAAACTAGGTCCCATTCTTCTCTAGACTATAATTAACTAAATAATAACTGTTTTAACGAAACAATTATGGATTAATAAAATATTGCCTAAAATCACACTCAAATCAACGTAACGTAAAGGAGAATATATAAAATTAAATTACTTAATTATTACACTAATTATAGATCTGGTGTACCGCAAGGATCAAAACTAGGTACCATACTTCTCTAGACTATAATTAACTAAATAATAACTGTTTTAACAAAACAATTATAGATTAATAAAATATTGCCTAAAATCACGCTCAAATCAACGTAACATAAAAGAGAATATGTAAAATTAAATAACTTAATTATTACACTAATTATAGATCTGGTGTACCGCAAGGATCCAAACTAGGTCCCATACTTCTATAGACTATAATTAACTATATCCAAAACTCATTGAAACACTTGTCATGTTTTCTGTTCGCTGACGATCTAAATATATTTGAAAGAAACATTCAAACAAATAATAACACGTCGGTATAGTTCAACAGAAATTTAAACGAGGTCTGGTTTACCACAATGATCAAATCTAGATACCTTACTTCTCTGGATTGTAATTAACGATATCAAAATCTATAAGGTATAATCAAAAACATATAGTCTGGACTCGGGAATGAATATGTGTTATCAATTTAACCTTATCTGGTATAATGTGAAGTGTTCATATATTTTAAGGTTGGACAAGTATCTCAAATGTGTATACTTGATGTTTTATTTTTCTTTATTTCTTAAATACGTTCACTTTTTGCATAAATACGTCCTTCTGTTACAACAACTTTCAGTTTGTCCTCCCCATTAAATGTTGTCTATAAAAAATAAATGTATATATCTGTTTTTCTATTTATGTAAACAAGAAAACTTGTTTATAAAAGGTTCTTATACAAGATTTTGTTTATACAAAACAAACGTCTAGCTATCAATTATGTTTAAAGTCAAATGGTTGAACAATGAACAGTGTTTGTTAAAGATAATAAAATAAATGCATTGAAGGTTAAAAAAACTAAATAAATGCAGTTATGAGTGCAACAAATGCATTGTCTTGTGGTATTGTAATAATTTGAGAAATATTTTGGTTTTTTGAATGCATTCCTTGATATTATTATGATAAAGGTATAAGTATGCAAAATAATCGTTTGCAGATTCGATCAAACTCTCTCACTTTTGAATGACTTATGTCAGATTCATACTTTAGATTTTTTTTTAAATCTCACCAAAGTAATATGCCTGTCTCGTGACCCAGCAATTTCAAGTTCAATCCCCGTTGGTACCTAAAAAATGTATTATAAAAGTATGGTAAAATAATTCGCCTGGTTAAAATACTCACGCCATAGTGTAATTTAATTTTTTTAAATAAAAAAAAAGGACCCACTTTGGATATCACTTAAGACCTCTTTTACATATTTCTAGTTGATTGAAAGAGATTGATTGTCACATAGCAATAAACTCACCAGGTTGTACTGTGTACAACGGAAGAGTAACACATTTGTTATGCCATGTTTAAACGAGCTTAGTACTTCCCACTTGCACTTGTATCCACGTGTAAACAAGCATATTAGTACTAAGCATTAGTAAATCTTAGTACTAATATGCTTGTTGTCACTAAACAGTTTAGTACAAACGAGAAGTACTAATGACAAGTACTAAACTCGTGTAAACATGACATAATGTAATACTTTAATAATTGATAATGAAATTAAAACTCTTTTGAACAGTGAGGGTTTAAAAATTCCGTTATGTTTTCTCGTATACCATATGTTATACATGAGAATTAGAAATTTGATAAAAAATGGCATCCAAATATTAGCTTAGATATTAGATAGATATTCATGTAAAATAATACTTTATAATATAAGTCGAGAGTGTTTGATCGAACTTGCCAATAAATAATAAAGCATTGATAAATTTAAAAAAATGTAAAATGTCTCCACGAAATCGATTAAATTCTTTTGAAGTTTTGTTTTTAAGGTTCACTAGTTTTCAAATCATCTATGGTGATATTTTTATAATAATGCTAGCTGTTAAATATATAATTCAAGATAAATTATATTGAATTTATCCCTAAAAGTAAAACTTCAAAGAATTATAACGCTTTAATTATAGTTTATAATCTTCAATACTGGAGTTCCACAAGGTTCGATCCGTAATCCATCTGAAGTGATATTGAGTAAATATTTAATTTATCTTCTGCTTAAGTACAATAATAATATGTGACTGATGGTTGGCCGCGATGGTAGAATGCGGTTAGGCACAACCTGTCGCTGCATAAATGTTTCATGAGGGTGGAGAACGTCAAGGGTGCAGTTTGGACAGTAGATGAGGTGGAATTTTACAAGAGAAGACCCCAGAGATGTTCTCAGGCTGCTTCTGCGACCGCCCCGCTGAGCTCAGCTGGCATTCAGGCACAGGGGTAGGGCCTCAACTATTTTTGGGCCTATGGGATTCTGTGTGTGTTTTTAAGAATAGATCGTCACTCTTCAATTTAGCTGCTTCGTCACGTGTGCAGAGTGATTTATTGAAGACTGACGATCTTTAATGACGATATTCTGCAAAAAAATTAAGGAATACTAGAAAAAATAGACAGGTTATATTTATTTGAGCCTAACTTTTCAAACTTGTTTTTTTAATGTTGTGTATTAAAAAATTAAGTTTAATTTTTTTCCGGTTTATCAACATTAAAAAATCTAATATCATTTTCATTTTAATAGATGGTTGTTCTATAAACCTTTTTTGAAACCTTTTCTTTATCTTCGGGTTTGCATTAAAATAATAACAAAATGTTTTTTTTTTTTATTATTCTTTATCGGTCAATATTAACGGGTTCGAGTCCCGAGCTGGAGTGACCTTAAGGAGAGTTTACTTTCTAAACGACGTTATATGGTTTATATAGCGTCGTTTAGAAAGTAAACTCTCCTCAAGGTCACTCCAGCTTGGGACTCAAACCCATTAATATTGACCGATAAAGAATAATAAAAAATAAAAACAAGTTAAATGTAAAGATAGGAAGGTAGTAGCTACGGCCATTAGATTAGGATCTTCCCTGCATCTGCAAATATTTACAATAGAAAAACAAATTTGGTAAGAAAACCGCAGAATATTTACCAAGGGAAGACGAACTACAAAGAAACTTTTGTTAATCTTCCGATACGTAACAGTAACACATTCAACTTAAGGTGTAGTGTTTATATTCAACCATATATTCTGACCTAATTGGTAAGACACTTGTCTCCTAGCCCGGAGGTTGCGGGTTCGACTCCCGTTGGAACACAGATTTTTAAAAAGGATTCCAGTCTTGTTTTCACTTAAGACCTCTTTAACATATTTCTGGTTGGCTGGAAGATATTGCCACATGGCAATAAACTCGCTGCCAGGTTGTACTGTATACAACGAAAGTGTGAAACAATACATTCTAATAATTCTTCCTTAAAAAGGGTTGTCTTTAAAGGCTTCTTAAAGCTGCACATGTCACCCAATTCTATCATACTTTGAGGCATACAACATGTTAACTTAAATGGCATAATTAATTCTAGTTATTTATGAATAATTAATTAAACAATTTAGTTTAGGTTGTGTGTTATATCATTTTACAATAGTTAAAAATCGCTTTAATTGAAATATTACTTAAAAAATAAATATTAACCCAAAATATAGATTACCAATTAATTAAATAGTACGCAACATTAATATAACTGTTGCAATACCCAAATGTATTTTGCCCTTTTTTAAATCTTGAATAATATTTAGAAAAGGTGATATAACCAGCCTCAACACAGCATGCAAAGTTAACCTACTTAATAAATTATTTATAGTTAACGCATTAATACTGTGGAGGTTTAAATACATATTAATTTGTTTAGTCTAAAACTGTTTCATCCACTTTATATAACCCTACCGGTTTCAACGTTTTCACCCCATCATCAGGGGACCACAAACAAATCTGAACCCCATCATCTATTTGTCAATAAATGGTTTTACTAGGTTTGTATCTAGTCAATGGACTAGGTTTGTATCTAGTCATTGATTTTTTTAATGTTTTATATCCGATGATCTTTGTAGCATTGTTAATTCACCTAGTGAAGTTGCGGGTTTCATTTCCGTTGTTACACAAATTTAAAAAAAACGTTCCAGGTCGGTTTTCACATAAGTATTGATTGATTTATAGATTAATCGATCCCATCACTACCCACGCTGTTATGAGAGACAAAATAAGTCCCCATCTAGCGCGATCTACACTAGAAGATCGAAATATTCTTTATTATTTTTATTAGCACGATGTCACGTAGTGACGAAGAAGGAACTGCCCAAAGGGGTTCCTTCTCCGGTAGTAACACACCTGAGTGTGAACAGAATAGTAGTGACGACGGACTTAAAGTCCGACATCACGGGAAAAGTTAAATGACTCGCAGAGCAGTAATTTTTTTCTTACAAAGTGGTTTAATGTATGAGACTTCAAAAAGCCCAGCAAGTTTGTTAATACTTTCACAGAAAGTTTCAAAAACAGCGAAACCACCCTTTGACGCGTCTAGATCGGCGTGGCTAATCGCTCCGAAGATGAACCGATGTAAGGCTGAGTGGAGTTCACGTAGGAAATTACTGACTCGATTATCATCGCAGTAACACAGAATGTGCTCTGCGGATTGATGCAGATGACTGAAAAAATTACAACAGGGTGAAGGGACAAGATTGGAGCTGAAGAGTTTGCCATTAAAGCTTCCATGGTCAGAGAGAAGTTGGGTTGTCCAATAGTTTGGGTGTACCCATAGCGAGCTGAGGCGCGTTTTGGTGCAAGGAAATAATTCAAATGTCTGTGTTTCCACGGAGTAGGACGACCAACGATATTGCCAAGTCGACAACTGGGCCTCTAGGCAGGTTTTAAAAATCGCGTGAGGGATGATTGGTAGAGATTGCCATATGGTAATAAGTAAACCAGGTTGTACTTTACAGAACGAAAGTGTGATACAGTATTATCTTTTTCTTACTTACTTCCAAACGCCATATAATTCTTGTAGTCCATTTCTGTGTTTGACCCTAACACGCAATATGTCTTCTCCAACCAGGCGTGGTCTTTAGTGTTAGGTTGTCTAGTTCCCGTACACCTTTAGAGAACGCATACAATGGACAGCTGCCGTAGATCCATGATCTGAATTTCCCCTCACTCACAGAACGGTGACTCCGCTAGGCAACACTTGTGCATACCATTTACAATGCGGTCCACTTCGTATCTGATCTTCTATTAAGTGCACCACTCCTTCTAAAGCAGGGAAAACTTAGGCGACTTGAGTTTAAGACATACCGCAAGACTGTTTATTTTTCCTAGAGTCCTCCACGTTAAGTCTTCAAAGGTTCTGTAAACGGTATCTGATTATAATCTTTATTATAATTTTTGCGGCCATCTGGATCAATCCGTCGATTACATTTTGTGTGATACTGCGACAATTTTGTGTGATACTGCGACAATAATCGAGTCAATAATTTCTCAAGGAATTTCCACTCAGCCTCACATCGTTTCATCTTCGGACCGATTGGCTACACCGACCGATCTAGTGGCATCAAAGAATAATTTTGCAGCATCAAAAGCTTTCTGTAGAAGCACTGTCAACTTGTTAGACTGTTTCTGTAGAAGTACTGTCAACTTGTTAGACTGTTTCTGTAGAAGTACTGTCAACTTGTTAGACTGTTTCTGTAGAAGTACTGTCAACTTGTTAGACTGTTTCTATAGAAGTACTGTCAACTTGTTAGACTGTTTCTGTAGAAGTACTGTCAACTTGTTAGACTGAAGCTCAAACCTTGAGCCGTCTTGTAGGTGTTTTCCCACTTTGCGAGTCGTTTCTCTTTTCTACTATTATTTTCTTAATAATGACTTGGACTATATACTCGTATATATTTTAATATATGTGTTTGTTTCTCTCAGAAAATGTGTTATTTTTCTTTTATACATGTATTTTTATTTTCGCGACTTCATGTTATGGGAATCGTGACCTATAGGTTGAGAAACGATGGAATGAATATGCATTAATCATCAATAGGATATCCAATAGTATACATGGGTATAAAAAACTCTCTATCTATGGGTATAAAATACATTTATATTAAGGCTGACAAATAAGACATAACGATCAACTTTTTTTCTAGTTAACTATATTTTTTGCAGAATAACGTTATTTAGGTTCACTTAACAGGAATTAACTAACCCATCAATTTAATTATTAATTAAAAAAACTTAACAAATATGTATTGATTTTACTAAAAACTAACATATAAGTTATTATTTCATAGGTGATAAAAACATATGAGTTAATTCAAGGAAACAGCAAAATCTGGAAAACAATAATAAAATTTGGTATATATTTTTCATACTTATTTCTTTTTTTTATAATCACTGACACGTTTCGCTCCAGGAGCATCTACAGAATGATAAATCGATTCGCCTCAACAAGGTGAGATATCATCCGTTGTCCGGCATAAATTTGTAAATGCAAAAATTCGATAGATTTTTTTTTTGGCAATTATCATCAAAAGTACGCGTCTATTAAAAAAAATTGGGTCATGTACTGAGAGGAGAAAAGTACAAATTACTGTACCTGATCATCCAAGGCAAAATAGAGGGCCGAAAAGGTGTTGGCAGGAGGCAAATCTCCTGGCTCCGCAATATACGTGATTTGACTGGTATAAGGAGGGTCGGGGATCTTTTTCGGGCTGCCGGGGACAAAGATGTATACTCTCAGGTGATATTTAACGTTGGGGGGACCTGACATGACACTGGGAAGAAGAAGATTAAAAAAAAAGCATAGATCTTTTACGGCAAATACTATTTTCCAATAATTGAAAACCCCAGTAAAAATACTTGTTTTCCAGTCCGGGGATGCTTGTTCAATGTTCGTTCGTACCCAGTTTTTCTCATAAAAAATATTCCTGTCTGGTTTGCACTAAACACCTCTCTTTGACATCTTTCTTGTTTGTTGGAAGAGATTGCTAGATGGAAATAACCCAACTAGGTTGTATTGTATCACCCTCGTTGTTGGGCCTCGTCAATTGAGGATCCCCTTATCACTCCAACGTCAATGTTGAGCTCCACTTTCACCTCGATCGTAAGATCTGTGAAAAAAACAGCTTGATCCTAGATGTACACTCTCTCTCTCTCGCAAATATTACAGACATGCGGATCCTGCTGAGTTGCCTGGTAATGCTGACGCATGTTCGCAGCATGGTGACTGTTTCTCACACTGTTGAGACGCCATTAGTCTGAGAACAGATGACTCTCCACCTACTTTCAGTCTTCAAGCGCTCCACACAAAGTCAGCGACTCTCGCAGACTGTCCTTATATTAGCGATTTCTCCGCCCACCAACCAATCACTTGTCAACAACTTATCCGTATGAGACGATACAGTTTAAGCGGAATAGAATACGAAAATGTACAAGCGTACACATAAAAATGTACAAGCGTACACATAAAAAATAAAAGGGATTCATCTCTTCAATTGAAATATCTTTGATATCGTAAAATATTAATTACCGACTTTTCCAGAAATACGACGATCTATTATCTAGAATTCAATCTTTCTATATCGTATAACTATATCGTATAACAGGAAAAATCCGTCAATATTGCAACCATGTGGTGATGTCGCTACATCAGATTGTAGATGATAGACTCAGGATGGACTGACAAACTTTATATATAGCAAAGGATGGCTGTATTTCAGCACTGCTCAGGGGTTGATCTACCTGCTAGTGTGTGCTTTCTGAAGAGGTGTATGCATGCATATAATATAACAATACGCGTACACACACACACAGGCGTCATCCATTCACACGTCATGGACTGACAAGCTTACTCTATAGTGAGGGATGGCTGAATGTATGTAACACTGTTCGGGGGTTGAGTTGTCTGCTGGTGTGTGCTTGTTGTAGTGCTGTGTACATGCACGCAACAAAGCAATACACACACAGGCGTCATCCATCAACAGGATGGACTGACAAGCTTACTCTATAGCGAGGGATGACTGTATGTATGTAGTACTGCTCAGGTGTTAATCTGCCTGCTAGTGTGTGCTTTCTGTAGTGCCAAATGCATGCACACAACAGAGCAATACATACACAGGCGTCATCCATCCACAGGATGGACTGACAAGCTTACTCTATTGCGAGGGATGGATGTATGTATACTTATATGTAGTATTGAACAAGTATTGATTTGTTTGGTGGTGTATTCTTGTTGTAGTGATGTGTACATGCACACATCAGAGCATCAACAGGATGGACTGACAAGCTTACTCTATAGCGAGGGATGACTGTATGTATGTAGTACTGCTCAGGTGTTAATCTGCCTGCTAGTGTGTGCTTTCTGTAGTGCCAAATGCATGCACACAACAGAGCAATACATACACAGGCGTCATCCATCCACAGGATGGACTGACAAGCTTACTCTATTGCGAGGGATGGATGTATGTATACTTATATGTAGTATTGAACAAGTATTGATTTGTTTGGTGGTGTATTCTTGTTGTAGTGATGTGTACATGCACACATCAGAGCATCAACAGGATGGACTGACAAGCTTACTCTATAGCGAGGGATGACTGTATGTATGTAGTACTGCTCAGGTGTTAATCTGCCTGCTAGTGTGTGCTTTCTGTAGTGCCAAATGCATGCCCACAACAGAGCAATACATACGCAGACGTCATCCATCCACAGGATGGACTGACAAGCTTACTCTATTGCGAGGGATGGATGTATGTATACTTATATGTAGTATTGAACAGGTATTGATTTGTTTGGTGGTGTATTCTTGTTGTAATAATGTGTGCATGCACACATCAGAGCAATACGCACACAGGCGTCATCATTCCATAGGATGGAATGATAACCTTACTCTTTTATCGATGGATTGCCTGTATATACAAAGCACTGCTCAACTGTTGATCTGCCTTCTAGTGTATGCTTGATGTAGTGGCGTTTATATGCACACAATAGAGCAAGATACATACAGGGGCCATCCATTCACAAGATGGACTCCATAGGACAATATATGATATATCTATAGCAAGGGATTGCCTGTATGTATTTAACACAATAACGGGTTTAATTCTCAATGCTACGTATTTTGTAAAGGGTTCTAGTCCGGTTTTTACTTTTGCCTCTAAAAAATCTTTCTGGATAATTGTAAGATATTACCACCTGGCAATAAATCAACCAGGTTGCACTGTGTGAAATGCAAACGTAATAAAATAAAAGAAATAAATTTCCCATAAAATAACATGCTCGTAAATAAATCTAAATGTTGCCATAACTAAAAGGTTATGATTCGTTTTGTGAAAATAAATCGGATCGATAGTTAAAAATATCACTGGCAAACACAGACTTACATAAACGACTCCTCGTTTTGAAAATTCGTCACGGAGTAGTCCGACAAATAAAGAAGGATAACGAGATATAAAGAAAAAAAATATCGTTTGTACGCAGGATGCGCCTCTTCTTTCAGACATACGTGTGAAAGTGGTACGAGTAGAGTAGCGATTATGTCTATCTCTTTCAATTATAACTCGATATTCCTCATAATTTGGGGATGATCAGCGGTCGACAAACATATTTTGAAAAGAGCCAAAAACTTAATATTTACGTCTCTGTGAGCCAAGAGGCAAACTCGAATTATAACTGCGTGGCGTCACAGCAGAGGCCACCGAATGCAAAGCTATAAGAGCGTCACATACGGCCGTATCTCGCAACTCCTCAACTTAACGGTCGGCCGTTCCGTTATAGCGCGTAATTTGAAATAAAAAAAAAAGTGTAATTGTTAGATCTATTCTTAGCTCGCGGGCCGTGCATAAAGCGGCGCGGGCCGTAGTTTGCCGACCCCTGACCTAGATGATAACGTTATACTTCAAATATTAATTGATTTTCTTTATGTTTTTTCCAAATTTTGATACGCTGTTTCCTTGAATTTTTTTAGCATATTTCTGATACATATTATTCAAAATTTTGATTCATATGTTTTTTTTAAATGTTTAGTTATATTTACAAAAAAAACATATATTCCACAAAAAAATACGAAAAAGAAACGAAAACTAAAAAAAATACATTTTCATATAAAACATTTGAAACTCTATTTACACTACAAAAACACACTTGACAAATAAAATTTAAAAAACAATGGTCATATATTTAACATCGATCAATAAGTCCCGGGACTTACCAACAGAGGACGCCTCTAATAACAAATCCATACCATTCTCAGTCAGTACGACCTTTAGAAGTTACGTGTCCAACTTTCATGACATTCCGACATTGTGTCATTGAATTACTATACAGTGGTTTTACTGACGCTACTTTTGCTATTTTCAAAACAATGGAAAAAACCGAATTTCGTGTGTTGATAAAACATTGCTTTTTAATGGGAAAAAATACCGTTCAAACTCAGCGATGGCTTGAAAAGTGTTATCCAGGCTCTGCTCCGTCAAAAATAACCATTTGTCGGTGGTATGCTGATTTCAAACGCGGTCGTACAGATACAAATGATGCTGAACGCTCTGGTCTTCTAAATGAGGCTGTTACACCAGAAAACATAAAAAAAACACAAAATGGTGATGGAAAATCGCAAAGTAAAGTTGCGTGAGATAACTGACATCCTGAAGATATCATTTGGTAGTGTTTACACTATTTTGCATGAACATTTGGTCATGAAAAAGCTTTTTTCGAAATGGGTGCCAAGTTTGCTCACAATGAAACAAAGAGAACAACGCATCGACGATTCAGAGCGCTGTTTGGCACTGTTTACGCGAAATAAACAGGAGTTTTTGTGTCGGTATGTGACAATGGATGAAACTTGAATCCACCACTATACTCCGGAATCAAATCGGCAGTCAGCTGAGTGGAGAGCAGCCGGTAAAAGTCGTCCGAAGCGACCAAAAACTCAACAGTCGGCCGGGAAGGTTATGGCCTCCGTATTTTGGGATGCGCATGGTATAATATTCATCGATCACCTTGAAAAGGGAAAATCTATCAATAGCGAATATTACATAACGTTATTGGAGCGTTTGAAGGCAGAAATTGAAAAAAAAACTGCCCCATATGAAGAAAAAAAAAGTTCTCTTTCATCAGGACAATGCACCGTGTCACAAGTCGATGGTAACGATGGCCAAATTACATGAGTTGAACTTCGGATTGCTTCCGCACCCACCGTATTCTCCAGATTTGGCCCCCGGCGACTATTGGCTGTTCGCAGACCTCAAAAAGATGCTCCAGGGAAAGAGATTTGGCTCTAATGATGAAGTGATTGCCGAAACTAACGCCTATTTTGAAACCAAATATAAATCGTTCTACACGGCTGGCATAGAAAAGTTAGGAAAGCGTTGGAATGAATGTATCGCTCTTAAAGGAGACTATGTTGATGAATAAAGAAGAATTTTGGCAAACAAATGTTGTTTTAGTAGTTAGTCCCGGGACTTATTGATCGATGTGTTAGAAGGGCAACATACTTTACACATTAAACAAATACAAAATCAATAAAAAAATACAAAATCAGTAAAAAAATACAAAATCAATAAAAACATACAAAATCAATAAAAAAATACAAAATCAATAAAAAAATACAAAATCAATAAAAAAATACAAAATCAATAAAAAAATACAAAATCAATAATAAAATACAAAATCAATAAAAAAGTACAAAATCAATAAAAAAATACAAAATCAATAAAAAAATACAATTTTAAATAAAGATACTTAAAAAATTGTAAATTTTCAAGTTAAATAAATATTTAAACAATATTAAAATTGGCAAATAAATAATTCTTAATTCTGTGATTTGGATCTTCTTTCAATGCGCATTACTTTTTTAATATATACAGCCGGCCCTCTCGACTTTCGCACATTCTACTTTCGCACAAGTCGCTGTTTCGCACATTTTTAAACATTCAATTTTTTAAAGATTTTTGTCGATAATGCAAAAATTATTCGCCTCCAGCATGTTATAGAGATATGCTTTATCAAGAAAAGAAAAGAAAAAAAATGTGGTATTCAACTAACTCCTGACAAGTTTATAAAGAGAACACCTGAAAGCACTTAAACACGGCTCGTTAACTTAATTATGTATATTGATAAATAAATATTATTATTGATAAATAAATATTTTAAAATACAATTGTTCATGTTTTTTAGCATCCCTCTACTTTCGAAAATTCAACATTCGCACACATTTTCAGGAACCAATTATGCGCGAAAGTCGAGGGCCACCTGTATACGTTTTTTTTTTCTATCGTACAGCATTTTATGAGACATTATACACCATGCCCATATTTACACCGTTATTTCAGTCGCTCTTAACTTTGTTTGAAAACTTATTTATAATGTTTGGACCAAGATGTTAATTATTTTTCCAACTTTCCTTCGAATAAATATTTACCCTCTTAGTAAAGAACCATCGCCATCGATAATGACTAACAGTTATCATTGAACAAGTGGGTGATTGAATCTTCCGATTGGTATACAGCTTTAATCTACTTATCACGAGAACTGAGTTTAATCTGTTAAGGATGTGTGCTTGCTGAAGTGCAACAGCTTGCACGTAATAAACAAATACATGCATGTAACGTTTAAAAATTTTCAAGTTGTTCATAACGTGATATATTGTGAAAGTGGCACGCTTGTAAAAAGGTAAATGTAAATAATATGTTTTCGTGTAAACAGATAGGTATACCTACGAGTATAGGGTGTCCCAATAAGAACGCCGGATTTAAATTATGCACCATTTTTTAATTAGGTTGGCAGCTCTAAAAATGTCATATGTGTCATCTGTCAATCTTACTTCTTCTTCTTCCTGACACTGTCCCGACTCATTGCCTAGGTAGGCTGTTGGGGTCGGCTCTTCTCGTTCTCAGGCTGTATATTCTTCGGTTCTGGGTGTCGCTTTCATCTGTCAATCTTACGATTAGTAAATATGGAATGGTACACGAAAGAACAACGCGTTATTATTGTTGAAACTCATTATAAAAATGGGGAAAGTTTTGCTGAAACAGTTCGTAAACTTCGTGGAATTTTCAGTCGAAATAATGGTCCAAATGAGTCATTAATTCGAAGATTAATTTAACAATTTGAGGCAACTGGTTCGATTTTGAACATTAAATTAAATAACCCATGCATCTTCGGAGTGGACGTTCATTCGATTTTGGACATTAAATAACCCATGCATCCTCGGAGTGGACGTTCATTCGATTTTGAACATTAAATAACCCATGCATCCTCGGAGTGGACGTTCATTCGATTTTGAACATTAAATAACCCATGCATCCTCGGAGTGGACGTTCATTCGATTTTGAACATTAAATAACCCATGCATCCTCGGAGTGGACGTTCATTCGAAAACATAGCCGCAGTGAGAGAAAGTGTTACTGAAACCCCACCCAGGGACAGGGACATCAGTTCGTCATCGTTCACAAGAATTAGACGATTCAAGAAACACCTTACAGCAAATTCTCGCAAAATCAGAATCCGCATGCCTAATAGATCATACTGACCCAAGAACTCAAACCAGCAGACGGGGAAAACTTAATCCTGCACTCTTATTGGGACACCCTTTACTACAACGGCAATTCCCTGTCAGGGTAAGCACAGAGAACAGGGCACCAAACTTTCCTATAATGACGTACTTTATAAACCTGTCTCAATAAACAACCTCCGTGGCTAGATTGACACAACACCTACATCCCGACCTGGGTGTCGCGGGTTCGATTCCCGTTAGTATATGGTATATATATTTAACCATTTAATTCTTTTTTCTTGATTTGTTGGAAGATATTACTACAAAACAATAGCCAAAAGTCGTGGCCTAATAGTTAACATTCACGATAAGCAAGCGGACGCCCCAGGTTTGATTCCTGGTGGATTAACTTCCGGACTGGTTTTTTCATCTGATATCGTTTGACATCTGAATTTATGTTTTTCTATTAATTTATATGCTGTTTATCATAAATTGTTATGTTACAACGCCAAAAAAATGGCGTTAATAGTATATATTTAAAGCGTTAAAAAATAGCGACAATCTGGTTTATTTTAAAGGATTTCCACTCCTCCCTATTACAGAATTTGATTGAACCACGTTATTTTAAGTCTTCCCAAACTTCTTGTATCTTTTATTCTATTTCAACAGATATTTTTTTTGTAAATCTTTCATCATTTAGTTTTTTTTGAAGCCACACCATCTCAATGATCCAATTAAATAATATATGATCCAATGTTTCCTCGCTGTTGTCACATTCACACATACTAGAATGTAAAACTTTGATCGTAATAAAATGTCC
This sequence comes from Odontocerum albicorne, assembly GCA_949825065.1. Classification (NCBI taxonomy): domain Eukaryota; kingdom Metazoa; phylum Arthropoda; class Insecta; order Trichoptera; family Odontoceridae; genus Odontocerum; species Odontocerum albicorne. The sequence goes on along the minus strand of OX463864.1, from coordinate 7,470,767 downwards.
AATACGCACTAGACATATCACAGAATAATGTCCAACAAGCACTAGACATATCACAAAAGAATGTACAATACGCACTAGACATATCACAGAAGAATGTCCAATACGCACTAGACATATCACAAAATAATTTATAATACGCACTAGACATATCACAGAAGAATGTCCAAAACGCACTAGACATATCACAAAATAATGTACAATACGCACTAGACATATCACAGAAGAATTTCCAATAAGCACTCGACATATCACAAAATAATTTATAATACGCACTAGACATATCACAGAAGAATGTCCAATACGCACTAGACATATCACCGAATAATGTCCAATACGCATTAGACATATTACAGGAAAATGGCCAATACACACAAGACATATCACAGAAGAATTTCCAATAAGCACTAGACATATCACAAAATAATTTATAATACGCACTAGACATATCACAGAAGAATGCCCAATACGTACTAGACATATCACAGAAGAATGTCCAATACGCACTAGACATACCACAAAAGAATGTACAATACGCACTAGACATATCACAGAATAATGTCCAATACGCACTAGGTATATTACAGAAGAATGCACAATACGCACTAGGCATATCACAGAAGAATGTCCAATATGCACTACACATATCACAGATGTTGAATGCTTATTTAGGGATGCATAATTCAACCAATAAAGAACTACCAGCAGAATAACTGCTTTGGACTACTTGTAAAGCCCTGAATAGACTCCGAGTAAGGACGTCTAAATACAAAATGAACATGTAAATATAGGATACTATATATTTAAAGACAGGTGAGGTGCATGGCCGCGCGGTAATACACTGGACTTCCGCGCGGAAGGTTGTTGGTTCGGACCCCGCTCTGTGCTACTCCCCTCGAATGACAGATACTTTTTCTACCTAGTATTCGGAGGTGTAAGGAAACCTATGACTTCGGTCATATATATTATCTCAAAATAAAGGAATACAAAATACCCCGCCAGATTGCTCCAATCGTTACAATTCAGGTGTGCCGTCCTATCCAATACAAATGTATGGTCGTTGAGTTTGCTGGTGTGCAGCGACTCACTCACCTAAAAAAACAAAGTCCATGGCACAGCTTCGCTTTCCAACTAAATTGAGATTTGGAATGGCGATGGGACCCTCGATCACGAGGCCCAGCAACGACGACAATTGAAAGACAGTAGCATTTGAATATGATTGTGGGGCTATATGGAATTCACATCACAATCCAACTTGTTTGTGGGGCTATATGGAATTCACATCACAATCCAACTTGTTTGTGGGGCTATATGGAATTCACATCACAATCCAACTTGTTTGTGGGGCTATATGGAATTCACATCACAATCCAACTTGTTTGTGGGGCTATATGGAATTCACATCACAATCCAACTTGTTTGTGGGGCTATATGGAATTCACATCACAATCCAACTTGTTTGTGGGGCTATATGGAATTCACATCACAATCCAACTTGTTTGTGGGGCTACACGGAATTCACGTCACAATCCAACTTGTTTGTGGGGCTACACGGAATTCACGTCACAATCCAACTTGTTTGTGGGGCTACACGGAATTCACGTCACAATCCAACTTGTTTGTGGGGCTACACGGAATTCACGTCACAATCCAACTTGTTTGAATATCGGGATTACATACATGCTCAGGGCAAGATCTGAAAAGACGATTTTGACTCAAAAGACGATTTTTGTTAACTAATACTATACTTAAGAAAATGTAGCATGGTCCCTGTTACGTTTCAAAAATTTGCCCCAATACAACCTTGTAACGACGTTCAGTAATTTTAATTATTTTATCAGCTTTAATATAAGCCTCCATTCTAATAAATAGCAAGTTATTTAGGTAAATACATTACATAAAACGAACAATAATGACAAATTAATACATCTTGTTGTAAATTAGCAAAAATATGTCAGTTTGTTAAAATCAAATAATATTTAGCGACGTTCGTCAAAAGTCACTACGTTAGTTCGCATTGGCTAGGGATGGGGTATACGATAAGTGGATATTCGATTTTTTTATACATAAAATTAAATGTTCGTAATTAGTATTAATTCATAGTGGATCTTGGCCTATTGAAAGATAGATACAAATCATACAATACATTAGAAAGTCAGTATAATGAAAATTAGGAATTAAAATGTCAGTTTAGAGAAAAACAATTTTTCAATTTATAAAAAAACGATTTTAACCCATCCCTTTGAGACGTGACATTTCAAACGTCACAGGGACCATGCTACATTTTCTTGAGTATGGAAACATATGATACAATTAACAATTGAATGTCCAGACGCGGGAATGAGTGGATGATGAACTCATAAACATGTTCCTTTAAAATCCAAGTCACAGAATTTCGTTGTAAGAAAATATAAACAAAAAAGTATAATTCTTAAATAACAAAAACTGTTTAAATAAAATATTTTTAAATCAACATACAAGTGAAAATATTTAAATCAACATACAAGTGAAAATATTCAAATCAACATACAAGTGAAATTAAAAATAAATAAATTATAATACTCATTTTTAGAACTGGTATACCTCAAGGGTCAAACCTAGGTCCGTTGCTTTTCTTGATTCCAATTGACGATATCCAAAACTCTTTGAAACATTTAACTTGATTGGCATTAGTTAATGATTCAAAGAAATTAGAAAAAAACAGACTAATGTAAAACACATCCAGACAAATCAATAGATTTCTATGCAAAGTCTGGTGTACCGCAAGGATAAATTCGAGGTCCGTTACTACTCATGATTTAAATTGACGATATTTAAAATTCTCTAGAACATTTGTCTTTTTGCCTTTTAACTGAATATTTAAAAATACTTAATCTAGTACTTGACCCAATGATTATATTTCTAGAAAATACATCATGAACACTTTCCTAGAAGTACTTCTAAAACTATTGTATCATCATACAAAACAAAGAATAAAAATTATGCATAATATAAATATTGTCATTTTTATTTTTGACATATTAGTACAATTTTCTTTCTTATTAAGTCTACAAAATAATTAAATATATTTGATCTTCGTTTAAAAATTATTTTTATTTAATTTCGTTAAAAGTCAAGTCTTATATTTATTAGAAATAAAAAAAATATGTGCAATGGGAATCACCTCTCGTATTCGCGTGATTTGGTTCCATGCAATTTCTTGCTATTTTCAAAACTGAAATTGGCGATGAAAGGAAAGCGTTTCGATACGTTTCAGAAATCCATAATGCTTCGACTGCGATTTTGGAGGTGATTCTGAAGAATCAGTTTTAGGAGTGCTTCAGAAAATTTTATAAGTGCTTCCAGTGTTGTATTAACTCACAAGGAGTGTATTTTAAATAAAAAGTAATGTTAACTAAAAAATAAAAATGCCTTGTGTTTCATTTCCCGTCAGTCACCTTTCTCTTTGGACAGACTGTGTAAACACAGAAGGTTTCAGAAGTAATGATTTTGAATAAATTAAAAAAATAATTTGCCTTACAATAAAAGTAAACATATACAAAAGTCACACTAATAATTAATTAATGCACAATAAAAATAAATAAATACATTATTCACAATATAAATTAATTAACATATTGTATAACTCACTATAAAAATAAATTAATACATAATTCAAAGTAAAAATGGATTAAAGCACAACTCACAATAAAAATAAATAAATACATAGTTCACAATATACATTAATGAACACAATTAAAATAAATAAATACGTAGTTCACAATATAAATTAATGAACACAATTAAAATAAATAAATACATAGTTCACAATATAAATTAATAAACACACAATGAAAATTAATAAATATTGTACATAACTCACACAAAACATAAATAAATACATAACTCACAATAAAAATTAATTAGCGCACAACTCACAATAAAAGTTTAAAGAACATTGTACATAATTCACAAAAAATGCATAACTCATAAAATTTACTAACGCACAACTTACAATAAAAATCAATAAACATTGTACATAGCTCACAATAAAATTAATTGACACACAACTCACAATGAAAATCAATAAATATTGTACATAACTCACAATAACATTAATTGACCTACAACTCACAATGAAAATCAATAAACATTGTACATAACTCACAATCAAATTAATTGACCCACGACTCCAATGAAAATGAATAAATATTGTACATAACTCACAATAAAATGAATTGACCTACAACTGACAACGAAAATCAATAACCATTGTACATAACTCACAATAAAATTAATTGAGACACATCTCACAATGAAATTCAATAAACATTGTACATAATTCACAATAAAATTAATTGACCCACAACTCACAATGAAAATCAATAAACATTGTACATAACTCACAATAAAATTAATTGACCCACAACTCACAATGAGAATGAAAATGAATAAATATTGTTCATAACTCACAATAAAATTAATTGACCTACAACTCACAATGAAAATGAATAAATACTGTACATAACTTACAATAAAATTAATTGATCCACAACTCATAATAAAAATAAATAAACACATAACTAACTCACAATAACTAATTTATGAACGTTTAAATGCAAAAAAAAATGTGAAACCAACAAATTGTTTACGTTTTGTTAAAATATTGAACAATTATACCTTTGCTCTTAACCTGCTATGTTTTCCCCAATAAAATATGTAGCAGGGTTAAATTCTACAGTTCACCTACACCTACTCGTAAAAAAACGTTAAATTTTTACATTTTTTGAGTGACATTTTTTGGATCTATTCGTTGTACAATATAACATATATATTCACATACTTTAACAATACAATAAATTATAAATTAGCGAAAGTTGAAGGACATTTATTCATTTGCTTACATTTAAAAAAATCCAACATTTCCGTAATACTTCAAAAATGCTAGTGATTTTTTAAAACATGTTTAACTCTACAACCGTAATAAATACACTCTCCAAAAATATCATCATTTAAAAATATTCACAAGATAGCAAACAAACAAAAATTACAACACAAGATATGTTGATCTTCATGTAAAAGAAAATGTATATTTTAAAGATTCAGTATAAATAAAATAATGGAAAAAAAAATAATACGCTAAAGGAAAATAGTTTTTAATATCAAAATCGAACAACAGCAATCCCTCGTTAACCGCGGTATTGTCAATAGAGTTTTTAAGATAATACGATGCGATTTTATTGAGTTCTTTTAAAAATTAACATAACTTGGAAAACTTCAGGTTCCCTTATTCAATATTTTCTCAATTACAAAGAAGCGATGATGAAACTGAAAGTAGGGAAGTACAGGGATAAAAGGAATGAAAGTCAGTTTTGACTCTCAACATACTGGGGGTATAAATAAAATATTTTAACTTGCGGACAATTTAAAAAAAATGATTAATTTTTAAATGACATGTTGAAATCCAGAAAGATATTCGAAAAAAAAAATTAACAGCTAGCAATTATAAGAATTTTTAAAACAAACTATAATTTTTTTAAAAACTAAAGAAAATGCATATGTTTTTATTATAATTTCCATAAACCACTATATTTTATTTCTGCGTTTTTGACAACCGCGTCATTTTTAAAGAATGTATCCCCCGCGGTTAGCAAGGGATTGACATATTTATCTTAATTGAATTTGATAAAATCTACACAACTTTTATTATTTATACAAATATTTAAATTTAATAATAAATATTTAACAATAAATTACTTCGTTATTTCACTATGTACATTCATTTACGCTACACGTGTTACTATCTTCTTTCCCGAGGCTCTCTTCAGATGAAGTGATCCTTTCGGAAGGCGATCAGGCGAAAGGAGGTAAACACACATGTACCAGAGATCAATGTAATAAGTGGAATAACAAAATAATTCATTGTTAAATAGTATAATATGGAGTTCCACAAAGTTAAAACCGAAACCTTTGATAAATTAATACTAAATCTTTATATATAATTATTTTATTATGAAATTACTAATTAGTTAAGTAAAAAGAAAAAAATATATCACGAATTCTGTTTAAAAATATACATATATATTTACTTATTTTTGATACTGAAAATAGAATTCAAATAATTCATTAATTTTTTTTAATAATAATTTCAAATTTACAGCAGAATATACAATAAATGTTATAAAAAATATTTTATAATAATTTTAAAATATGTGAGTTACTAATAATTACTATTTTCTTACACCCTTTTTTACACATATATACTATATATAAAAATTATTATATATTTTTTTCGGAAAGCACGCTTATATGACCGAAAAAAAACTTCACAATCGATAAATTTCCTCTGAAGAAACAGCTTAATTTTATATTTATATTCTGTATATACTGTTCTCAATACCAATGCACAGATAATTTCAATCTCTTTTCCTGTATTTGATTTCTTCTTGTCTATTCTCCACACTCATATAAAAATTTCTCTCTGGAAATCCGTAAATTAATATTACTTCTGTAAACAAATAACATTTTATCTGTAACCATCCGAATATATATAAACATATCTTTTAGATATGTCATTTTCCCAAAACAATCATTAACAGTTTTAGCTAACTTATTGAATTTAACACTTGCCACCCCACCCTGTGATGGATAGCGAGTGACCAGGATTTATATTTTATTTGATTATTCGTTTTAATACATAATAAAATGACTTTTATAGCTAATTACAAAAAATTACTTAGCTGACTTTGCATAATTTTAATAAGAAAAAGTGATCAAATGAAGTACTGTCTATTGTCAATACAGCATATATAGTATTTATTAGAAAACTTTTAAATCTATGTTATTAGAACTAAAAGTGTTGGTCTGTGAATTCTATAAAACACCAATCAGGAATGTAACTAGTTTACACTTCAATCAACATTCACTGATTATTTAAGTGAAGGTGTATTCAAAAGTTAACGTTCACTGTAACATACATATCAATAGATATTTAACGTTGAGTAATCTTTTTAAATATAAATTTCTTAGATGCCTAACTTTTTTTAAAATACATATATTTAGGTGGAGAACTTTTTTTGAAACGTATATTTAGGTGGTTGGCTTCCTTAAAAATACATTTATTTAAATGGTTAACTATTTTTTAATCGCATATTTAGATGGTTAACTTCCTTAAAAATACACATATTGAGATGGTTAACGGTTTTTAAACGCATATTAAGATAGTTAACGGTTTTTTAAACGCATAATTAGATAGTTAATTTCCTTAAAAATACATATATTTAGATGGTTAACGGTTTTTTAAACGCATATTTAGATAGTTAGTTTCCTTAAAAATACATATATTTAAATTGTTAACGGTTTTTTAAACGCATATTTATATAGTTAACTTCCTTAAAAATACGTATATTTAGATGGTTAACGGTTTTTTAAACGCATATTCAGATGGTTAACTTCCTTAAAAATACATGTATTTACAATGTTAACTTTTTAAAACGCATAATTAGATGGTTAATTTCCTTAAAACTACATGTATTTAGATAGTTAGCTTCTTAAAAAATACATATGACGGAATGATTAATTTCTTTAAAAATACATATTTTTATATGATTAACTTCTTTAAAAACACAGATAATCAATTGGTTAACTTATTTAAAAATTAGTATATTTAGATGGTTAACTTCCATAAAAATACGTCTTATTTCGATGATAAACTACTTTACAAATAAATATGTTTATATGGTTAACTTATTTAAAAATATATATATTTAGATGGTTACAAATAAAATATATCCTTTATAAATTTGACTTTATTGTATTGTGTATTTATTGGAGTTTGCGTGTGTTTTTGGGTGTGGGTTTTTGTCATGTGTGCGTGTTTTTCTGAATTTTTGAACAGCTTCTATTGGAGCGGAGACATGGCCCTTATCTTTTGTAAAACCTGGTTTTAAGTCGATCTTCTACAAACGAAAAATAACCCCAATAAATAGTCATTTTACAATTCATCTTTTATTTTTAAACGGGGATATCACGTTTGTTTAAGATCGGGAGTATGACGCGACTTGTTATAATTTTGTTATTACTTAAGGACTTATAGAAAATAATTACTAATTATTTAACTTTTTTTTTTACTATAACTTAGTTTTTTTTTTACAAAAAAAGGGTTCCAGTTTAGTTTTAACTAAAGTCTTTATTTTATTCTAAAGGAACAAATAAGGTTAAAATAAAACAGTTAAAAATACATATATTATTGAACATCCTCCGTGGCCTAGTTGGGAAGGCGCTTGTTCTTCCGATACGAGGCTCACAAGTTCGATTTCCGTTTTAACTTAGTTTTATGTAAAATGGTACCTGTCTGGTTTTCACTTAAGACCTCATTGACACTTTTCTGTTTGGCAAAAAGAGATTGCCACATGCCCACCAAGTTGTACTGTATAAGACAGTATAATACTTCAAAATAAAATTAATTCAATATTACTTATTCTATTTAATTTTAACGAGAAATTTACACAGAATATGTGTCCAGTGCCGTAACTAGGTAGGTGGAATAGATTTACAGGCAAAGGGCTTAATACGAAGGGAACCTCCTGAAATGTAACTGATAATAATATACGTATTATCAAATATAATATTATTTTCAATTTCTCTACTGAACCATATAATTTCGTAATAGATATTAATTACGACGATTAAATAAACGAATTTACTGAAACGAAAACAAGAAAAATGTAATAAAATTATCTAAATGTATACACAAAAAATATTTATTATCAATTCCTTTATAATTTTTATGTAGTGTTATTTTTTATCCAAAAAAATATATTGGGCTCAAAAATAAATGGGCGCATAAAATGCTAGTTACGGCACTGTGTGCGAGTCAACGTAATATAATCAACTCTATGGCATAGTTGGTAAGACGCCTGACTTCCATCCGGAGGTTTCGGGTACAATTCCCGATGGCGCATAAAAAAAAAAGAGTACCTAGCTAGTAAGAACTCGTCCGGTAACAATACTGAAGAGTGTTAAACGTGTGTTAATCTTCACTTGCAGGGCAGAATTGCCAACACATACGACGACAAACCGCGAGTTAAGTGCACACTCAAGTGGGTCTTAATCCGAAGTAATGATAAATGGGACCGAAGACAATGTTATCTCCAGACCACGCTCTTAAACATATCTGAATCGTCGATTTGGATGTATTAAAAGGTCATACAAAAAAGAAAAGGGGGGTTTCAAACTTCTAACACCTTTGGAACCTAATACAAAAAAAAAGCATCGCAGAAAATATCTTTCTAATTTTAATGTCAAACGTTTTAAATAGACAATTTAAATATTTATGATTGAATTTTCATCGAAATCCATATTTTATAGCTGACTTAATTTTTTTTTCAAATTTGTATTGTTTATAATTTATACCCTCTGACGTACGGGTGCGGCAAGCGTCCGAATGAATTGCCTGGGTTCTCCATTACGCATTATTATAAGTAAATGTAACATGTTCAAATTTAATTTTTTTCACAAAAAAAATATGTAAAAAACCAATCATCTATTTTTGTGTAAAAATAGTTGCGGAACCCCTGAAAACATTCCACGGACTCCAGTTTGAATGTAACTGGTCTGTATGATATACAGCAGACTCTCGATTAACCGGGATGGTAGGGAAAAAATTGATCCGGATAAAATGTCAAAAATAAATTGTTTTTTTTTATATTTTAAACAAAGCTCGATCATACATACAGCTATGTGACACAAAAATAAAAAAATCTGGATATAAATACGACTATAAACAATTAAAATAGTCAACAACGAAAAGTAAAACGGTCGCTACGCATGCATTATTTAAATATACGTTCTAGCGTGATGCGCCCGCCCGTTTGCATCAAAATAGAACATAAATAATATTTTTTTCAGAATGTCCCCTATCAGGAATTGCTTGATTTCAATATTATCTATTTTGCCAGTTAAATTTTTTGATACAAGACACATTATTCAGTCGAATTAAAAAATATTTCAAAATTTTGATAAAATAAATGGTCGTCTTTTATTTAACGTGTTCCTCGCGGGAAGCACAAACGCCTGTGATCTGATCTGTAGCATTCCTTTGTGTATTTTACGTAATGTTTAGTTTATCTCCTTTATTTAATGAGTCTCCTTAAGAGTAATGACTATTATTTATTATCTGAAAATTACTTGAATGTCATGTTTACTTGGTGGTGTAATCAAATATCAGTGGTTCTAAACAAAATACGCGTTTAAACTTAGAAATTAAAACACGCCGAAATTGTGCCGCGCACAGGATTCGTGGAATTTGATTTTTAACGCGATGTACAGGTTTATATGGATAATTATTGATAGCAACATAGTATGTACACAGTAAATACATTCCAAAATCACATATATATCTCAAGATAAATAGCAGAAAATGCATTAAAAAAGATATGCTATCAAAAGGTCTGGTTTCATCTCACAACATCCCCCCGGCGAGATACACCCCATCAATATACCATAATAGGGCCACCTCGGTCGCGAGGACATTTAGCCCATTCCCTTTTACTTTCCTAGTTAATACGCAATCCAGTTAATACGCAATCCAGTTAATACGCAATTCAGTTAATACGATCCCGGATAATCGAAAGTCTTCTGAAATATCAATACATTCATGTATTTTTTTAAATAATAAATATAAATGACTAGTCCTTAAGAATAATAAAATTATATAAAGAATCGTTAAGGTTTATTTCTTCCTGTCTGTGTTACTATTTACATTTATCCTGCATGGGTGCTTCGAGCGACATCCCGACTTGAAGCGGCAACGGCGGGCGGCCGTCCTTCCATCTATCTCTTGTATTTTCATCTTGTATATAATAAATTTACACCCTTACCTTACTTTAAGGACTCACTTGAAATAAATTTGAAAATAAAAAAAAATATTTTGCAAAAAAAAAAAATTTTTAATACTTTATAATTTGTTATTGCACGTATTACATTAATCATCGCGACAAGTGTTTCTACCTCCTATCTCTATGCTTCCTTTAGGCGGAATGAGCCCTGTTTGTTGCGAGAGCAATACTTAAGGTCAGACTGGTGTCAAGTGTATGTGATATATTAAGCCCAAAAAGTATTTGGCATTCTTTAGTAATTTATTGCTTTTAAAATATAAATTTGCTTGAAACTGATCAACACGGTATAAAAAAATATTTATATAGAAAGAACACTGATGACAGGAGACGATTGCTTTTCACATTTTGGAAAGGTTATTCGAATCATAACTAAAAATTATCCAGTCAATTTAATGGTAGAGCTCAAACAGTTTTTCTGTTGAACAATTTTTTTAGCAAAAATTAAAAAAAAAAACAATTTTAAAATGTGTAAATTACAAAACTAGGACCATAACTGTTATAAAATGTATGGTTTACATTATACCAATTGACTAACGCTAGTAAGTTGACGGTGTTTCCTAGCGTCCACACCGACACAAAAATATGTGAATCCAGGGCTTCAAACATAGAGAAAGTTTGTTCGTGTACTCGAAAAATGCGTGTTTCATCTTAAATGTAACGTAATTTTGATCGACCGTGTTTTTCAATTATCCGAGCTCAAATGCCCCCCAATTACCACGGATAATCGGCGCTCTACTGTATTAGTTTTCTCGGTTGTACATACGAGTATTTCTATGAAGAAAAAAAATGTTATACGGATTTCAATTTACGGATACATTTTCAGGAACGTATCTTTTCCGAAAAGCGAGGTATGGGTGTACTTCTTTTTCATATTATATTTTTGTTACAACACACAGCATTTCGTCCATGTGCGTCTATAGTCATGTCTCTGATAGTTCAATGTGCACATGTTTAAAAAAAATACTCAGCCATAAAAAATATATATTAATGATCCACTGACGATCCGATCGGGTCATGCGACAAGCATAAACAAAATAACATGTTTTTTTTCTCTGAACAATGCTTGATGTGTGGCAAATAAGATAGCGAATGTTTTGGTCGGTCTTTTAAAAATAATACAACCTCTTTTAGATACCCAATTAATCACGATATGTCATATGAGCGATGCCTTGTTTTTAGGCAATCTATTGCTTTGTCTATGTTGATTTTGCAAAACTCAGTTCGCCAAACTAGATTATATTGGGTGTTAACATAAGTTGTGTCCGTTTTTTTTCAAATAAGGAGAAGAAGTGGACACAACAAAAAAAATCACAACAAATTAGTCAATAATGTATTCTCCTTCATTATTTTACAACAAATTAGTCAATAATGTATTCTCCTTCATTATTTTACAACACATTAGTCAATAATGTATTCTTCTTCATTATTGCTCAGTCAATTATACGGTGGTTTGAAGGGGATCTTCATGAATAATATGGTTTAAGCGGTCCTCATCGAAGTCCACTGGTCGTCCGGAACACTCCATGTCTTTCAGGTCGAAATTACCGTCTTTGAAACGCAAAAACCATCGACGAGCTGTCCTTTCATTCAAAGCATCTTCACCGTACACTTCGCAAATATCACGAGCAGCTTTGCCAGCTTTATTCCCTCGATTGAACGCGAACAGAAGGAGGTGTCGAAAATGCTCACTTTCGTCTACTTGACATTCCATTTTGAAGGCTTGTAATCAAATAAAATAATATATGTAACGTAAAAGCAAACACAATTTATTGTAGAGCAGAAAATTTTCTTTCGAATGACGTATAACGTTTACCTTTTTGTTTTACTTTTGGGGCTCATTTTTAAATTTGGAAAAAAACGGACACAACTTATGTTAACACCTAATAAATATAAACGCTGTCAATTCAACTAATTTCGTTTAATCTCAAAATATTTATTATTATTTGTCTTGATTTTATTATACACGAAGATCAACAAAACTTTACACATATTGTTGTTAAAATAATGTGTCGTAAATAACACATAAATCTATGTATTGTGGAATTACACAGTTAACACTTTTTACTACTTTTTTATCTCTATAATACTATAAATTAGTAAATATTTACACGGAACTATAAAAACGGAAAAAATATTTTTGCATCATCATCATCACGGTGGATTGGTAAGATGGTAATATCTTGTGGTATTTAAGGTTTAACTTTGTCACAGGAAAGAATTTGGATTAAATTTCAGCAGTGCATTGCGTCTTATGGCTGCATCTATGGGTTATGTGTTATTTAAATTTTGTATAAACGTTTTATCAACCGGATCATCAGTACACCAAGGTAATAACATTAAAGGACGTATGTTCATTATATATGTTATTGTAAAATAGTTCATATTCTTTGGTGAATGATTTATGTTTTCAAACCGAAATCCTTTTTTCTTAATTTTATAAAAATCCTACTTTCGATTGCGGGCATCCCTCGCTTTACGCGATTGATTAGTTCTAGGGGTGGGAAAACGCGGAATGTCAATTGATTGAAATCTTAACACAATCATATTAAATTACACACACCACAATCTAATAACTCTATATCACTAGTGACACTCTAATCAGAATATTGATAGCCAGATAATACTTATTTATAATTGATATACGTTCAGATATCTCAATTAGTATTCAGAGTTGAAACTGATGCGCTTTAAAAAAACTCAAAGGAAGGTTATCAAACCACGTGACTCTCTTACATAAGGTATTTATTAGTATGTATTAGGGCATATGCATATGCATGTACGTATGTATGTATGTGTGTATGTGTTTATGTATGTATGTGTGTACGTATGTATGTATGTATGTGTTTGAGTGTGTGTGTGTGTGTGTGTGTGTGTGTGTGGATGTACGTATGCATGTGTGTGTATGTGGATGTATGTATGCATATGCATGCATGTATGTGTGCATGTATGTAAGTATGTACTCGTATGTTTGTATATATGTATGTATGTATGTATGTATGCATGCATGCATATATGTATGTGTGTATGCATGCATATATGTATGTGTGTATGCATGTATGTATGTATGTATATATGTATGTTTGTATGCATGTATGTATGTATATATGTATGTATGTATGTATATATGTATGTTTATATGTATATATATATATATATATATATATATATATATATATATATATATATATATATATATATATATATATATATATATATATATATATATATATATATATATATATATATATATATATATATATATATATATATATATATATATATATATATATATATTGGTTTTTTAATTGCGTTCATTCGAAATCGCGTATAACGAGGGATATCTGTACATCGTTTTTGTGAAGAAATATTATTTATTGACAAAAAAAGAAAAGTGGATTTTTAATTTTTTTATTTTATTAGTTAGATTTTTTCATATTACTCTTCAAATATTACACCGATTCTTGCGCACCTTCAAGATGACATCACATTTCTCCATTCCTCAATATTAAATAAGTTTATATTTCCTTTTTAAGACACGTAATATAAATGACGTGAATCGATCCAATATTGTATGTGAGTTGAGGAATTTTACCAGCTATTGGAATTTTACTACCTTACGTAAGCCATTTTCTCAGAACGATAATTTAAAAAAAACTCCATCCAAATTCTTTTTCAACTTTCTAAAGTAACATTTGAAATGAAAACAATTTTTTCATTCTTCAAAAAAGTTCATTCTATCTCTCTCTTTTTGAAATAATTTAAAAGTTTGTATTCAACTGTTTTTATTTCTTTTTTATCTCTTTCTTACTGCCCAATTTTATTTTATTCAACTTTTAAGTTCGTAAGTTTATTTTATTCCGATGTTTTTTTCGCTTCAACGGAAATTTTTACTAAGTTTTAAAAAATTATCGTTCAAATCCTTTATTTTTTTTTATCTTTCAAAACTCGATAGGCATAAATTTACAACTAGTGAGATACGTGTTTTCTTTTTTAATATAATTTGTATTTTATAAAAATCTTTTATTTTTTTTATCTTGGTTAAAATATTTTTTTACACAATATCTTGGTTTCGTCGAAATATAAAAAGGGCATTTACTTTTTGACACAGTATTGAAGTACATATTATTTTTTCAAAGTCAGTGCTCTTTTAGGTGTGTGTTGTTACAAAAGGGAAAAAAATATTTATGGCAACTCAAATTGGAGGGAGAGTTTTACGTACAAAAACTTAATGAAAGTTAGAATCATAAAATTGTTATTTGTTATTCGATCCATTGCCTAGTTTGTAAGCTTATCCTCGAGCCCGAAGGTTGTAGGTTCGTTTCCCATTGGTACTTATTATATTTTTTAAAACAAGGTATTAGTCTGGGTTTCACTTCAGTCTTCTTATAAATCTTTCTGGTTGGTTGAAAACAATTCTGCATGGCAAGTTATACAACAAAAACGAAATACAATAAAAAGAATTCACTCTTCAATTTTTTTACTCCTCTATTCGTTTTTCAACCTGTAAAAATGTGGAAAAATAAATTACGCCTTTTACTGACCGAAATAACTTGAAACACATTTCCGTTACATTATATATATTGTATAAAAAGGCCAACTTAAGAAGCCTTTTAAATACGCCTGTCTTTTCAGCCTTGTGGCACTCCAATGAAAATCTATTTATTGTGTATTTCTTGGCATTAACCCTGAAATTCAATTGCCAAAAGTGACCGATAAAAAGGCTGAACTCTGTTTTTCACATGCAGCCCTTTTAACACTCTATGTATTAAAAAATTGCCAGTAATCCATATTAAATGGTACGCAACATCTCATTCACACAATGAAAGTAAACGTATGTGTACAGGGGCACTCGAAGTATTCTTTGATCTGGATCTGGATATTGTCAAACCCAAAGAAAAGGGATTTACCAGATGCCAGAAAAGTGGTTTACCAGACGCCAGAAAAGTGGTTTACCAGGCGCCAGAAAAGTGGTTTACCAGACACCAGAAAAGTGGTTTATCAGACGCCAGAAAAGTGATTTACCAGTCGGTCAATTTAAACCATACGTCATTTGAAGTAAACAATGCTTTTCAAAGCAGGGGCTTTTCAATTTAGTTTAAAGTCTCGAGTACACTTGTCATTTTAAATGCCTAAAAATTTAATTTATGATTTCGCGCAAGAATAGTTAGTTTTACAAATTTGGTCTATGTTTGATTACTGCGGGTTTCGTTGGTATCCTAAGGAAGTCTCTGTAATACACTGTTAGTTATATAATAGATTTTTCATGGTTAAACTCAAACATGGTGAACTTCGTGGCCTTGTTGGTAAAACGTCCGACTTTGGGTTTGGATTCGATCCAACGTTAAATGATCTACCAGTCAGGTAACAATACTCGAACGTGTTTGGATATGTCTTAAAGTGCTGTTGTCACTTAACGTGCGTTAGTGTTACCGACACGTGCAATGACAAGCCACAAGTACCCTGCTTAATCCAATGATTCTTAACTCTAAGACTTGATTACTTAGTCCGAAGACAATATTGTCTCCCGGCCAAGTTCTTTAATATGCCTGTATCACCAAATATAATATAATATGTTGAATGGTAAGAAATATAATGATATTAAATAACAGATAGTTAACCTCGTTAATACACTTTTAATGTCCTTGATTAAACCCAGTTATCATTATGAAGGTTTCTTTGAGTATGTTATATAAATAAAAGGGTTGTATAGCTTATTCAGTAACCACATATTAGGTTTCCTTGGTAAACTTCAACAATAGGCTGTAAGTTTCCTTGGTAAACTTGGCTGTAAATTTCCTTGGTAAACTACGGCTATAGGCTGTAGGTTTCCTTGGTAAACTTCGGCAATATAATGTAAGTTTTCTTGGAAAACCTCAGTAACAAGAAAGATTGATTAAGGCATAAAACTCTCCCTCCCTTCCACCATAATATAAGTGTGGAAAATCCGCCAGAACGCAATCCGGACCAATCTCTCCCTGCACAAGTGCTTCGTACGTTACGAGGACGACTTTGGCTCTTTCTGGATGGTTGACGACGCGGAGTTCGTAAAGCGACGACACCTGAGCCGCGGCAGGCCGAGGAAGTACGAACCAGGTCCCGCCGGAGGACAGCAGTAAGCGCTCCATCTTTCGCGAGCTCGTTCAGATCTAGTTCCCTTTAGGAGAAAACTTTTGAAACTTGGGTATTTCGTGGAACGAAAATTCTGAAACCGATCTGTAAAACATTTTAAAATTTGCAAATGTTTCGAACATTACGTCAAAGTTCTTTTGAGTTTCGTGAAACAAAGATATCGAAATCTAAAAAAAAATGTGTGAGAAAGGTTCTGAAACTAATATTTTTCGTGGAACAAAGACTGTGAAATCAATATGTTACATCAAAATAACGTTTTAAAACTTGGGGAATCGTGTAACAGTACGCCGGAATCCTTTTGAGTTTCGTGGAACAAAGACTCTGAAACCAATACGTTACATCAAAATAACATTTTAAAAATTGGGGATTCGTGTAACAGTACGCCGGAATCCTTTTGAGTTTCGTGGAGCAAAGAAATCAAGATTTTTTGTGGAACAAACGTTCCAAAAGTTGCACATATTGTGTAAAATAGATTTCACATAATTCATGGAGAATATATTCTGAAATTACGTAACATGTGTAACATTTATTTTGAAATCTGTGTATTTCGTTCAACAGACATTCTTAAACTCTTTTGGTCCGTGTGAAAAAGATGCTTGAACCTTCATGTTTTGTGGAAAAATGGTTTCAACTCCTTGATTTTTTAAACAAAAATCTTAAGATAACGTTAAGCGGGACATAACTTGTTACCGCTTTCTTGAGAAAGACTTTCATCCCCCTAAACATTTCAAATTTCTATATTTCAATTAAAAAAACTCACCAAAATAAATCAAGCATTAGTCTTTGTAATTGTGATCTTTAGCGTACTCATAGCTGGCGATTATTTTTTCAATAATATTTTTCCTATCTTTCTATCACAACTCTTCTAAGTCACATATTACTACACCCACTCTTTGAATCTCCTAGACACGGTGCCTTGTTTACTTTAAAAAAGAAAACACAGACAAATGGCAAGTATTGTAGCCCTATATACAACACGATATGTCTATCATAAGTCGGCTCATATCCGATCACACCAGCAACAAAGACTCAAAATTCCCACTTTGTAATGTGCTATTTGTTAGATTCATCACGAGTTCATTAATATTCGTATATTTCTTATTCCGATACTTGGAGATGCTCTATAATACCAAAGCTACGTCTGTGATACTTTTGATCCCTGGTCATCTTGTCCCTGCTTTGTTCCATTTACGAAAGTCTACGGTCTATCAAAAGCGTACTATAGTGAAAAATACCCAACGCTAGTCCCGATTATTTGAAGTCCTTCTTGATACAGTTGTCATATATTTTGACCGATAGATCTATCATACAAAACCTTTCAATTCAGGACAGGTTGTTCACGACTTATCTGCGACGAGTGTTTCATTTCTTTGGCCATATAGCACGCTGAAGAGAGATAGATCTATTGCTAACGAGCAGATTCCTTATGATTCAGAAACGTAATCCCTCCATCAACCATCTCTCGATTTTACAACTCTTCCTGCTTTAGGTCTCATCTCTGTTGCATTCCTGACTTGTTCATTCCATCGAACAGGTGTTTCTCTGAACTCTGTCTCGTCCTAACTTCACATTCTCCACTAGGACGAGTTTTCCTTAATTATCATATACAATTGAAAATTAAAAAACAACAAGAACCTTTCTCATGTGTCAAATGTTAGATGACGACGAACTTAAAATGAGTAACAAAGTATTTAAAAATAAGAAGGTTTGTTTACTAAACCAGTATTTTGAGCTTATTTTAGATAACTCCCCAACATTAGATTTTGATCATTAACTGAACTATTATAAATTTGCTGTGTTTAAGTTCAATTAAAATTTAGATTCTTTTGATTTGAAGTTAAATGAATGACAATAAACAAAAAAATGTACATTTCGATAACAATGAATAAAACATAAATGTAAAAAAAATATCATTCAATTTCAAAAGGTTTCTCCTACAATCTAAACAAGCTCGCTATTGGAGATTTAATGGCAATAATCTACCCCAACTGTTGAGAATATTTTTTTAAAATTATATTCATTCTTCAGAAAGGTTTGTGTATATATAATATAAAACCAAGATTCTTTCCCTTGGGTTCACTCCGTGCCGCAACGCTGAAGTTAGTAGCCAAGTGTTAAACAATACTTATTTTTAAGATTTGATATTGTCAGATTTGAGATTTAAAATCGTTTTTCAAAAATAATTTTGACTCGATGTTTATTTTTTATTATTTCTCTTAGATTCCTCAAGTTAATAAATATGTTCACATAAAAAAATCCTTTGATAAAATAAATTTGGTTCAAATTCACAGGCGTTAGGTCCCAAGGCGAATCCTTGAGGAATACCGTTTTTCAAATTATCTCTAATTTTGACACAAATTAAATAAAAATCTTGGAAAATTAAGCAAATATTTGACACATTAATTGAAAATTTATCACATATTCGTTGTTTTTGACTCGACTAATTTCCATGCATTAATAAGGTGTCATCTCCAGTCTCGCGAAACCTCTAGCTCAATAAGAATGGCGGCCGTTTGACGTGTCAAAACAAGTCTAAAACTGATATCATATGCAAACCAATTTTGGGTTTGAATCAATATTAGTTTAATTTGTTTATTCATTATTTGGTTGAGCTAATTCCAAAATTACACAGTCTCTTTCTAAGCGAAAAACTAAGTTTTCTTTAAAATAAAATTAAAACACGTTTATTTTGTTTTATTCCATTTTATTTATTGCAAATCACAATGCATTTCGACATTTGCTGTGTCATCATCAGGTGAGTTGTCAAGATATTGAAGTATAAATTAATTTCACCATGATGTGTGTTGTTCACGATAAAATAAAGTAAAAGTGTCTATACTATTTGTTGTTTACGGTTCTAAGGGGGGGGGGGGGGTAGGGCTCTAGAAGCGGAGAAGAGGGTACATTTAATTGATTATTTATTATATTTTTATTTATTTTTTTGCTTTATGTATTTCAATGGTTTCTAGGCTTTTTACTGTGTAATATGTGTTCATTATATGATATATTTTTATGTTTATTGGATGTGAAAACGAGATTTTTTTGGATTCACTAAACACCTAATAACACTCATTTTCACATCCAATAAACACAAAAATATTACACAATAAAAAACATAGAAACCATTAAAATACATAATGCAGACAAACAAAACAAAAATATCATAAATATAATTTAAATGTATCCTCTTCTCCGCTTCTAGCCCTATTCCCCCTAAGTACCATAAACAACTAATAATATATACACTTTTACTCTATTTTATTGTGAACAGCACACATTATGGTGTAATTAATATTTACTTCAATATTTTGACAACTCACCTGATAATGACACAGCGAGTGTCGAAACACATTGTGATTTGCAATTAATAAAGAAGACTGAAACAGAGTAACCGTGTTTTAATTTAATATTAATTACGGAGTTTCTCAAAGTTAAGCCCGAGTTATTTAAACAACTTAGTTTTCTTTGTTCTTTGCTAATAAATTTGATTTTTAAACTATTTGAATAGCTTTTTGGAGGGGGAATTTTTTTGCTCGGCAAATACCGATCGTCCAGTTCATTACTCAGACAACTCCAAATAACCTGTTTTGCGATAATGAGAAAAGCAATATTATAATCGTCACCATAAATCAAATACTATTCATTTTTGCCCGAGTTTTATATATTTTATCAATAAATTTTATCAACAGATATTGATAAAATATATAAAACTCGGGCAAAAATGAATAGTATTTGATTTATGGTGACGATTATAATATTGTTTTTCTCATCATCGCAAAACAGGTTATTTGGAGTTGTCTGAGTAATGAACTAGACGATCGATATCACAAGATTTACACTAGTGTTCACATGTGAACACGTACCAAAACTATTCAATTTACAGTCATTAAATATAGTATTGTAAACTTTTTTATTTTATTTTGCTTTTTTTGTGATATTTCATGAACTAAGAGAAATGTTTTACGTTTGATCTCTCACTTTGCTGTTTTAACCACATTTTAAGTTTTTTTTACAAAATATTTGTTTTTTTAAGACAGTTTTTTCGTTTTGACTTTAACTATTCCACTGGCAATATCTAGTCTTAAAGATACCAAATTATACAAAATTACGATATATTTATACAACATTGTATTTAACGCATATCGATGAATAAAGTTTGAATGCTTATAAAGTAATTTTAAATTTTGAATCTTCACAGTTAACGAATTATAGAAATCATCATAATAAATACCTTGTTTTTATAGAGGACTTCATAATAAATATCCAGTTTTTAATGAAATAATTATAATTAATACCCTGTTTTTATATGAAGTATCATAATAAATACCCTGTTTTTATAGAGGGCATGATAATAAATATCCAGTTTTTATAGAAATCCTCACAATAAATGCCCTGTTTTTATAGAGGGCATGATAATAAATATCCAGTTTTTATAGAAATCATCATAATAAATACCCTGTTTTTATAGAGGGCATAATAATAAATATCCATTTTTATAGAAATTATCATAATAAATACCCTGTTTTTATAGAGGGCATGATAATATGATAAATACCCAGTTTTTATAGAAATCATCATAATAAGTACACAGTTTTTATAGAAAGCGTCATAATAAATACCCTGTTTTTATATGAAGTCTCATAATAAATACCCTGTTTTTATAGGGGGCATGATAATAAATACCCTGTTTTTATTGAAAGTATCATAATAAATACTCTGTTTTTATAGAGGGCATCATAATAAATATCCAGTTTTTATAGAAAGCATCATAATAAATACCCTGTTTTTATAGAAAGCATCATAATAAACTCACTGTTTTTAGCTCAACATAAATAATCAAAACGCCTTTATATCCATACTTAAACTTTACTTTTAAAAATAAATAAATAAATTAAAATTCAAACGTTATAAAAATGGAGCAAAAAGGAGCAATGTCCTTATTTTCTAATAACTTATTATTATCGATTTATTTTTGTTTGACTTTGATCAAACACCGTTATTACACAAATGACACTTGCCCCGTCTTGAGATAATTATAATTCATATGTTATTATTTTACCAACAGTACTTCACCCGAATATTAGGACACTGTTCCTCGAAATGTATTAGCAATTTATTTTTTAGAATTTTTATTTATTTAATTTTATTAAGATATTTTAGTGGGACTAAAAACAGTGCTTTTACAATCATCAAAATATATATACAAAGTTTCCCATAAGTAATAATAATAAAAAAGCAATTTATATAGCACCGTTTAGAGAGCAAACTCTCTTCAAGGGTACTCTAAAACACTACGAATTTGTAAAAAAAAAATCATTTCTAAAAATTAACATGTAAAAAGGGGGAATATAGCGTGAGGAATCAATTCAACATACTATATATTTTTATTTAAATATAAATATGTTAGACGGCCGTGATCTAATGGTCTAATGATACATTCACGCTAAACAAGCGGACGCCCCAGGTTCGATCTTCTGTTATTGTATAATAAATTCTATATTAAACTCAGCCTAAATGAAAGCCTAGATTCGATCTTCTGTTATTGTATAATAAATTCTATATTAACCCTGAGAGTGCTACGAGAAAAAAATATAATTGTCTATCTAGTGCAGAGATATATTTACGATTCGGACGTTCGTAATAAACATTTATTTTAAACAACAAAAAAACAAAAAACAAATATTTTTACAACATAAATATATTTTAGAATATGTCCCCTTGTATTCTAAATGAATGATATTCAATTAAGAATACAAGGGTTGAACAAATTTCTTCCACTGCTATAGCAGTGCGCCGATCTCTCAGGGTTAAACTCAGCCTAAATGAAAGCCTAGATAAAAAAAACCTTCGTCATGGAAGTTTATTCTCCTAACTAGAATATATACTCAGTCAAACACAACAGCTTGCACACAATAAACCTATACAAGTGCATGAGTCTTCCATCTACAGGATGGCTGACAATCGTAGTCGATCACGTGAGATGATAGCCTTTCGTAGATCTGCAAAGAGGATCAGTCCATGCGGCACCTGCTGCAGTACCCGAGGAATCTGGTGTCTTGAAGATTACTTGATTCGTGGAATGTCCAGCGCTGTCCAAGTGTTTTCTAGTGCGGGATTCTAGGCGGAAGTAGTAAGACTTTGACGCAATAAAAAGAAGACAAATTGTCTTTATATAAGATGTCCCAATAAGAGCGCCGGATTTCGTTTAGTTTTTAATTAAAGACGTTATTTATTCGAAATATGTTAATATTTTTAGTTCGTTGTAAAGTACAAATACTGCGATCGTGTATGAAACAAAACTTCAGACAAATGCGCACAACGGCTCTGCTGGCAAACTCTTGCTCTTTTGATGAAATTTAAGATAACATCGTTTACATAATTGTGTGTCGATTGTAGCAATAAAACGTTGGGTCTCCACCTTAAGCTCACAAATTGTTTGTGGCTTATTGGCATACACACATGCGACTTCAAAAAAGCCCAAAGAAAAAAGTCGCATGGTGACAAATCACACGATCTTATTCACATATCAAATCTGAGCGATTCTAATCTGCATTTCTTGACATTACACGGCCTGGAAATTTATAGTGAGTTTTAACAATAATAGCGCGTGTTTCTTTCGTGTAACGTTCTATATTTACTAATCGCAAGATTGACAAAGGGCACATATACATTTTTAAGAGGTACCAACCTTATAAATTAAATTCGGCGCTCTTATTAGGACACCTTATATAATGACATTGCTATAGAGTTAAACTTTTAAGCTATTTCATAATTTGTTGTCCACAGCTCGTTAACATCAATATCTTCTTCTTCTTCTTATTTTAGGCCTGTTGGTCTGTTATGGTCCTGCATCATTGTTTCCCTCTTGTGACGTCGACTGCCAGCTGTCTTTCCATCTTTTGGGAGGTCATCCTGAAGGTCTGCTTGCTTGGGGGATACTGTCCCTGGTCATTCTTACGGCTGTTGGTTCCGCCATTCTGGATACATGTTCGTTCCAGAACCTTCTACTCTGTCGTCTCCATCAGCCAATATCTTCAACTTCGCACAACTTTCGGATTTTTGTGTTTCGTACTCTATCACGAAGGGGTTTGCCAGCGATACTCCTGAGTACCTTCATTTCGCTGGTTCGAAAGAGATTTTTGGTTCTGACAGTGTCGACTCTGGACTCTACGCTGTATGTCATTATGGGGCGGACACAGGTCTCGTATATGAGTTCATCAATATGAGTTCCTGTGAATCCGCAGGTATCCTAGGCCAGCGGTCGGCAACCTATATGCACTGGAGTGCATTTTTTTAAGTATTGGACACTCCGAGTGGTACTGACGGTAGGTTAGGTTAGGTTAGGTAAAATGCATGTCTCCTATCCTGATGGGGGGGTTTAGACACGTTCTGACAACATGTAAGCAAACTCCTCCAAATTCCTTATTCTATTTGGATTCGAAGACTGTAATTGTTCCCTAGATTAATATATCAAGATCTGACACTTCACTGCACACTGACAAGGCGACGTCAGAATCTCTATCATGAATCAATGCGTGCATATTAGCATTATCTAGGTTCCAGGTTAAATAAAAAATCAGGGGACTGTGGTTTAAAAATTCAATCGTTTACAAAAATATTTACTAGATGTCATATATCCTTTTTTAGAAGAGGTATCGATCACTTGAAACCACGGGACCTGGGCTCAATACAAATCCAGTTTATCACGTATAAACACGGAATTGGAACACAAAGTGTTTTAAAAGTTCGATGGAGATGCATTGTTGAATTCGTGATAGAACACTATTCATCAGGCAATCAACCTTTCAAATATGTCACCAAGATCTGGAAGAAGGCCGATGGACCTGTAGTTAGGATTGTCGATAGGTTTATTTGGCATAGGGATAGGAACAAAATTAGCTGTTTTACAAATACTCGGAAAATTGACATTAAGGAGTGAAGCATTTATTATTATAGGAAGGTAAACTCTCGCTTTAAATGGTAAATGTTTAAGAAGAATATTGTATATATGATATTGTCGGGACCAGGGGCTTTTCGTGTTTAAAGTATGTTAAGGATACGACCAATTGCGGACGGGGTGCAAAGCTATACCTCGGTTGGTCGAGGAGTAAGCAAAGCTGACGAGAGTGTCCTCGACAGCTTTGTTGACGTCAGAATTTCCAAGGTTGGAAGTGACTGTATCATATATGTATACTCGTAAGCGTTCGTCAAGGCATTAATTAGCCTTGTCTATGCTAGAAACAGTCAACCCTGAGACTGCGCGCAGATGTGGAATGCTCTGAAACGAGCACTTAATACCCTTGATGACGCACCAGAGATTAGAATTACCCAGTTCCAGGGACGCCAATTTTCTCTGCCATAGTTGAGTTTTAAGTAGAACGACTTTTTTAAATTCATCTTTGAGGACGTTTAAAAGTGATTTTTCACGTTTGTTTAGGGTACGTCTGTCTTTGTTTGTTAGATTTGGCAAACGTTTGTTTAGGGTATGTCTGTCATTGTTTGTTAGATTTGACAAACGTTTGTTTATATATAACTTTATTAAAAAAAACCGATAGAGATACAGAATTTCCTCTTAGTCTCGGGTATTTGTGTGGAGTAACACTTCTTCCTGTGACTATAAATGCCAATTAATAATCTGCACAATCGAGCAAAGCCATCGCATCTCCAAGATGGTCTGAAGGTTTCATCTGTCTGTTCCTTTTCAGCTTCACTAAACAGTTGGTATCATGGATAACATCAACTTGGACAACCTTTCCCGTCTGGAGCAACTCGCTCCACTTTCGATGGGCATGATCAAGATACTCCCATTCTTCAGCGTCGATTTTAAAAATGTTAAGGTCTTTTTGACATACTTCCTTGAAACCTATGCTGATCACCGTGAGACCTCTTCATCTGGAGCAATGTAAATTAAATTACAGTAAAGAAGACTTGGTCCAACTAAGTTCGTATTTCAATTTATCGACCTCCGTGGCAGAGTTGATAAAACACCTGTCTCTCAACGGGTTCAATTGCCGTTAGTATCCATTTTTTAAAGGGTTTCAGTTTGGTTTTCATCATAGGTGTCATCGACATATTTCTGATTAGCTGGAAAAGATTATCTTCAGGTTGTACTCTACACAATGAAAATGTAATACAATAATATATTTCTAAATTTAATAATGAACAAATAAGATATAGTTCAATTCAATATTACAATAATAAAACGTACATATTATAGTTCAACGTGATATTCAACACAATGTACACGTATTTTATGATACTTAATCCGCTATTGATCAAAATGGAGACGGTCTAATATGATATTGAACATAATAAATATTGTTTAGTTCTGTTGAGAACAAAATGGACAGCGTTCAATACGATATTGAACAATACGGACATAGTTCAATGCGATATTGAACAAAATGATCATTATTTAATCCAGTATTGAATAAAATGGATATTGAATAATCCGGTATTGAACAAAATGGATATAGTTCAATGCGATATTGAACAAAATGGATACTGCTTAATGGAGTATTGATGAAGTAAATACAATATTGAACCGAATTTTTTTATTAATACACTAAGTAAGGTATGTTTCATTTACTGGGTATAGTTAACATTTGCATAGTTTAGTAAAAAAAATCTAACAAAATGGACATAGTTTAACGCGATTGGAAACAAAATTATCATAGTTTAACATAATATTGAATAAGCCGGATGATACCGGTCAGCGATTTTTGTTTTATATAATAAACAGTAATGAAGTCGATGTTACGATATAAGCATTCATACTTTAGTCATCGTTAAAAAATTTAATGTGCCTTAAAATTATTCCCGAGTAATATATATTTATTTATATTTAGTTCTCCTTATTCCTTTTTTACATTTTGGTTTGATGGGATGATTACCTTAAACATAAGTAATAGTTGAACCTGCAATATTAATCTTAGATGAATAGCTGAACGTTTTTTTTAATCGCGGAAAAGTATATATTATGGAGAGCGCATTAAGTACGGCTAAAACCCACAGCGCGGTTATACCTATAAATGCGCTTACTCAATAATGCGCTCATGAAATTCCATCTTTCATACTATCTCTCACTTGGTTATTTTTCAAAAGAGAGATATCTCCGTAAGCGCATTAACAACCCTCCCGTGGGTATCCGACCGTGAAAACTGGTTGCAACAATAAGTGTGATTCTCACTTGACCGCGGCCATACCGTAAACTTGAAAACAATTCCCAGGCATTCTTCCATCAATTCACGTTCGACCTAAAGACAATTAATGAGTAATTCTGCGATATGGCACCGGTCAAGTTTGAATAGTTCTGTGATATGGCACCGGTCAAGTTTGAGTAGTTCTGCGATATGGCACCGGTCAAGTTTGAGCCCAGTATAAATCGGTGCCCTTAAGTGGTGCACTTCTTGATTAGAACAATTGTTAAGTTCTTGCTTTTTATTTAACTGCTTGAGTAGCCTGCTACCTTAGAATGAACCGGAATGAATCTGTAACAGTGCTCTTTATTCAACTTAGATACAAAAACACTGCATCAACGTCAAAATTAATATGCAATTGCTGGTATTGGTGCTGATAAGTCTTAAGGTTTATTTTAAATAAATAAGAAAGGTGAGTGATTTTATTTTCGTGAAACTACCAGCGCCATCTGTAGATGAATAAATGAGTTAACTAGCGATACATTTCGGCTATCTTCCGTAAACGTTTCAAAGTGCTGACGTCGCTGGTTCATTCTTAATTAGGTAATATAATATAGCTATTGACTACCTTCTGAGTCTCGATCGGAAAAGGAACAAAAGAGCATTTACATTGAATTTTGTTTTAAATTGAGTAAAAGTGCCACAGAAACTTTTAAAATGATTTAAACTGTTTATTGTAGTGAAGCACTGAGTCGTAAGAACGTTTTTAAGTGGTATGCAAGATTTCGTGATGGTGGAGAGATCATTGAAGATTATCAACGACCTGGACCATCGCTGACAGTTCGAATTGAAGAAAATGTTCAAAAAGTGCCTGTAATTCTTCAAACTGATCGTTGTGCGTCGACTAGGCTCATCGAAAAGCTCACTGGAATTCCTAAATCCACTGTACATCTCATTTTAATGAAAAAATTGGGCAAACGAAAGGTCACACACTGACTGAAGATCAAAATGTTTGCAGAGTGGAGCACTGCAGATGCATGAAATGAGCGGCTGATATGGATCCAGACTTCACATCAAGAATTGTAGTAAGTGATGAAATATGGTGTTTTCAGTATGAGCCCCTTACAAAGCACCAAAGCTCGGAATGGAAGGGTTCACAATTTCCGAAACCGAAAAAATGCGCATGCCGAAGAGCTGAATCAAGACTCTGCTCACCGTTTTATTTGATTCCAAAGAAATTATCCATGAGGAATTCACGCCAGAAGGTCAAATGGTGAACGCTAATGTGTATTTTGGTGTTTTGAATCGTTTATGGGCCAGGCTTCTTCGAGTTCGACCCGAATACAGGGAACAAAGGGCCTAGTATTTGTTACATGAAAATAAACCGGCGCACAAAAGCAAGATTGTACGCGATTTCTTGGCCAAAAAAAGTGTCGATCACCCAACGTATTCGCCTGATTTGGCTCCATGCAACTTCTATATATTGTTGAAACTGAAATTGGCGATGAAAAGAAAGTGTTTCGACACGATTTCAGACATCCAGAAGGCTTCGTCCGCGATTTTGGAGGCAATTCCTTAGAATGAGTTTCAGGAGTGCTTCATAAAATTTACAACCGCTTCCAGTATTGTATTGACTCACAAGGAATGTATTTTAAATAAAAGGTAATATTATCTAAAAATAAACAATGTCTTGTATGTCATTTCCCGTCAGTCACCTTTTCCATTGGACAGATAGTGTAAAATTTTACTGACCTGTTGAAATGTCAGAACTGTGCATAAGATGGACACTGGAAGTATCGATCAACCCCCGTATTCACCTGATTTGAAAACCGAAATTGGCGATGAAAGGAAAGCGTTTCGACACGATTTCAGACATCCAGAGCGCTTCGACCGCGACTCAGAAAGTACTATAAATTGTTACGTCATTACAAATGAACCAGCGATACCAGCGCTTTGAAAGATTTACGGAAGATAGTCGAAATGTGTCGCAAGTTAATTCATTTATCTATTCATATATGCCGCTGGTGGTTATGCGAAAACGAAATCAGTCACTTTTCCCATTAGACAGACCATACTCGTACATATTTGTTTTTATATATTATGTATTGATAGATCAAATGATATTTAATTAAGGTTTTATGAGATAGTAATAACACTGTTTTACTCGTAACACTGAAGTAGCATGCTAAGCAAGCTTCAACGGCGCTTTTTTATAGCTACGCAAAGTGCGTTTCTTGTTCGCGTTATTTATCAATATTGATCTTCTAAATATTGAAACGTAAATAATCTATGGCTAAAAGACAGCATTCATCACTTTTTATTTGCCCTTGTCTCCATGATATATATTTTTTCCAATTGTTTACTTTGCTTCAAGTCATAGTTTTTAGATTCGGTACTGCGACAGATTGAATTTTTCAAGATGTTTATTTTTTTAAATTTAT
>OX463864.1:7374388-7440984 GCA_949825065.1 Odontocerum albicorne | reverse complement strand
AATATATATATATATATATATATATATATATATATAATTTTTTTTTCTTAGATACAGTTAATATTACCACTTAAATAGTGTTTATTTTTCAAATCAACAAGAAGATGTTTGCTTTTTAGAGATTAAAAAAGATATTCATATTTTCTATCAACGTTTATGGTTTTTATTCGGGAACCGCTAATTTAATTTTTCTTTTGCATTGAATAGTTTTGATCTCAATACTGTAGCGGTTCCCAAATATTTATAATTTTGTAACATGAGACATTTACAAGTCTCATAAAATATGCATTTATCATATTTGATCTCAGACTATTTCATATCAACACCTTCGGACGAAAATCAAATTTTTTTTTTCAACACAAATGAATTTTCTAAGGTTTTAAAACTACGATTATTATAATTCAACGTTATGATAAATCATGTCACATTCACAAAATATTCAATTGCATTTTTTTTAAATCTAATTATATAAATTTTAAATGATACTTGGAATACTTGTACTTATATTTACAATAAAAAAATAAACAAAAAATATTACACTTAAAAAATATCTTCTAAATGTGATATAAATATTTGATGATTTGAATAAGTGATTTATTGCACACATGCTTGTGCAAAAGGGCACCAAATTCAAAATAATGTTTCAAAAAGCAAAAAATTTATTTACAATAATGTATCATAATTTAAAATGTTATATTTTCAATTTATTGATTTTATAAAAAAGCAATAATGACGTTCGAAAGATTAATTAAATGTTTTAAACCGCTGGAAATATCATTTTTATATTTAATTAAATATAAATAATTCCTTCAGAACTTTTGAAGCACTGAGTTTATAATTGGTAAAAGTATATTGAAATAAAAATATGTAAAAAAAAATTACGATAATTGTTTATTTTATATCATAAGTGTTAATTCTGTCAGTCCATAAACTAAACAGTACAAATCAGAAAGCAAACTCTCCTGATCGATTTCTAATAAGTTAAAAATTCCAGTTTAATGTCTGAGAAGTTGAACGCTTTACACATATCTCTCTAAAATAAAATATACGATCAATTAAGAAATTATTGCATTTGTACAAAAATTAACACTTCATTCTATAAAATATCACTTTTACCTTTTATATTCTCAATCGTTAATGAATTTGCCATTTTCAGTACTTAATTATTTCTATCAAACACATCATTTTGATAATCCTTTTATTCATAGCGGATTCAAGAATTCTATTTAAAATTATTCTATACGCATTGATGCAAACACAGTACTGAATAAAACAGTTTTCTGTTTTATCATGACTCAATCCTTAAACGACTGTCTTAAAATATGTCATATTATATAATAAAACTTTCGATTTTTGCACATAGATGTAGACATATTTACATCAGAAGAGATTTATTTCTCATTCTAGCGCAATTAAGTAAGACTTCTTTTGAAAACTTCTAAATACTGTAATTGGCTTTTCCATACAAAATAAAATCGTTCACAAAAAATAAATTACATAATCATAACAAATAAATGTGTCTGTTTCACAAATATTGAATTATGGCTTGAAAATGGTAAATTTGAAAAATATGTTAAAATAAGAGCACTTACATATTGTCTCGAAGATCTAGAGGGAAAACGTATGTCTTCCACTTGGAGATTTCGGAATCTATCTAACATCCTTTTAGTCGGTTGAAAGAAATTGCTACTTTACAATAAGCATCCGAGATTGTACAATATTTAAGTGCACTTATTTTATTATTCTCATCCGATATAATGAGAAAAAGCTAAAGTCTTGAAACAACTTAAAAAAACATTAACTTTTTTAAGATCAATTTCTATAGTCAAACCCTTTTGCGATATTTTTTGTTTATTGAACCAGCCTCTGAAAACTTGTTAAGGTTGAAAAGTTTTCGAGAGAAAGGACTTTTATATTCATGTCAATAAACAATTTCGGCGGGTTACTCTGAACCATTTACAAATAATGACATGTTGTATTCAGCGGGAGAGTAGCTCGGTTCGGCGCTGAACTCATACATTATTCTCGTTAACCGAACGACTAAATGCCTCTTAAAAGATTTGTTAATGAAGTTAAAATCAAACTTATACTGCTTGTTTATTCAACTTATTACACCTAATTATCGCTACACATGTTTCCACCTTAAGTTTGTAATTCATTGTTAATATCAATTGTTTTGTTATTATGATATGCAAGTTAGTGTCCGGGACTTGATTCCTGGCATATTAAGGTTTTTATGTAGATTATTACAAGACTGTATAGGGGCAAAATACTAAAAAAATACAACAGAAGATTGTCACAAATTGAAACTGGTTATAATCTTACATACCATAACAAATTAATATTTGATCTGTCAAGACTGAGTACAACTACTTCGACTAATACAATATAAAACAATTCACACATGGACGTCTCTTAGCACCACCGTCGTCATCCATGAGATGGACGTCTCTTAGCACCACCGTCGTCATCCATGAGATGAACGTCTCTTAGCACCACCGTCGTCATCCATAGGATGGACGTTACTTAGCACCACCGTCGTCATCCATGAGATGGACGTCTCTTAGCATCACCGTCGTCATCCATGAGATGAACGTCTCTTAGCACCACCGTCGTCATCCATGAGATGGACGTCTCTTAGCACCACCGTCGTCATCCATGAGATGGACGTCTCTTAGCACCACCGTCGTCATCCATGAGATGGAAATCTCTTAGCACCACCGTCGTCATCCATAGGATGGACGTTACTTAGCACCACCGTCGTCATCCATGAGATGGACGTCTCTTAGCACGACCGTCGTCATCCATAGGATGGACGTCTCTTAGCACCACCGTCGTCATCCATGAGATGGACGTCTCTTAGCACCACCGTCGTCATCCATAGGATGGACGTCTCTTAGCACCACCGTCGTCATCCATAGGATGGACTGACAATATTACTCTATAGCGAGAAATTGCTTGTATGTCGCACTGTTCTTGTGTTAGTCTGCTTGCTATAGTGCTGTGGTCATGCGTCGTCGTTGGTGGGCCTCGTAGTCGAGGATCCCTTCGCTATTCCGACGTCAATTCAGTTGGAAAGCAAATATGTACCGTGAAGTTTAATTATCTTTTTTCCTCTTTATCCTCTTTTGAGTAAGTACGCCATTGCACACCAGCAAACTCATCGGTCACACCGCAATAATGCATCTGATGGCACATCTGAAATAAGACGACTAGAGCACATCGGAATGTTTTTTTTTCCTTTTTTTTTTTTTGATAGATATTCTCATTTTCTCGAATACTAGGCAGAACAAATTTCTGTGTCATTCGAGGGGAGTAGCATAGCAGGGGGGTCAAACCGGTGACCTTCTGCACGAAAGTTTAGTGCGTTTTGACGCGACTATGAACCTCACAATATCTTGCCAAGAACTAGCAAGACAAATACAGTCATGTACACAATAGAGCACGCACAAGCGTTATCTATCCAAAAGGATTGCCTGTATGTATCATATATAGCACTGCTCAGGTGTTGATCTGCCTGCTGGTCTCTGCTTGCTATAGTACTGTGTACATGTACACAATAGAGCAATACACGCACGGGCGATATCAATCCAGAGGGGTTGCCTGTATGTATGTAGCACTGCTCAGGTGTTGATCTGCCCGCTGATCTTTGCTTGCTGTAGTGTTGTGTGCATGCACACAATAGAGCAATACACGCACACGTGATATAAATTCAAAGGGATTGCCTGTATGTATGTAGCACTGCTCAGGTGTTGATTTGCCCGCTGATCTTTGCTTGCTGTGGTTTTGTGTGCATGCACACAATAGAGCAATACACGCACAGGCGTTAACTACCCACAAGATGGACTGACAATCTTCCTTTGTAGCGAGGGATTGCCTGTATTAACGTAGCTCTGCCTGCTGTAATGCTGTGTACATGCATATAATAGAGTAGCACACACATATCATCTATCCACAGGATGAACTGACAGTATCACTCTATGGTATAGCGAGAGATAAAGCAGAGGAGTTTCTTAAAGTTTTCTTGTTAACTGGGTCACAGCAGAATATTAAAGAAAATTAATAATTTCAGGCAATCTTAGTACACATTAAGTAAGAAATATTTGCGATAGAGAACAGGTTGAGTTTTGAATGTTAGTGAAGGATTAATGTCCAAAGATTACATTCAAAGATTTGAGTAACTGGGTGGTGAAGAACAGGCTCACTTATCCCGCTTATTGATAATTTATTTTATTACACTTATAGATGCAGATATAACCTCATGACACAAAAAGCTTAAAGATAGTTATATACAGTAGGAAGAAATAGAAACGACCAAATGAGAAACATTAAAAATACTTCCTTCAGCAAATTTTTTTTAAATATTGAAAATATCAACCTCCGTGGCCCCATTCAAAAAGGACAGTCCGTGAATCAAAGAAAGAGCATTTGCCAAGTTAGTTTTACTTATTGCCAGTGTAAATAAATGAATATTTATGTATATCGAATAGTTGTCGGGAATATATATTTTCCAACATAGTTGTAACCAGTCAGCAAATTAAAGATTTTAGAACAGATCCCTCCTCACGCTTAGAAGTTAGTATCCCAATACACATAGAAGAAACCTTGTATGATGGAACCGCGTGTAGAAAACACCCCGCATAAGTAGAGATTTAGAAAAAAAAACGATAGTGGCACTTAGAAAAAAATATTTATGGTATACAATGAAAACGCTATGAAACCAAATAATTGAATATTTCTGCCATAAACGCTATTCTCCCTTGATAAATACAATAAGTCTACCGGTATTTTTTTCTTAAGTTAAACAAATTATCACATTTCAAAAGTTGTTTTCGATTCTTTCGCTTTTGAAATACAAAAAAATATATATCAAAACATTTTATTTTGAAACGATTCATTTCTCAATTTAAATTATTTCAAATAATAAATTTACTATCGATGATTTCCGAGGCCCAGTTGGTTAGATAGTGGTTTTCCACCCGAGGGTTGCGGGTTCGATTCCCGATGATAAAATAACTCATCTGATAGCAATAATTGTGTGTACTATACTAAAGAAGATGTAGCATGGTCCCTGTGACGTTTCACAAAATCGCGACGACATTCAATAATTTTAATTATTTTATCAACTTTAATATAAGCTTCGATTCCAACAAATAGCAAGTTATTTAGGTAAATACATTACATGAATATTAATAATAATGACAAATTAATACATCTTGTTACAAATTAGCAAAAATATGTCAGTTTGTTAAAATCAAATAATATTTGGTGACGTTCAAGTCACTACGTTAGTCTGCATTGGCTAGGGATGGGGTATACGATAATTGGATTTTCGATTTTTTTTATGCATAGAAATTAAATGTTCGTAAATAGTATTAGGCATAGTTAAAGATATTCGATTTGTAAAAAAAAACGATTTTACCCCATCCCTTTGAGACTTGACATTTCAAACGTCACAGGGACCATGCTACATTTTCTTGAGTATAGACATGTGTCGATGTTATTGCATCTTCACGTACGGTAGTATTGCCAACATGAACGATGACGAATTGTGAGTTCCTGTGGTGATTTTAAAATACGAATGCTCGATTAATAGGACCTATGAGAATGTTGTCTCTTGGCCATGTTCTTCGATATGTCTGCACCGGTAATTCAGATATTTTGTAGAGTATCATACGAATGCAAAAATAACCATCCAATTAAGGTAGCAATATGTTGAGATGTAATTCGTATGGTATATACACATGAATAGGTGATGCGGGGATATTTAAGGCCGTGACCGGGAGACAATATTATTTCAGCTCTAATAATCAATGCTTCGGATTAAAAACTGCTGAAGTGGGCACCAAAATTCAAATAAATAATCGCACATATCATCAATACTACCGCTTGTGAAGAAGCAACGACACTCGCACACGTTTAGCATGCGCAAGTATTGCTATCAGACAAACTTTTTTTACCAGACTAGAACACTTTTTTATTCACTTTTTTCGGGTGCCATCGCGATTTCAACCCGAAATTTCGAGTTTGAAATCAAGTTATTTACCAACCAGGCCACCGAGGTCGTCTCATATACTGAAAAGCAGTTAAGCTTCAGAGACTTTTTTTAAGTCTGCGTTTCAGGATTTTAACCAGCGATGTAAGAATTTATTTTTGTTGATGCATGGAATTAAATTAACTGGTTCAGGTATCCTCGAATGTTATTGCTTTTGGGAGGTGTGTTATACTAAGATCAACAAAGTTATAGTAATCAACCGCCTCGTTGAGAATGATTAAGTTAAAACCACTTGATTATTTTGACCATGCATTTGTCGTTGTTGACTATACAATAGAATATATAAAATTCACAAATCAAATTCAGTAACAAGTTAATAGAAATAATTTGTGGTGAAAAATTGTAAATGTTTTCATATGTTTTTTTTGTATTTCTGTTCTGTTTATATTGGTAATATGTGGTAATGAAAGAATTTATAGTTGAGTATTTTTGAGGGATTTTTATGCGACATACAGCAAAGACAAACTACTAATTCAACCATTGTTTTACTATAGATGTATGATGTCTCAAAGTCCTCCAATGTTACACAGCCCCCAGGGGTACAGTGAAGCCATGAAAAGGAACCTTCAGGTAATCTTTCATTTTATTACCCTTTGTGAAATATAGAGTATCCAAAATATAGTGTCCAAAATATATAGTGTTCAATATATATAGTGTCCAAAATATATAGTGTCCAAAATACAGTGTCCAAAATATATCAGTGTCCAAAATATAGTATCCAAAATATAGTGCCCAAAAAATGTATGCATGTTATAGAATTAACGAATACTTGAACTTGCTGCAGGAATTTGTCATACCACACATACTTGATGAGTTTGGAGATGAGAAAGACTTTTATTTCCAGCAAGATGGTACACCTCCCCACTAGCATCGTGATGTGAGGGTCTATCTTGATGGTGCACCTCCCCACTAGCATCGTGATGTGAGGGTCTATCTTGATGGTGCACCTCCCCACTAGCATCGTGATGTGAGGGTCTATCTTGATGGTGCACCTCCCCACTAGCATCGTGATGTGAGGGTCTATCTTGATGGTGCACCTCCCCACTAGCATCGTGATGTGAGGGTCTATCTTGATGGTGCACCTCCCCACTAGCATCGTGATGTGGGGGTCTATCTTGATGGTGCACCACCCCACTAGCATCGTGATGTGAGGGTCTATCTTGATGGTGCACCTCCCCACTAGCATCGTGATGTGAGGGTCTATCTTGATGGTGCATCTCCCCACTAGCATCATGATGTGAGGGTCTATCTTGATGGTGCACCTCCCCACTACCATCGTGATGTGAGGGTCTATCTTGATGGTGCACCTCCCCACTACCATCGTGATGTGAGGGTCTATCTTGATGGTGCACCTCCCCACTACCATCGTGATGTGAGGGTCTATCTTGATGGTGCACCTCCCCACTACCATCGTGATGTGAGGGTCTATCTTGATGGTGCACCTCCCCACTACCATCGTGATGTGAGGGTCTATCTTGATGGTGCACCTCCACACTAGCATCGTGATGTGAGGATCTATCTTGATGGTGCACCTCCCCACTAGCATCGTGATGTGAGGGTCTATCTTGATGGTGCACCTCCCCACTACCATCGTGATGTGAGGGTCTATCTTGATGGTGCATCTCCCCACTACCATCGTGATGTGAGGGTCTATCTTGATGGTGCACCTCCCCACTACCATCGTGATGTGAGGGTCTATCTTGATGGTGCACCTCCCCACTAGCATCGTGATGTGAGGGTCTATCTTGATGAGGCACCTCCCCACTACCATCGTGATGTGAGGGTCTATCTTGATGGTGCACCTCCCCACTACCATCGTGATGTGAGGGTCTATCTTGATGGTGCATCTCCCCACTACCATCGTGATGTGAGGGTCTATCTTGATGGTGCACCTCCCCACTACCATCGTGATGTGAGGGTCTATCTTGATGGTGCACCTCCCCACTACCATCGTGATGTGAGGGTCTATCTTGATGGTGCACCTCCCCACTACCATCGTGATGTGAGGGTCTATCTTGATGGTGCACCTCCACACTAGCATCGTGATGTGAGGGTCTATCTTGATGGTGCACCTCCCCACTAGCATCGTGATGTGAGGGTCTATCTTGATGGTGCATCTCCCCACTACCATCGTGATGTGAGGGTCTATCTTGATGGTGCATCTCCCCGCTACCATCGTGATGTGAGGGTCTATCTTGATGGTGCACCTCCCCACTACCATCGTGATGTAAGGATCTATCTTGATGGTGCATCTCCCCACTACCATCGTGATGTGAGGGTCTATCTTGATGGTGCACCTCCCCACTACCATCGTGATGTGAGGGTCTATCTTGATGGTGCACCTCCCCACTACCATCGTGATGTGAGGGTCTATCTTGATGGTGCATCTCCCCACTACCATCGTGATGTGAGGGTCTATCTTGATGGTGCACCTCCCCACTAGCATCGTGATGTGAGGGTCTATCTTGATGGTGCACCTCCCCACTACCATCGTGATGTGAGGGTCTATCTTGATGGTGCACCTCCCCACTACCATCGTGATGTGAGGGTCTATCTTGATGGTGCACCTCCCCACTACCATCGTGATATGAGGGTCTATCTTGATGGTGCACCTCCCCACTACCATCGTGATGTGAGGGTCTATCTTGATGGAAATTTGCCGAACATATAGATTGACGTAAATGTAGCATTGAACACTCCCCGCGCTCCCCAAACCTTACAACAATGAACTTTGTTTATGGAGACTTATCAAAGATAAAGTTTATGGTACAAAACCGGCTACTGTTAATGAATTAAGAGCAGCCATTGAAAGAGAATGCGCCCAAATATCAAGCCAAATGAAACATAGTGTTAACGATTTTAGTGATTCACGTCATCAGCAGTGTATAGACAATCAACTAAAGCAACATCTAAAAAAATATTCGTCTGAATTTAAAATCATTTAAAGTAATTTGTTTTGGGACATCCTGTATTTTAATTTCTTTTGACGACCCTTGCTCCATTTTTTCTGGGTCAGGTATTACCGTGAAGAAGCATCATCTTGTCGAAATTGCTGTTATTGTGAAGGCAAGATAAATAATTTGAATACTTAAAAAAGTTCTATCCATATTAATAAAAATATGTTTAAAAGGCCTGAAATGAAAACCTAACTGGAATGCTTTTTTAAATTCTGGGAATCAAACCCGTGATCCCCGGGCTAGAAGACAGATGTACGAGTATTATCAACTTGGCCACGAAAGACATCACTGCTATTTGAAATAAAATAATTGTATCACAAAAAAGGCATTTGGGCGTAAAGTTTAAGTGTTAAGTCTCGGCCCGGTGTTTCCATGTAATCGATACATCTTCTAAGAAAGGACATATATAGTAATTGACATCTAGCGTATATTTTTGTAAACAATTAAACTTATAAACAAAAGTTTCCTGATTTCTTAAATGGACTATTCCCTGGACACTAAAATATGCATGAATTCTGACATAGCGTCTTTAATGTACAGTGAAGCATAAAATTTTGAAGATTTTGACATATAAATCAAGACACCAACTACAGTCTCCGAGGCCAAATAGAATAAGAAATTTGCAGAATACTCTAAACATGTCAAAGAGCATGTGTTGATATGTATTCCATCAACTGAAAAACCCTGCAGAACTTGTAAGGTATGTCTTTAGCGCAAGAAGAGAAGTGAGACCCGGTACATGTGTAAGGAGTGGGCTGTAGCTCTCCACAGAGCTTGCAAGGTGTGTGCTGCACACAAGAAGAGAAGTGAGACCCGGTACATGTGTAAGGAGTGTGTTGTAGCTCTCCACAGAACTTGCAAGGAATATGCTGCACACAATAAGAGAAGCGAGACCCGGTACATGTGTAAGGAGTGCTGTAGCTCTCCACAAAGGAGAATATTAGCAGAATTATCATACTAAACTATTTGAGTTTTAAACAAACATAACATACAAAGTTTCAATAGAGCTCACGCATTCGTGGTAGCCTGGGGGTCACTGACATAAATAGTAAGCGGGAAGAGCGACAGCTGAGATAAGACGGAGACCACCAGACCATACTGTAAATCAGGCAATGTCTGTGGACAGCCGTCCAGAGGAAGATCAAAGAACTCCTGGATGACTCAATGCTCCAAAATCCTGCAAAGAAACGGCCTAGATGAAGGCGACACCCTGAACCGAAGAATATACAGCCTGAGAACAAAAAGAGCCGACCCTAACATCCTACCTAGGCAATGAGTTGGGACAGTGCCAGGAAGAAGAAGAAGATACAAAGTTTCAATATAATATTCCTAATATTTATTTAGATATAACAATTTTAGTAAACCCTTCACATAAATGAGAATTTCTCCAAAACACTTTGAAAGGTTGTCTCGATTTCGATCGGATCTTAAAGTAATAATACGGTCATAACTCAAAGTAATAATACGGTCATAACTCAAAATCAAGTACCAATAAATCTAATATAATAGTATTATTATTAAATATTGAAATTAACTAATATTAAAATACGAAAGGTGTCCTTTTGGGGTCATGTACTTTGAAGAGAAAAATACAAATTACTGCACCTGATCATCCAAGGCAAAATAGAGGGTCGAAGAGGTGTTGGCAGGAGGCAAATCTCCTGGCTCCGCAATATACGTGATTGGACTGGTATAAGGAGCGTTGGGGATCTTTTTCGGGCTGCCGGGGACAAAGATGCTTACTCTCAGGTGATAGTCAACGTTGGGGGGACCTGACATGACACTAGGAAAAAGAAGTATTACTATACCAAGTTTAATCT
Source organism: Odontocerum albicorne (assembly GCA_949825065.1). Classification (NCBI taxonomy): domain Eukaryota; kingdom Metazoa; phylum Arthropoda; class Insecta; order Trichoptera; family Odontoceridae; genus Odontocerum; species Odontocerum albicorne. The sequence continues at coordinate 7,430,152 of OX463864.1, read as the reverse complement.
ATTGAAGTGAAACGTGTAAATAGTAAAAGAGTGAAAGCAGTCATAAATGTGGTAGAATGCTTGCACTGATAATGAACACGTGGGATTACAATGTATGGCAGAATACGGAATGAAGAGATTAGGGATAAATATTAACTTGAAACTTATATTTTAATTAGAATGAAGAAGAGTACTTTTAGATGGTTTGGTCATGTAAAACGAATGGAAAAAAAGTGCAAAAAATAGTAGATAACATGGTAAAGGAAACCCTATAGAAGTATGGTTTGATCAAGTAAATCATATTTTGAAAGAAAGTAATGTAAAAAGTTAGAAAAATCATAGGAGTTGTATGAAAAGGTATATTGACGTAGAAGAGGCGAAAGTGTGTTATTCCCTCCTCTTTTGCCTACCCCAACAGGGAGACCACGTGATGGTATGTAACTTAAAATCACTTAAAAATTACACATTACTGAATCGTATCTTTGAAGTCCTATTGTTTGAATTAATACGACCTGTTGTTTGAATTAATAAACTTACTTGTTTTCTAGGGTATGATGGAAGAGTGCAGCCTTCCATTCATGGGTGCAGAAGACCACATGCCAGGGCCTGAGGAGTATCAGGCTCTACACGAAGAGTACAGGTATATTTTATATCTTAATTTCATCTTTATTATACGATATACTCGTAGCCACCATCAAGAACACAGTTATGCCTTATACTGCCTACATCCAGATCGATCTTAGCACTCCACGTCTTCCAATGTTAAACTGAATCTCCCCAAAGTATCACCCATGTACAGTGAAGAACCGCCTGCATCCAGGCTGGTCCACAGCCTGACACTTCGCGTCTTCTAACGTTAATCTCCTAACGTAACGTCCATGTATGTTATATTATACATAGAATGGACATCCGATTCGTTGAACCCCTTGTAGGCGATATAATATCGCAGTTGTGACCAGCTGCCAGACGGTATCCTCAATACGTGATCCAACAACCCGTAGAGCCACACCCTAACTGTAGTTGGTACAAGCAGCTGTCGCATCTCAAGACGGATCGTCTAATTTGTCACCTGACACCTCTCCTAAGTGTTTTCAAAACTGAGGTATCTTCTCTATTGGGCTTTGGTAAGAAACTTGTGTAGTCCACAGCTAGACATAGCATGAACTTGGTGCAATACCTGTATCCGACTTAACCGATCCTGGACCATGTTGAATGCAGTATTTAAAGAGGATCATGTTTAACACCTTTATTTGATTCGTTTGCCTTGAATAACACCTTCCTTTTGCTCGATTTCCTTTGACTGTCATCGTGATCACCAGTTTCACAAGACTTACATTATTATTTCTGGCAACATGCCCAAAGTATGTTAAAACCCTTTTCCTGCATGTCGTCGAAAGTCTTTCGGTAATCTCTAATTCTTGAATCATAGAGATGTTGATTGATATACATTGCGGTCCATGGAATACAGAGTATCCGCCTCCAATACAACAACATATTTAAGGCATCTATCATATTTTGTTCCTTACACTCTGTGCAGTACTATGGAAAATAGATATAAAGACAAAATAATAATAATAATAAACGAATTACTAGCAGTGGCGGCTGGTCTGGAGGCGCGCTAGTGCGCTGAACCGGATAAATAATTCGCAATAATTAAATGATATATTCGCAAATATGACTTCCAAAAATGTTAAATATTTGTATAGATTAAATATGTATAACAATACTGACAAATAGTACGAGCATTTTTATTTAAGTGAAAATTATAAATAATTTAAAGTAAAATTTTAAAAATAATATTTTTTCAAATTGACCAGCCAAGTTTGCCAATACTACCGGAGCGATCTCCAATACGCACCGGACGGAAACGCTAATTCATATAGGGCAGACAGAGATGTACAGTAAACCGTGAGACAGCGATATTTCATATTCGCTCAGCGTCTCGAGGTGCGTTGGTGCTCAGTACATCAGCGCACCTCGGGACCAGCCGCCGCTGATTTCTAGTAAATACTATTTTTTAATAAAATATCTTATTCGATCACGCCGTTCCCATGCAAGGATCGACAGAGTGCCAGATTTTCCTCTCTCAACATACATATTTCACCTTTTCCATATCCATACACCTTCTCATACAGTTTCCACGATCTCTCTTATTTTCACCTTATTTCAAAATACTATTCGCTTGATCCAAGCATACTTTCCTTGGCCTTTCTCTACCACGCCTTCCACTCACGTCCATTTCCTCGCTGTAAGAACATGCTATCGAAATGAATACAAACTCTTAATTTATCTTGCCCCTTGCATAACATCACAAGATTGTTTAATGTTATGGACATACTCGTATTTAGTTCTCTTCCAGAAGAAAGTTTAAACCTGCAGAGTTCTCGAATATCACGATGTGGCGTTCTCAATTGAGGAGGTAACATTAAAATAAGATCATGACCATCGGATACAAAAAATGAGTTGATAAAACAGATTTCTTCTTATCGATGGTACGGAGCCGTTTAACATTTTCATTTCAATGAAAAAAAGCACATAAATCATTTTAAAATCATAATAAAAAAACAGTATTTTTTTCAAAAAGAATCTTGTCCAGGTTTCAAACCAATCAAAAAAGATCATGTTTGAATTGACCAATCATAGCTTTCCGATTGTATCTAGCTTCATACCAGTTCACCAGCAACTGTCAGTTTTAAATCGTACGTGTAGTGTAATGTCATTATACAGCTTTAACATGTCTACCTACATATATTTATAGTTTTATAGTAATATTTCTCGTCATGTCCCAGAGCTGTTCGATCAAAAAAGATTAAAGTAGAATTGTTCACTCAAAAAGGATCATGTCCATATTTTAAACTACAATAGAATAATTATTAGGTGTTAACATAAGTTGTGTCCGTTTTTTTACAAATTTAAAAATGAGCACCAAACGTAAAACAAAATGGTAAAGGTTATATGTCATTCGAAAGAAAATTTTCTGTTCTACAAGATATTGTGTTTGCTTTTGCGTTACATATATTATATTATTTGATTACAATGCTTCAAAATGGAATGTCAAGTAGACGAAAGGGAGCACTTTCGACACCTCCTTCTGTTCGCGTTCAATCGAGGGAATAAAGCTGGCAAAGCTGCTCGCGATATTTGCGAAGTGTACGGTGAAGATGCTATGAATGAAAGGACAGCTCGTCGATGGTTTTTCCTTCCATAATGACGTCGAATTGCGGACATGGTTGGACGAATTCCTCGAGTCAAGACAGGATGATTTTTTATCGCACAAGCATTGAAAAACTTGTAGAACGTTGGCAAGAAGCTGTAAATAATGAAGTAGAATACATTATTGACTAATTTGTTGTAATTTCTTTTTGTTGTGTCATTTGTAAAAAAACGGACACAACTTATGTTAACACCCAATAATATAATATACTTTAGATATAAAAATCTATAATTTTTTATTATAATTTCCAGGTCGAGTCTAATGAACGGATATGGCCACAGCCTCAATCACCCCAATGCTGATATCAAGCCTGAAAACTTGAGTTCGTCATCGGATGGTCAGAGTGTACGCCACAATCACAGCAATCAAGAGCCACTAGATGTGAAGCCCAACATATTCAGCATCAAACACGAGTATGGGAACCATACTCCGGTACATCATTCCAAGCTGGACTACAGCAAATCAGACTATCATTCGTCTTTAGACAACGCAGTCAATTACGAAAACGAACAATATCAAAGGCAAATACAGGAGGATAGAGAAAATTGCGAAGACAGCGGAAGGAATATGGACCATCATCGTAAGAGTAACGAGGGACATATCGTCGATATGATGGACGATGATGGGGACATAGAGGAAGCGGAGAACCTTTCTCTTAACAATAACGGATCTAATACCGAATCTTCACACGCAGATAAAGTGAATTGATAGATTAATTAAAACGAGACAAGTGAAATTATAGTATAATATAAACGCTGTTATGTTTCTTTTACGGATACGATGAAAACGAATTTGGGACTGTCTAACCAAAATGACAGAAATTAATCGTATCGTGGATAATTTGTGCCAAAATATAATTCCAAAGAATGTATTGCAAAAAAAATATAAATTTAACAAACACAAGATGATTTCAAAAGTCACTAAGAAATAGAGATTCAACCTCGCTTTAAAATCCATCACTAAGTAATCCCTCAAATTAAGAAGAGTTAAAAACAACGTTCCCCCTAATTTTTTTCATTGTACGAGTATGTGCGGCCCATCAACTTAAATGTGCAAGAAAAAAAGAGACTCCTTACGGCGCGTGGACTCTATATCGTGTTTCCATGTTCCGCACACACCTCAAAGAAAGGATCATGAAATATCAAATAAAATACAATATATGATTGCGCAAAATAAAATATGGTTACAAGTTCCTTTCTTTGAAATATGTGCGGAAGATGGAAACATGTGTGCGGACAATTTTTAACAGATGTGCGGCCGCACACACGCCCACCTTAGAGGGAGCGTTGGTTAAAGAGATTTTTTTTAAATCGTAGGCCACGCCTTTTCTCTCACACCTTGCATAAAAACATTTGTTTGGAGAGTGCTGAGTCTATCTCCTTCAATTATAGCTCTATATTGCTCTAAATTTGAGAGACAGCTCCGGGATGAGTTTCAAGGTGAGGTGACAACTCTGTGGTCTAAATTCATAGTCCAACATTAACACTAAATACTAAATCTTAACTATTTTTTTACTGAAGAAATTAGTATTTACTTTAAATAAGGAAGCTACGTGGTTCCATTGCTTAACTTAAAAGTTTTGAGTGTATGAGTTCCGACTCTGAAAACAAATAACGAAATCTTTATGTTAGAAATTAGTATTTAGGTTGGACTATGAATTCGGGCTTGTGACTGAGTATCAAGATAAGATTCAATGAACTGAATCAAATATGAGGTTGTTTGTTTTTCATTTAAAATAAATTTGTTTTTAAAACATTTGTAACTTTTTCGAAAAGTATTTTGATTTTTTTTTAATAAGATATCTTTGTTTTGGTATTGTTAAAAATATATTTAAAAAATATAGTTATTTCTTAATATAATTGTTGATTTATATTACACATTTGTAGTTTATTATTATAAGTAATTTCTGAGAGAAATGTGGACACATCGAATTTATTTTATCTTTTATTTGTTTCAAATACATACAGTAAAACTTGAATATACTGTTGTTAACTTTAATATAAATCTAACTAGTAAATTAGCTCATACCATGTACGGGTTAAGAGTTGTTTTTATTTAACGTTTCTCAACTATATATAAAATATTCTCGTGATTAACTACTTACTACTTCTATACCATAAACACATTTTATATTAATATTCCAAATAAAAGACTGCTTCAAACACAACAATACCGCCCCAACAACTCAACTGATAGCTTAATGACAAAATTATAAATTCTTCACTGCGACTATTATTTATTCAATACTACATCAGGCAGGGATTAAAATAAATTATTTATTCATTTTGGTTGATTTATTATAGCGATATATGTTATACAAAATCAGAACAATCTAAATTATTGTTGACAATAATGTGAAATCTGTTTGTTTAGATTTTACTTTTTTTTATATAAAAGGTGTTAAAACATCCCTAGAATCCTTCTGAAAAATTCTGAATACCAACGTCCATTGAACCCGCGACCCCCGGGCTGAAAGACAAGCGTCTTATCACGCAGTCCCATATAAGTTGTACGATAAATGTTTCTCGACCCTCGAATGACACATGAATTTTTTTCGTGTAGTATTCGGAAGTATAAGGATACCTATGACTTCGGCCGTATCTATTATTTCAAAAAGAGGGGGGGAAATCATGCTGATATGATCCGACTATCTCACTATGATATGCCACCGAATCCAGTACAGCGGTATGGCAAGTGAGTTTGCTGGTGTTCAACGGCACAGTTTCGCTTTCTGACTGAATTGACGTTAGATTTATGGAGGGGTCTTCGACTACGAGGTCCAGTAATAACTATGTTAGAGCAACGATAAATTTGAATATTTTTGAACCCGTAAATGTTATGTCCTATATACAGGCTGACAAGTTGATGGAAATATTATGATATATTTAGCTTAAATCTATAATTAATGAGAATTTTATGAAAAGTGTTTTCCGTTGTCACTATCTTTCAATTCAAACTTTTTTTCTTCTTAAGTTAGACAGACCTTCAGTATTTTGTCATCAGGAATGCCTCTCGTGAGGTTTTGAATCATTCCCTTAGCTATGCTTCCGTATTTTAGAAGGCCTTTCAGCCAATGAAGATTTCAGCCAGCGCATAATTCATCCATTCCACATGGCCTCGCCTAGTGTCTTTTGCAGTTTTCACCCCATTTCATAATATATTTCATTTCACATATTTCTCAGATATTGTATTTTCTAACTCTATCTCTTAATGTTTTTCTTACAATGGCTCTGACGGTTTCCATTTCATTGGTTCTGAGCATACTTTTTTTTTTTTGTATCAGCTCTTCTGGACTCTATTATAAGTCACGTTTGATCTCTCACATTTATTGACCTCCCACTTTTTTTGTTTGTTGTATGCTCTGACTCTATTCCACAAGTCACGATTTACCTCCCACATTAATTGACATCCCACTTTTTGTATTTGTTTCATCCGCTCTAGACTCTATTACATAAGTCACGTTTGACCTCCCACATTTATTGACCTCCCACTTTTTGTGTTTGTTGTATCTGCTCTAGACTCTATTCCACAAGTCACGATTTACCTCCCACATTAATTGACCTCCCATATTAATTGACATCCCACTTATTGTATTTGTTGCATCCGCTCTAGACTCTATTACATAAGTCACGTTTGACCTCCCACATTTATTGACCTCCCACTTTTTGTGCTTGTTGTATCTGCTCTAGACTCTATTCCACAAGTCACGATTTACCTCCCACATTAATTGACCTCCCATATTAATTGACGTCCCACTTTTTGAGTTGGTTGCATCTGCTCTAGACTCCATTCCATAAGCCACGTTTGACCTCCCACATTTATGGACCTCCACTTTTTTAGTTTGTTGAATCCGCTCTAGACTCCATTTCCATAAGTCACGTTTGACCTCCCACTTTTTGTGTTGGTTGTGTCTGCTCTAGACTCTATTCCATAAATCCCGCTTAACCTTTCACATTAATTGACCTCCCACTTTTTGTGTTTGTTGAATCTGCTCTAGACTATTCTCGTACATACTCGTAAGTTACGATTGGCCTCCCATATTCTTTGTAAATTTAGACCTCGGATCAAACAAGACTAATTACGCCCATCCGTGATGTACGCATTGGAAACTACTTTCACAATTTAGACCTCGGATCAAACAAGACTAATTACGCCCATCCGTGATGTACGCATTGGAAACTACTTTCACAATTTAGACCTCGGATCAAACAAGACTAATTACGCCCATCCGTGATGTACGCATTGGAAACTACTTTCACAATTTAGACCTCGGATCAAACAAGACTAATTACGCACATCCGTGATGTACGCATTGGAAACTACTTTCACAATTTAGACCTCGGATCAAACAAGACTAATTACGCCCATCCGTGATGTACGCATTGGAAACTACTTTCACAATTTTTCACAAACTACTTTCGAAATTGAGCAATTGAAGGCAATAAGTTGGCATGTATCGATAGGAAAAAAGTCAATGGGGCATTAAAACATATAAACTCAAATCGGACAATATCAAACTCTGCTAAGATGATAGTCTATTATATTATTTTGGTGCCAACTTTGTGAGTGAGACTTGGACGCGGAAAACGCTAAGAGGAGCCAAATAAATTATGTTGAAATGTGTGCATTGAGAACAATACATGGAGCGACAATGTATGACAGAATATGGAAATAAAGTGATTAAGGATGAATATGAACTTAAGAGTGATGCGTTATAAAGATGAAAAAGAGCACGAATGAATGAAGAAAGATTAACAAAACAAATATATATAGTGCACATGTGAGTGAAAGGCTTGCGAGAGAAAGACCAAGGAGAGTATGGTTTGATCAAGTGAATAATATTCTGATAGAAGGAAACGTAGAAAGTCTGCGAAATCATAGAAGTTGTGCGAAAAGGTGCATGGATATGGATGAGGCTAAGGATATGTGTCGAGATAGGAAAGTCGGACACTCTGTTCTCTCTGTCTACCCCGATAGGGAAATGGCGTGATGATTTGTATGTAAAGAAATAAACTTATACTAAATTTAAATATGCGTTCTCGATTTTGAAAATTCACTTTAATTTAGCTCATTAACGCTAATGTCTATACACTGGTACAAACATTTGACCACCAAACTCATAAACGCTAATGTCTATACACTGGTACAAACTTTTTGACACCCAAACTCATAAACGGTAATGTCTATACACTGGTACAAACTTTTTGATCACCAAACTCATAAGCGCTAATGTCTATACACTGGTACAAACTTTTTGATAGTCGAACCCATAAACGCTAATGTCTATACACTGGTACAAACTTTTTGATAGTCAAACCCATAAACGATAATGTCTATACACTGGTACAAACTTTTTGATAGTCAAACCCATAAACGCTAATGTCTATACACTGGTACAAACTTTTTGATAGTCAAACCCATAAACGCTAATGTCTATACACTGGTACAAACTTTTTGATAGTCAAACCCATAAACGCTAATGTCTATACACTGGTACAAACTTTTTGATAGTCAAACCCATAAACGCTAATGTCTATACACTGGTACAAACTTTTTGATAGTCAAACCCATAAACGCTAATGTCTATACACTGGTACAAACTTTTTGATAGTCAAACCCATAAACGCTAATGTCTATACACTGGTACAAACTTTTTGATAGTCAAACCCATAAACGCTAATGTCTATACACTGGTACAAACTTTTTGATGACTAAATGTTAGAATCAAGTGATAAAATGCAGTAACTGGTAATTATTACATATTTTTATCGTGTTGCTGGTCTGCCTGTCCGCTAACTGAAACTTAATTGCCGAACTCGCTGGTTGAGGCGAGTGCACAATAATCCCGATAATTCGTTGGACAAAATTTAAATACCCTGGAAATCGGTTGTTTTTTTTTTTTTTAAAAAAGGATTTTTATTAAACGTGTTAAGGTGAAGCCTGCAACTTTTATATGTGTTTACTTTGTAGGTCTGACAATAACCAATTCATATCCTGAAATGTATCTATGTGTTTACTCTGTATGTCTGATAATTATCAATTCATATTTTGAAACACAAACGTCAAAAAATCACCAATTCACATCGTGCAACTTTTATATGTGTTTACTTTGTAGGTCTGACAATAACCAATTCATATCTTGAAACTTTTCTCTGTGTTTACTCCGGAGGGCTGATAATGATCAATTCATATTTTGAAACACAAACTTCAAAAAATTACCTATTCTCATTGTGCAACTTTTATATGTGTTTACTTTGTATGTCTGACAATAACCAATTCATATCTTGAAACTTTTCTCTGTGTTTACTCTGGAGGTCTGATAATGACCAATTCATATTTTCAAACACAAACTTCAAAAAATTACCTATTCTCATTGTGCAACTTTTATATGTGTTTACTTTGTAGGTCTAACAATAACCAATTCATATCATGAAACTTTTCTCTGTGTTTACTCTGGAGGTCTGATAATGATCAATTCATATTTTGAAACACAAACTTCAAAAAATTACCTATTCTCATTGTGCAACTTTTATATGTGTTTACTTTGTATGTCTGACAATAACCAATTCATATCTTGAAACTTTTCTCTGTGTTTACTCTGGAGGTCTGATAATGATCAATTCATATTTTGAAACACAAACGTCAAAAAATCACCAATTCACATCGTGCAACTTTTATATGTGTTTACTTTGTAAGTCTGACAATAACCAATTCATATCTTGAAACTTTTCTCTGTGTTTACCCTGGATGTCTGATAATGATCAATTCATATTTTGAAACACAAACGTCAAAAAATTACCAATTCACATCGTGCAACTTTTATATGTGTTTACTTTGTAGGTCTGACAATAACCAATTCATATCTTGAAACTTTTCTCTGTGTTTACTCCGGAGGGCTGATAATGATCAATTCATATTTTGAAACACAAACTTCAAAAAATTACCTATTCTCATTGTGCAACTTTTATATGTGTTTACTTTGTATGTCTGACAATAACCAATTCATATCTTGAAACTTTTCTCTGTGTTTACTCTGGAGGTCTGATAATGACCAATTCATATTTTCAAACACAAACTTCAAAAAATTACCTATTCTCATTGTGCAACTTTTATATGTGTTTACTTTGTAGGTCTAACAATAACCAATTCATATCATGAAACTTTTCTCTGTGTTTACTCTGGAGGTCTGATAATGATCAATTCATATTTTGAAACACAAACTTCAAAAAATTACCTATTCACATTGTGCAACTTTTATATGTGTTCACTTTGTAGGTCTGACAATAACCAATTCATATCCTGAAATTAATCTTTGTGTTAACTCTGCAGATCTGATAATAACCAACTCATATCTTGAAACTTATCTCCGTGTTTACTTTGGAGGTATGATAATGATCAATGCATATTTTGAAACACAAACGTCAATAAATGACCAATTCACATCGTGCAACTTTTTATTGAAGTTTTACTGTAAATGTTATTTTTTTCTTTTTAATTTTTCTCATTGTAAAAATATCAGTATTAAGGCTGAGGTGACTGTTTATCAAATTGTTAAATAATTGTTTATTGTAGATTAATTTTTTTAATTCTTATTTTTAGTTAAGGAAATATTTATTAAAATCCATCGACAAAACAATGGCAAAAAACACTTGTTAAAATTTTTTATGCAAAATTAACTAACACTTTTTTTAGTTTATTTAAAATCAATCCAGCTTGTCTTAAAATATATAGTCCGTTTTATGAGATATTTATTCTAAGATCGCGTCTTCAAGCAAGTGAATACTATTTGGTGTATCGATGTTTGGCAGAATGCGAAATATAATTATTAATAATGCTTGTGAGTAAAAAACTTGGACATGTTGAACGGATGGGTGACGAAAGACTTAATTAACAAACATAAGTGGAAGTCGTGGTAGAAGACGACAGAGAAAGAAGGAATAATACATTTTAAAAGAAGGAATGGTAAAATAAGGAATAAGAGAAACAGAATGAGTCGTATGAGATATGCGAAAGTGGAGAAAGCGATATTATTAGGTTAAGATAGGAAAGTTTGACACTCGTTCCTCTCTGCCAACCCATGCAAGGAAATGGCGTGTATGAATGCGTCTTCAAGTTTTTTTTTTCAATAAAGGTCCATACTAGGCGGCGTGATATACATATCTTCAAATATATCTTAGGTAAAATATTTGTTGGGTACTTTTTGCATAGCTAATTCCCGAAATTGGCCCACAGTGGGTGCTTCTTATCGGGGGACTCTAAGAGTCATGAGGCGCGACAGAAGGGCGATGTAAGGGACGTTTGACACAGCTAAGACGGAAGGCGGTGTAAGCGACGTTTGACACAGCTCAGACGGAAGGCGGTGTAAGCGACGTTTGACACCGCTCAGACGGAAGGCGGTGTAAGCGACGTTTGACACAGCTCAGACGGAAGGCGGTGTAAGCGACGTTTGACACCGCTCAGACGGAAGGCGGTGTAAGCGACGTTTGACACAGCTCAGACGGAAGGCGGTGTAAGCAACGTTTGACACAGCTAAGATGAAAGGCGGTGTAACCAACGTTTGACACAGCTAAGATAGAGGGTGGTGTAAGCGACGTTGGATACAGATCATAATGTTGTTTTCTCGAATCTATCGTTATTCGTAAACACACCACTCTATTAAGTGTTTATTTACAAACTATTGGACTGCCCAATTTATCTGTGTGCTATCACACCTTATTCGAGTTGTTGAAAATTGATGTTCGAGACTCTAACCTTAATTCATAGGTATTCATAAAACTGTAGACCTTGTTGAGTTAGGAGATCAGGGAACTTCTATGTAGATCGTCAGTATCTCTTCTGACAAGCGTCAATTGCCCTTCGATGTGTGGCCATTAAGGTTTCCAGGATGCATAAATCTATCTAAAAAAGATTTAATTCTCAAGCATTGTCTCAAGTCAAAATGCATGCTATATGGCTCATTCTTCCTTCCAATTTAACTTACTGGCTCTGAATCTTGACATATTACCAAGATCCAAGAGATATGACTACCTAGTTTTAATAACAGACGACTTGGAGGATGGCGGGTGTCAGGTGGTCAGATTATGCTTAATAGTTCAAGAAAATTATATAAAATAAAAAATAATGTACATGTATACATACTCGTATTTACACACACACATACACATATCATATATTCAATGTCACTTAAGTACGTTGATGAGTGCTTTCTAACGCGCTCAATCTTAGAAGAAAATTTACTTTTGGTAATGTGATATGAAATATGTCAATATCCGAAGCAGTCCCGTTCAAAAGAGTTAAGGCCCTTCCAACAGGCATAGCGGCTGGAAGACCCGTTCATGCGTATGTTATTGAGAACAGTTCTTGACGGCGCAGTCTAGTGTAATTGTTAGGAACATTTAACGCTAATATTTGTAGTAATGCTGGACAGCTCACAACTCCTCGAACGAGTCTGACAACGTATACCGGGAGACGCAGATATCTTCTTACGCTCAAGGAGTTATACCCGAGCATGCCCAACAGAAACTGAGTAGGATAAAACCTTCTCAGTTTCTGCTGGGCATGCTCTACCTTCTCCACCATGAGTGAGTTCTGCGTCCTCAGCGGACTCCAAATGCATGCATCGAATGTCATAATATTCGACACATGTCACATTTAAGCACTGGCGATGGCTAAATATTTAGCCACAAACCTATAAAGGGTTAATTTTTTTTGTTTTATTAGCTATTTTGTTTTGTTTTATTAGCTTTTTTTTGTTTTATTAGCTATTTTTTTAGTATTCTATAAAAAAATTGAATTTTTCATTGTGGATTTTTCTTTACTCACGAACGATCTCAGAGTTTACATAAACTGAACTCTGGTCTCTATAATCCCAAGTTCGACAAAGTAATTTTCGTTATACCTATTTTACTTTTGATTTTAGTTTCACGTCCGCTGTTACAAGATAAACAAAATCATCGATCCAAGATAAACAAAATCATTGATCCAAGATAAACAAAATCATCGATCCAAGATAAACAAAATCATCGATCCAAGATAAACAAAATCATCGATCCAAGATATATAAAATCATCGATCCAAGATATATAAAATCATCGATCTAAGATAAACAAAATCATCAATCCAAGATAAACAAAATCATCGATCCAAGATAAACAAAATCATCGATCAACGATTTCCAAATTCTGACGTATAGATGCGTTGTTTCGATCAATAATTACGATCAGCATTGGCTATCTGTTACTTTTGAGTATGGCATGGTAGTGTTGGCGGAGAGTGAAGGTGAATTGCAGAGTTCGATAAGTGAATTGTATGAGAGATGCGAAGAAAAAGACGGTGACAGAAAAGTGTGAAAGGAAAAATAAAGGCGATATTTATGAGAGAAAATTTAAAGAATGGAGCAAGTTGAGGAATCCTCCTGTTTGGCTAGTAGTTTCATCGATGACGGAATACTTAATAGGGATATCGAACGGTGTGTAGCGATAGGAAACAAAACCAATGACGCACTAAAATCAATATATTATATATACTCGAACTGGATAGTATCAAAATCTTTTAAGATAATATGTTGGTGACAAGTTCGATGTATAGGAGTAAAACGTGGACGTGAAAAAATTTCAAGAGGAGCCGAATAAATGACGATGAAATGCATGCATTGAGAAGAATACACGGAGTGACAGTGTATGACAAAATATGAAATTAAGTGATAAAAGACGAATTTGAACTTAAGACTGATGTATTAAGTAAGATGAAAAAACACGTTGAGATGATTTGGGCATGTAGAACGAATGAATGAATGAAGAAAGATTAACAAAATATATATACAGTGCAGATGTAAGTGGAAGGTATGTGAGAGCAAGACCAAGAAAAGTATGGTTGGATCAAGTGAATGACACTTTGAAAGAAGACAACGTAGAAAGTCAGATACATCGTAGAAGGTGTATATACGAGTATGTAGAAGATGTTAAGAATGTGTTTCGAGATAGAAAATTCAGCGCCCTATCCTTTCTGTCTACTTAGATAGGAAAATGACGCAATGGTATGTACGAGTACCATATGTCTTTTGAATCCCGTTAAGATGCTCCCATCCTTTATACAACGAAACAGTTCTGCATGGCATCAAGTTTTTACTGTCCGAATCATCTAGTAATGTCAAATACAATCCCATAAACAATATATTTAATAATAAAAAACATTAATCCTTGCGACACGTGTTTCTACCTTCTATCTCGAGGCTCTCCTCGTGCGGAATGATCCGTTTGTTAACTCTATGTATCCTGAACCCGTGTTTTAACTTGATACAACTGTCGCCAATGTCGATTCCTCGTCTGTTTGATATTTATGACCGTGTCACTTTAACTTGATACAACTGTCGACGATGTCGATTCCTCGTCTGTTTGATATTTATGATCGTGTCACTTTAACTTGATACAACTGTCGACGATGTCGATTCCTCGTCTGTTTGATATTTATGATCGTGCCACTTTAACTTGATACAACTGTCGCCGATTCGATTCCTCGTCTATTTGATATTTATGATCGTGCCACTTCAACTTGATACAACTGTCGCCGATGTCGATTCCTCGTCTATTTGATATTTATGATCGTGCCACTTTAACTTGATACAACTGTCGACGATGTCGATTCTTCGCCTGTTTGATATTTATGATCGTGTCACTTTAACTTGATACAACTGTCGCCGATGTCGATTTCTCGTCTGTTTGATATTTATGATCATGTCACTTTAAAATACAAGTTAGTATTTGTTCATCTTTGATAAATTTTCTAATTTTATCTGTCACTTGGCGTACCCCAAATTATCAACTCGCGCACCCCCTGGGGTACGCGTACCCCACTTTGGAGATCACTGATCTAACTGTTAACAATAACACTAAGCAAACGGACGCTCCAGGTTCAGTTCGAAGGACTACAGCAGACGAACTCCGTGGCTTAGTTGGTAAGACGCCAGTCTCCCAGCCCGGAGG
The DNA here is from genome assembly GCA_949825065.1 of Odontocerum albicorne. NCBI lineage: Eukaryota > Metazoa > Arthropoda > Insecta > Trichoptera > Odontoceridae > Odontocerum > Odontocerum albicorne. Next base: position 7,414,978 of record OX463864.1, on the reverse strand, counting down.
TTGTAGGTTCAAATCCCGCTGGAACCCAGATTAAAAAAATATACATTCCAGTATTGTTTCACATAAGGCCTCTTAAACATATTTCTGGTCGGTTGGAAGAGATTGCTACCTGGCAATAAAACCCAACTTGAGAGACCACTGCCTTAGATAATGAAAATGTGCATGAATTATGACGTCGCGTCACATTAGACAGTAAATAAAGTGTCAAGGTTTTGACATATAAATCTGCAGACCGATTACAGTCTTCGGGTCCAAATAGAATTTGAAGTATATTCCACCCAGGTTATCAAAGACCATGTCTTAACGTGTATTGATATATATTCCAACCAGGTTATCAAAGACCATGTCTTAACGTGTATTGATATATATTCCAACCAGGTTATCAAAGACCATGTCTTAACGTGTATTGATATATATTCCAACCAGGTTATCAAAGACCATGTCTTAACGTGTATTGATATATATTCCAACCAGGTTATCAAAGACCATGTCTTAACGTGTATTGATATATATTCCAACCAGGTTATCAAAGACCATGTCTTAACATGTATTCATATATATTCCAACAACAGAAATATCATTTGAACGTTGAAAGGAATAATAATATTAATTAAATTGCTAAAAGTTTCGGTAACATACTATTATATATTGCAATATTTGAGAAAATATAGGATGGTTCCTTTGAAATGTTATGTCTCAAAGGGATGGGATAAAATCGTTTTTTTTTTACAAACCGAATAGTTTTTTATAAATCGAAAAATTGTTGTTCTCTAAACTGACGTTTCAATTCCTAATTTTCATTATACTGACTTTCTAATGTATTGTATGATTTGTATCTCTCTTTAAATAGGCCAAGACCCACTATGAATTAATACTAATTACGAACATTTAATTTTAGGTTTAAACAATTCGAAAATCCAATTATCGTATACCCCATCCCTAGCCAATGCGGACTAACGTAGTGACTTTTGACAAACGTCACCAAATATTATTTGATTTTAACAAACTGCCACATTTTTGCTAATTTGTAACAAGATGTTTTAATTTGTCATTATTGTTAGTTTTATGTCATGTATTTACCTAAATAACTTGCTATTTATTAGAATCGAGGCTTATATTAAAGTTGCTAAAATAATTAAAATTACTGAACGTCGTTACAAGGTTGTATTGAGGCAAATTTGTGAACTGTCACAAGGGCCATGCTACAATTTCTCAAGTATAACAACTGTAGGTTGCTAACAGTTTCGGTAACAGATTGCTAACAACCGTAGATTGCTAACAGTCACGTTCCTTTTATAAAAACTCCATTGAGTAAATAGACCACACACCTCCGATAAAGCATACCAGTTTGACCTAAACATTACTCTCGTAACAGACCGGGATTATTTCGCCTGTAGAGATATTCGATATTAGAGGAAGAAACACGTATTCCATAATTAGTGCAATAAAAATATGGATTTTTATTAAATATTCTTATAGAGAGGACCACAAAGTGAAAACCGAAACCTTTAATAAGTAAACAAATTGTATTGTCATCTTATTTTTGTGTTTTTTTTTAATAATGGCTGCTTTAAAAATAGCATCTTATTCCACTTTTGATAAGGGTTTTTTTTTTAATTAAGTTTCAATTATTCTAATTTGTTATATTAAAATTGTAAAAGGTTGTCCGGAATGTAGTATCCTATTTTTTCGATAGATGTTGTTTAGACAATTTTTTCGTTACTTATTCCAAACAGTGTTTATTAATATGTAGGGTAAAAAAATCGGTCATTGCTTACTCAAATTGCATGAGCGCTGCTTTTTTGGCTTCGTTTAAAGTTGAAACAATATAAATTGTAATTGAAAAAATTGGACACAAACAATAAAAAAAAAACAATATGTATACTGTATGTCGACCATGCAGCAATTGCAGTAAGCGTTTGAGTGTGTTAAACGTAGTTTAAAAAATCCGTATGACACTCGAAGATGGTGTCTGCTCTGGAAGACCGATTACCACTGACCACGACCAAAACAAGGCTTTGATATAAAACAACCAGGATTCTAAAATTACTGAGATACTGAAAAAAAATCAGAAACCACCATCCACGAGCTTTTTGGCGAAGCTTGAAATTTGACTTAAAAATACGAAATTACGTTCGAGACAACCTATCAATTAGAATTAAATAGATATCAAAAAATTATAAAAAAAATAACGTTAAGGCAATGGATAGTAAGTTAACGGAGTGTTTGTAGATTGAAAATTATTCACAGGCCATTGTTTCCAAACTGGAGCGAGTGGAAACTGATGATAGGGATCACTTGAGTCCCTTTAGAATGGGATGTGATGTCATAAGTCCTCATTCGATTTATCTATAACTTTTTGCAGTCAAATTAGATTTTAATTTTTCTTCGAAGATAACATTGCTTATGATATATTTTTTACAGAAACACGCCAATCGTGAAAAAAATAGAAAGAAGACGAATAAATCCTCTAGAAATGCGTTCAATGAGAATAATATGTAGAGTGACAATGTATGACCGAATACTAAATGAAGTATGAATAATAAGCGATGAATGTGAAATTAAAGCAGGTTCGGAAATGTTAGAAAAAATAATGAAGATATACTTACAAAATATACACAGTGCAAATACATTTAAGTGGGAGAGGAAGATAAAATATACACAGTGCAAATACATTTAAGTGGGAGGCGTGGAAGAGGAAGATAAAATATACACAGTGCAAATACATTTAAGTGGGAGGCGTGGAAGAGGAAGATAAAATATACACAGTGCAAATACATTTAAGTGAGAGGCGTGGAAGAGGAAGATAAAATATACACAGTGCAAATACATTTAAGTGAGAGGCGTGGAAGAGGAAGATAAAATATACACAGTGCAAATACATTTAAGAGGGAGGCGTGGAAGAGGAAGATAAAATATACACAGTGCAAATACATTTAAGTGAGAGGCGTGGAAGAGGAAGATAAAATATACACAGTGCAAATACATTTAAGTGGGAGGCGTGGAAGAGGAAGATAAAATATACACAGTGCAAATACATTTAAGTGGGAGGCGTGAAAGAGGAAGATAAAATATACACAGTGCAAATACATTTAAGTGGGAGGCGTGGAAGAGGAAGATAAAATATACACAGTGCAAATACATTTAAGTGAGAGGCGTGGAAGAGGAAGATGAAATATACACAGTGCAAATACATTTGAGTGGGAGGCACAGATGGGGAAGATAAAATATACACAGTGCAAATACATTTGAGTGAGAGGCGTGGAAGAGGAAGATAAAATATACACAGTGCAAATACATTTAAGTGGGAGGCGTGGAAGAGGAAGATAAAATATACACAGTGCAAATACATTTAAGTGGGAGGCGTGGAAGAGGAAGATAAAATATACACAGTGGAAATCCATTTGAGTGAGAGGCGTGGAAGAGGAAGATAAAATATACACATTGCAAATACATTTGAGTTAGAGGCGTGGAAGAGGAAGATAAAATATACACAGTGCAAATACATTTAAGTGGGAGGCGTGGAAGAGGAAGATAAAATATACACAGTGCAAATCCATTTGAGTGAGAGGCGTGGAAGAGGAAGATAAAATATACACATTGCAAATACATTTGAGTGAGAGGCGTGGAAGAGGAAGATAAAATATACACAGTGCAAATACATTTAAGTGGGAGGCGTGGAAGAGGAAGATAAAATATACACAGTGCAAATACATTTGAGTGGGAGGCACAGATGGGTAAGATAACATATACACAGTGCAAATACATTTGAGTGGGAGGCACAGATGGGGAAGATAAAATATACACAGTGCAAATACATTTGAATGGGAGGCGTAGAAGAGGAAGATAAAATATACATAGTGCAAATACATTTGAATGAGAGGACACAAGACGGCTGTCAAACGGATCATTTTGGAAAAATGACAATACCTCGATTATAAACCATGTGAAAAAAATTATTCATAATCTTCTACAGAGATGGCAGTATCTGTACTTACTAGAAAATATAGCCATATGTCAAATTGGTAAAATAATTTTGTATATCTGGTGGACAATTGTTTTGTCAATTTCAATCAATATGTAGAATCGATGAGTATTTAATATCTACTTGAATAAATAATTTCGTTGGTATATATGTACGTGTATTCTACTACATGTATCTGTCTGGATATCTCGTGAAAAATTGTCTTGTTTTTCGGTAATGAAGATAATTTATGGATGTTAAATATGTACTGGAATATTTAATAGACAACAATTGACTTGGTATACTCGTACATGATATACTATAATAGATTATCTGTCTGGGTGTTTGGTAGGCAATGGTCTTGTGGATAACAAAAAATATCTGATGGATATGAAATATCTACCGGGTGTTCAAAATTATACACTAACATTTGTCATAGATTTAGTGTAAATATTAGCGACATCTTTAAAAAACGAATCTTTTATATAAGTATTTAATTTTAGATAAGGATTTGTTAGTTTATAACTTTAACTACGAAATCCATTGAATGTTGTAAATATGTTTAAACATATAAAATTCTATGTATAACGATATCAAAAAATCATTAGACTAATTTTTTTGTTTGATTTACTTCGTAACAATTTTCTTTCAACAACTTCACTTACACATTTAGAACAATTTTAAAAATTGGTTAACGAAATTTAAATGGTTTAATCTTTAACAGATCTCAAATTATTTGGTTTACTGTAAGTTGATGGTTTTGGGTCACACTCCACACCCCGCACCCTACACCCCGAACCCCCCACTCTCCCCCCCATACCCACCGCTCCAAGAACCGCAATCCACGCACTTCACACGCCACACCCTGTATTCCACACCCTTACCCCAAACAACCGCCCCCCACATCCCACACCCTCACCTCGCACCTATCCCCCCAAACCCCACACGTGGACCGTATATATATTTTTTCGATTTTAGTATAAAATATATATATATATATATATATATATATATATATATATATATATATATATATATATATATATATATATATATATATATATATATATATATATAAATATATATATATATATATATATAATATATATATATATATATATATATATATATATATATATATATATATATATATATATATATATATATATATATATATATATATATATTATATATATATATAATATATATATATATATTATATATATATATATATATATATAAATATATATATATATATATATATATATATATATATATATATATATATATATATATATATATATATATATATTATACTATATATATATACTCATATATATATATATATACTTATATATATATCTATATAATATCTTTTTTTTTTAAATCGTAGTTCATAAAAAAATCGTTTATTTCTCGAAAACCCCTTTATCTGACACCTGCGTACACGTCCGATAAGAGTCTCTCTGAGTTTATTATATTATGCTATGATAAAACTAGGCTTTATTTAGAGTTAGTCTCCAGCAAATAGCCTACAAATTTGACTTTTTTAAATTAATACAACTACGAAAGAGTATCTGCAAGACAGTTCACCCAAAAAAGAGCCACTCGAAGTGATTAAAACTCCTGCAAATGAAAAAATCGTGCTAGTTTGCTTTTGCACCTCAAACTGCAAGTTATACGATTTAAATGTGTATTACAAATCATTATACAAGGACAATTTATAGAAAGTCCGTTTAGAAAACAAATTCGTAGATTCGAACCGACTTCTATTAAACAAATGAAAAATAATAAAAAATAAATAAATTTAAGTAAAGTGAAAGGATACAAAGATTGACTATTGATTTGCAAAATTTAATTCAACCACTCTCATCTGTTTCCTGGTTGTTAATTTCTCCATAAGAACACTAAAGGATACTTCACAAACGATCTGAAAAAGAATGTTTGATAGTGGAGCGGTCTACACATACTATATGTGTATAACAGTAGACCGCGCCTTGCAGCAGTTGGAGATCATAACAGTTTGATAGTGGAGCGGTCTACACATACTATATGTGTATAACAGTAGACCGCGCCTTGCAGCAGTTGGAGATCATAACAGAATGTTTGATAGTGGAGCGGGCTACACATACTATATGTGTATAACAGTAGACCGCGCCTTGCAGCAGTTGGAGATCATAACAGAATGTTTGATAGTGGAGCGGTCTACACATTACTATATGTGTATAACAGTAGACCGCGCCTTGCAGCAGTTGGAGATCATAACAGAATGTTTGATAGTGGAGCGGGCTACACATACTATATGTGTATAACAGTAGACCGCGCCTTGCAGCAGTTGGAGATCATAACAGAATGTTTGATAGTGGAGCGGTCTACACATACTATATGTGTATAACAGTAGACCGCGCCTTGCAGCAATTGGAGATCATAACAGAATGTTTGATAGTGGAGCGGTCTACACATACTATATGTGTATAACAGTAGACCGCGCCTTGCAGCAGTTGGAGATCATAACAGAAAACTGTTATCATCATAACCAAACCTGCACGTGGCATTATGTACATGAACTAGTTTCTTTTAGAGAGATAAAGTCATTTGTACCGTTTAAGACACTTTCCTCGGACCCAGATGAGACTAAGGTAGAAGCTAAGGACTCCATTTAACCGTATAATTCAACAAACCCGGTTTTTAAAGGAGAAACACTAATTTTCTTATGATATATTTGTCATAATTTATCTTTTTAAATTACTATTTCTATGCTTAACACACTTCTGATGTGTTGTGAAAATAGAAATAGCTTCTTGGCTATCTTGGGATATGAACACGCGACCTATACCCCAAAAGTCTACAAATCTACCTACTCTACCACGTTAGCGTCAAGATGGGCTTAAAAAACAACATATGAAAAATAAATAACACGTCGCGTTTTGAAACTATGGTCAAACGCTACACAAAATTAAAGTAAAAATAATGTGGTTGGATAAAACGGTTGTTTTAAAAATGTCCATATAACCGGTTAACCGGTTTTCGTTTAAACCGGTTCGGAAGTCCTAGCAGAAACCCTCGGATATCTCTTTTGACGTTAAAAAAAGAAAACAGAGAGACTCTACAGTTATTTTTTTTTTATTTATACATAAAAACTTCTTTCGAGAAAATGAGGGTAAATTATTTCATATCAAAAATTTAAAAAAATTAAAATAATGAAATATACGATAGAATTGTATATCAAATAATTTGTAAATTGCTTACCCAGTACTTGTGTAGTAAGTATGTGTAAAAACATTAATGTTAACAATATTTAAAAAATATTTTAACCGGTTATTTTAAATGTCATTTGTGCTGTGAGAACCATGGTCGTCGCTGAATATTGTCAACACATACGGTCAACGACCGACGAAAGGACCTTTGGATATGTCCAAAGGTCACATACCAAAACATTGACGCGGCCGGACATCGCGCCGGTTCCGTAAACAAATTGTTTACCCACAATACTATTTACGATGTCTACAATACTTCAATCGACCATTTCTGCACGCACAGAAGCGAGATAAAAATATATCGCGGGCGCACTCCCGCGCCCATTCTGAAATGTATAAATACCCACATACCGATAAATAACTAATTGACGTATTTTAGACATCGTAAATAGTATTGTGGGTAAACAATTTGTTTACGGAACCGGCGCGATGTCCGGCCGCGTCAATGTTTTGGTATGTGACCTTTGGACATATCCAAAGGTCGTTTCGTCGGTCGTTGACCGTATGTGTTGACAATATTCAGCGAGGACCGTGGTTTCCACAATGTGTTATTTTTTTTCTATGATTTATATATTATACATGATATTGATACTGAAAGAAACATTACTCGAACGATTTTGTGAGAGTGTTGAAAAAATTGAATATAAATTGCCGTTTGGCAATATAGGTACCTGCCAGTTTATACAAAATAATGCATCATAAGTTATCTTTAATTAATGGATTAACATGGTACGCAGTATTACCTGGCGAACTTAACACAATACGATAATTTCTTACAACCAACTTAAAAGAGGTTATACGCAACATTGTCGTGCAAAACTAGTTTTTTTTTTTCTTTCGAAAAATTGTCATTAATCCAATATCAACGCAATAGAATGCACATCAAAAGTAAATCACGTTATAAAATAACGATTAAAAATAAATCAAATAACGTTTAACGATTTATCACTTATTAGGCAAAATTGATTTAACTTGAGCATAATTTAGAAACAATATAGTAATTAATACAAAAACCTTGAGTTCTCTTTTCGAAAAAAAATTAAAATATCTTTTCGATTTTTTTTTTAATGAAAATTATTCATATTGATATGTCGATTCGCATAAACTGAGATAGGCTAGTTTACTATTTGCACGACGATAAGTGAAAACGACTCTTTTTCTTTGGAAGAATATCATTTGAATGTATACATGCAGAAAAGGATCCTGTCCACAAAATACATCTTTGGACTACTTGAAATACCGAATAAACATATCTCAATCATTAAATGTGTAATTTATAATTATTATATAACAGGGATAATTGATATAGCGCCGTTGAGACAATAGATTCTCCTCAACGAAACGTAACTCGTGATTCTTTGCACCCTTTATTATTAACACATGAAAAATATACATACACACACATGTACGTTTACAAAGAAGTATTTCTGATAAGATATTTAAGCGCCAAGCATTTGTGATAGCATCTTGGTTAGTTACTTAAGTAGGTACTCTATAAAAATAATGATTTGTGAAAGAGCGTCTTTATAAACGAAACATTTCAGATAGCATATTTATAAAAGAAACATTTCCGATAGCATCTTTAAAAACAAAATATTTCGGACATATTTATAAACAAAACATTTCCGACAACATCTTTAAAAACGATACATTTCCAACAACATATTCATAAACAAAACATTCCCAAGAACATCTTTAAAAACAAAACTTTCCTGCAACATCTTCATAAACGAAACATTTCCAACATCTTTAAAAACGATACACATCCCACAGCATATTTAAAAATGGAACATTTCCAACATCTTTTGTAAACGAATCATTTCCATCAACATCTTTATAAATGAAACATTTCCATCGACATCTTTATAAATGAAACATTTCCATCGACATCTTTATAAATGAAACATTTCCATTGACATCTTTATAAATGAAACATTTCCATCGATGTCTTTATGAACGCGGTATGTTTATTTAACATTTCAAATAAACTAAAACATGTATTTTTTCGGATGCGATATTTTTCAACACGAACGTTCAGATGACATTCAGAAAGATCCATGATATCGGCAATATAACAATATTAATTTCAGATAATGACTGGATCACAACTAGATCGTACCGCAAGCTGCTCACGAGTTATATTTAGGTATACCGTAGCGTGCCCATAAGGCGGCAAGACTTCATTTATGTCACTTTGACGGTTTGTCAATTCAAATCAATATGCCTGCCAGTATGCATTGTGACCGTTGTGAAGTTCGCGTGAGTAAGCTCAGGGGTAAACCGTATGAGCAGTCATTCCAAATATCTATATTAAAATCTATTTTTTTCAAGATATTTTTTAAATCAACACTTTCATATTTGAACCAGTCGTTCAGGATTGGTCTAATTTTCTTAGCACATCTGGTTTAAAAAAAAATGATTAGTTACATTTATTATCTGCTTTTTTTTTTTTAATGTTATTGTATTGTTTTTATTCTTATTGTTATAGATAACGTTATAATTAAAAGTAATTTATTATAATCTCGTGAAATATTCCAAAATAATAAGATAGTTTAAATAAGGCTCGAGATGGGCACCGCTGAAAAGGTGAGACTGAAAAAGGAAGATCCTACGACGGTTATTTTGCGGGAAATTGGAATAACGTTTGTGTGTAACTAACTTTTAGTAACGATATGCTGTCCCAATAAGAACGCCGGATTTAGTTTAGTTTTTTAATTAAACATATTATTTATTTGAAAAGTGATAATATTTTTAGTTCATTGTAAAGTAAAAAATGTTGCGATTATGTATGGAACAAAATATCAGACAAATGCGCACAAGGTCTCTGCTGGCAAACTCTTGCTCTTTTGATGAAATTTAAAATAACCTCGTTACATAATTGTGGGTCGATTGTAGCAATAATACACTGGCTCTCCACCTTAAGCTCAAGAATTGTTCGTGGTTTATTGGCATACACACATGCGACTTAAAAAAAAACAAAGACAAAAGTCGCATGGTGACAAATCACACGATCTTGCTGGCCAATTCTGATCCGCATTTCTTTTTGCGATTACACGACCTGTAAATTTATGAGTTTTAACAATAATTACACGTTGTTATTTCGTGTAACGTTCCATATTTACTAATCGCAAGATTGACAGATGGCACATATGAATTTTTTAGATAGCCAACCTTATAAAAAAATGGCGCGAAATTTAACTATGGCGCTCTTATTGGGACACCCCCATATTTTGGATCCATATCGAACACCAGAAATAGTGGACAGTTTTTTTAATATTGTAACTCCCAATGATATTTGGACGAAACGTCGAGCACATTACTATATCACCTGGCCCTTATGGAGCAGCCAGAGAAAACAGATATACGCTTTATTGTATCATTGTACACATTTTTCGCTTCTACCACATCCATATATATCGTCATGCATACTGTAGTAAAAAAATTGATTCATCAGGTCAAGTCATGTTTTTCTAGGTCTTCCCCTTCTTGTACTTTCTATTATAAATACACTCGTACAAATGCGCACCACTTAACAAGGTACACATATCAAATAGGTAAAATGTACTTTGATTAATTCTTAATACATTCCCTTTTGATGGGGTTGTCACGTAATGTTGTTTTGAAAATGAATATTGTGCCAAGAGTCCGAAATTCATTATTTCCAAGTCTTTATCTTCATAACCTCCGTTGACTTCAGTGTGTATTTACTTATTTATAAGTAAACAATACAATATACCTTATAACAAAAAAATATATAAAAGAGCCAGTAGTGATAACAGTGGGCAACACATTAAGGTTGACAGATTAATACAAAATAAAAGATAATTTTACCCAATTGCAATAAAAAATATTTAGAATGAGACAGGTATCAAATCGTAAAATCACATGTTACCAACACATTACGGGGCCGTCCACAGGTGCACAGCACATAAAATACATCTCAGAATCGTCTGATTCTCAAAAAGCACGGGGGGGGGGGATCACAAAAAAGTTAAAAAAAAAAACGCTAACCAATTATGATAAAAAGCAGTTAAAAAAAAAGTCTTCAAAAGTCCTCGATATAAGCTTCCTCTACTCGTTCATATCTTGGACACATTACCTATATATCTTCCCAGCTACTTTACTGATGTCATCCGACAATCTTCCAACGATTCTTCTCACATTTCTTTACCTTTGGTAGCTTTGGTTTGAGTTGACACTCTCTGCAGAGCATGTCATCGTGCAACCAGAGTTGTAGGTGGCAATCTAATACAAAAGTGCTTCCCTAATTGCAATCTGAAACAGATTATCTATTCATAACACTTGCAGGCAGCGGTGATCTAACGCAGTGGTCTCCAAACTTTTTTGATCGCGTACCCCTAAGACAGAAGAAATTTACAGTGCAAGCCCCAGAATATATTAGGGGTTCGTACTATAAATCATCATCACTGTCAACCAGGGTTGATCCACCGCTGGATGAAGGTCTCTCCAAGTTGACTCCAAATAGTTCGATTTTTTGCTCGTTGGTGCCATATGATGATGCCATGCTTCCTGATTTCATCTATCCAGCGTACCTTCGGTCTTCTTCTGGGCCTGTTTATGCCTCTTGGGTACCATTGAATTATTTCGGACGTCCATGGGAATCTGACATTCTGGCTACATGTCCTGCCCTTTGCCACTTCATTTAAAATAAAAATGTCATGCATTGGCAGTCTTAAATAAAATTAATATATAGTGCTACCATTCGACTGATAACAGTATGCGAAATGCGCAATATCCACACTTAACTTAGAAAGATTTGCTGTATGTCTCTTCTACGAGTACCCGATAGTGTCGCTGCTGTCGATTCCTCGTATATTTGATGTTTATGATCGTGTCATTTTAAATACAAGGAAGTATTTGTTCATCTTTAATAAATTTTCTTATTTTTTCTGTCATTTGGCGTACCCCCAAGTATCGACTCGCGTACTCCCTGGGGCACCCCCGCGTACCCTAGTTTGGAGGCCACTGATCTAACGGTTAACAATAGCACTAAGCAAGCGAACGCCCCAAGTTCGGTTCCTAACGGGTTCACTTCCGGACTGGTTTTACATCTGATTTTATGTACCTTATATGCTGTTGATCATAAATTCGTATAGCGTTATTAAGTGACACAACAATACAAAATTGCCTAACGAAAGAGTACAGCACGCGACGGGTTCAAATCCCGCTGAAACCCAGATTTAAAAAAAAAATCCAGTCCAGTTTCACATAAGACCTCTTTAACAGCTTTTTGATTGGTTAGAAGAAATTGCTACGTGACAATAAGCCCGCCAGGTTGTACTGTATACAACGAAAGTGTAATACAAATTAAGTCTACCGATCGTCTTGGAACTTTGATCTACTTGCTGAAGTGCAACAGTTTGCTCACAATAAACTAACACACAGACACATGCGTCTTCTATCCACAAGATGGCTGACAATCATGCTTGTTATAGAGCCAGTAATTCTGAACCTTGACAAATTATCAGAGGTTAAATATTATGTTTCTTATAAATTAATCACGTAGCAGAGCGGGCCACCAAATTATGAGGAGTGATTATATTAAATAGAAAGAGATAAAAATATAACTAATTACATTTACCACATAAATACACAAAAAGGGCGGTGCAAAGCCTACGCGTGTCTTCCTGCTCTAATTTGAATCGACGTGATGGGTTTCGAATTGGTTAATTCAGTTTATCTTTTCAGCCGTGTTTATTCTTATAGCAGAATAATAATTATTCTTATAGCAGAATAATAATTATTCTTATAGCAGAATAATAATTATTATTATAGCAGAATAATAATTATTATTATAGCAGAATAATAATTAGCGATTAATGTATTAGAAAAGTAGTGTAACATATAGTATATGTCTCAACATATATAATGTGACTCGTACATTAATTCGAATCGGAAAATTCTCTCTTCGATGGTTTACGATAAAATTAATTATGTAGTTTTTATTCATAAATAATTGTTTGCAATTGTAAAAAATAAATCATTTGGAAAAATAAATAATATTAAAAAAAAAAAACACTTCCTTTTTCTTTTAATCCCCTTTCCTTCTCTCACAGAATACTAAAGTCATGACAACCCACGGGCCTGGTTGGTAAGAGGGTTGTTTCCCAGCCCGGGGGTGTTGGGGTCGGTTCCCGTATGAACCCATATTCTATTAAAAAAAGAGTTCCATCCTGATTTTCACTCAAAGGCTCTTAAACGTATTTTTAATTCTTTGAAAGAGATTGCCAAATGGCAATAAATCCACCAGGTTGTAGTGTATACAATACAAATGAAATACAATATGATACAATCAAGATGCCGTCTCCCAAATTAGGAAGAATTCAAAATTAAATTGGATGAAGCTCATCTCCACAAAAAGATCTACATAGGCCACACTCTTTATTTATACACGCATTTTGGCTGCAAGACGTCTTTTCACTATTCCATAATTTCTTTTAAAAAATTATGTCCCGTAAAGAATTAGTCGTGATAAGGTATGTCCAAAAACGTCGATTTTTTTTAATTATCACTATGCTCAAATTAATGACTGTCTAATCCATGCATTGCTGATAAAAGTGAATCGAAAACATCACGAATAATTTGTTTTGGTATTTTGGCGCATTCCCTTTCAATGACTACAACAGAACTACTCGTCCATAAGAAAAGTTATCAAGAGGATCTGAAAAACTATCGGCCAAACAGCTTGTTACCTATTCTGTTCAAAATATTTACCTAGATCTTAACTAACCGACTCTCCACAACTTTTTACACGAGAACAAGCTGGATTCAGGAAGGGTTTCAGTACCATGGATCATATTCAAGTGCTGCGGGAAATAATGGAACGATGTGAGGAATACGAACTTCTTCTGTACCTAACCTTTGTGAACTACGAAAAGGCATTTGACTCAGTCAAAAAAGCTGCCATACTAGAAGCTCTAAAGACACAAAGCATTGATAGAGCATACATTCAGTTGTTCAATAACATCTATAAGGATGCAACAGAAAAAATACATACCCACAAATCCTCAGAGGCCTTCCAAATTGGTAAGGGAGTTCGTTGAGGAGATACTATTTCCCCAAAATTAGTCCCAGCTTCACTTGGATATGTCTTGTAAACTGGAATAGGACAGTAAAAGCCTATCTATATAAATAAAAACGTAAAAGTGCGTATATTAAAAATCTCTAATCTCCGAAAGTTCTTTACCGATTTCTTTGAAATTTTGACAAAAGGTTGCATTCGTATACGAAAATGTTTATATACATTTTTTTATATACGATTGTATATAAAAAAGTTTATAAATCAGACGAAATAACGTTTGCGCCTCCTGCAACGACACACGCAAACTAAACTTGACAGTTATGTCACATTGCATTTTCGACGTTTCGGAATTTATATTAAATAATAATTATTAAATATTTATATAAATAAAAATGTTAATGTTCGTTAATTAAAAATCTCCGAAAGTTATTCACGGATTTCTTTGAAATTTTGACAGTTCCATTTTGATTTTGAATATTAAATATTTAAATATTAAATAATTTATATTAAATAATAAATATATAATAAAATTTTCAAATACGTTTATTGAAAAATAATCGTATTTGAAAAATAAACGCTAAGACGTAAAATATACTAAATTTTTATCTGCCATTTTGTACTTTCGCGTCGTAATAGCTGTGTGATTTTAATCCGGTATTTTTAACTGTTTTTTATTATTTTTCAGTACAATTAGCAGTGAATTTAAACTGTATCGATTGATTTTCATTTGAATTCATGGTATGTATCTGTGTATGATTTATACATTTGAATTATTTAAAGTTTCGCGTGTTCATTAATGATGCGTGTAACATGTCACATCCAAATCAAATTCGTGCGTAGTTTGCAATGTCTTTCCTTAACATTTAATTAATTCCAATAATCTCTCTCTTTTCTTAACATTTAATTAGTTCCAATTATCTCTGTATTTCCTTAACAATACTCCTATTGGACAAATATTTGACAAATGCGTGTCCAGCTGCAAAACGATCGATCAGCTGAGATATTCTCACATCAATTGCTGGAAATTGGGAACGGAAAGGTGCCGGTTGATATCACCTCAGGACGAATTTCATTGTCTCATAACTTCTGCAATTTAGTGATGTCAAAAGAAGAATTGGTTGAAAAAGTATTTCCCAATATTCAAATCAATTATAAGAATCACGATTGCCTGAGTGAACGAGCTATTCTTGCCGCCAAGAACAAAGACGTCTACGAACTTAACAATATCATTCAGTTACTTTTTTAATGTTTCGTAATTTTATATGGTTTTGTTATAACTTTCTCTCTTTTTTTTCAGTGCAATCGATCTGCTTTAGTTCATCGAAATTCCGAGGAAGCAGAAGAGCAAGGTGCAGCCAGACTTGAGGATGCACGGTTGCGAGCACGGCGATCGCGTTCTGCAGCTTCAGATCTGCTTCGTTCTCAAGAGAATGAACGCGACAGACAGAGAGTGGCTGAAAGACATAAAAAAAATGTATACCCACAAGCATTGTGAAATTAAACATATTAGAAACGTGTGCTTTCTCTTTTCTTTCTTTTCCATTTAACCAGACTGAGTCACAGCAACGCGTGGCCGGGTACAGCTAGTTGATTAAATAAAAAATACTTGAGCCATTTGAGATTTACAGACGATTTTGTTATATTCTCACCAAACTCGAATGATCTTCAGCACCAACTGCAGGAATTGGCCGAGGTCAGCAAACAAGTTGGTTTAAAAATTAATATATCAAAAACCAAATACTCGTATATGCTACCCCGAAAGTAATAATTGTAGTTGGGAATTAGATGGAACTTGCCGAGGAATATGTGTATTTGGGCCAAATTATTCGTACATGGGAATCAGTTGGAACTTATTGAGGAAAACTTTTATTGGGGCCAACTATTTGCCTTTGTGAGTGGCATATCAGAGGAAATAGCACAAGTCCCTAAACTAGCATGGATCTCATTTGGACGTCTAAACAACATCTTCAAAAGTGATCTCCCAACTTTTGGAGTGAAAGTTTTACAACCAGTGTATTCTCTCAGTACTTACATATGGCTGTGAGACATGGACGCTCACAGAAATCATAGCAGCTTCACATAGTACCAACGAGCAAAAGAGAATTATTTGGAGTTGACTTGAGGAGACCTTCATCCAGCAGTGGATTGAACCAGGTTGATGATGATGATAAATATATATTTTTATTATAATTTTTATCATATATTTTTTTACATTTTGATTTGTTGTATACAAATGTTGGGATTATTTTTTTTTTCTTTTTAGTGCGAACTGTGAAACCCTTAAAATTGGAGGAAACGTAAAATATATTAAATAAATGATGTATTGATGAAACATGTCTAAATTATTTTTTTTTCCTCTCTTTATAACTGGCGGTGAATCCTGGGGTTGTGTTAATGTATTTGTGAGTTATCTTATTGATTTTATTTCGTATATGACTGTTTATTTATTTTCATTTTTTGTGCTGTGGTTCGTATGTGTGAACATTATTTTTCATTTGTGATTTTATTTTTATAAAATTTGGACTTGTCAGCTTTTCATTTTTTTTTGCTGACAGCATCCAACAGTGTCAGTAACCTGACACAGTATCAGTAACCTGACTCAGTTTCAGTAACCTGACTCAGTTTCAGTAACCTGACATCGTTTGTCATTTTTAGGTAAAACAAATCAGCAATTAATTTATTTTTTGTTTTTTTTTTCTCAATCTACATGTACAAGGGTGAAGGCTGAAAAACATCTGGTGTCCTCGCGGCTAGGCTCGCCCCGTATTGGTGGGGTGCATCTCGGCCGTGAGGGATATAACATATTAACTTTGAAACCTTTTTTTGTCATTGCTTTTAAAATATATGCTTTCTACCTGATTTGGCCAGTTTTGTTTCAATTTTGGCCGTGTAACGAATTCCCAAAAAAACACGGAACAACTCCGGGCCACGGTTGATGCAGATCCTCGACTGACTTCACGACAACTTGCAGAGAGATTGACTATTGACAAATCAAACTTTTTAAGGCATCTCCGTAAGCTAATAAATAGTGTCGAAGCTCTCTGTTTGAATGCCACGTGATTTATCACCGAGTAACGGGTGACGAAAAGTTGGTTGTATACAATAATGTTACGCGAAAACGAACCTGGTCAACCCCGAACAAGCACCCCTTTCTGCCCCCAAAGGAGAATTGCACCAGAAAAAGATCATGTTATGTGTGTGGTGGGATATTTATTTATTTCATCAATACAGACTTAGCCCAAATACATAGAAAAATACAAAAATTGTTAACATTAAAAAAAATTACATACACATATATTCAAAGTCACTTAAATACGTTGATGAGTGCTTTTTACCGCCCCCAGTCTTAGAAGAAAAAAATATTATGCTTTTGATAATATGATATGAAACATGTCAATATCCGAAGCAGTCCCGTTCAAAAGAGTTATGGCCCTTCCAACAGGCATAGCGGCTGGAAGACCCGTTCTTGCGTATGTTATTGAGAACAGTTCTTGCCGGCGCAGTCTAGTATAATTGTTAGAAACATTTAACGCTAATCTTTGTAGTAATGCTGGACGGCTCACAACTCCTCGAATGAGTCTGACAACGTATACCGATTTCTTCTTACGCTCATGGAGGTATACCCGAGTATGCCCAGCCGAAACTGAGTAGGATAAAGCCATGGATTGACACCATAGTCACTCATACAGAGATATCGTAGATATTTTTTGTACCTTCTCCGCCATAAGTGAGTTCTGCGTCCCCAGCGGTCTCCAAATGCAACCATTGCTTTCTACATAGTTTGCTATGAATCAATGAATAAAACAGTGTTTTGAGCACCATTTGGTTTTCAAATGACTTAGAGATTCTCATCTACTTAGAACTTTTTTGATTTCTCTTTTTTTATTTGCAGAAAGATAAAGACCAAGTACACATAATTTTTCTACATAATCTCCTGCTTAAGAAATGTATTTTTACCAGTGGATCGATAGTTTTACTATCCCGTCATCGTAAAAAGAAGTGGGTTGTGTCAGCAGCCAATTGCGCACAATTCCTTCTACTTCATTGCCGTCGTTGGCCTTCCAGAGCTTCTTTCAGTGGCCAAAAGAGATGAAAGTCGCAGGGCGATAGATCAAGACTATAGGGAGGGTGTTCTGGTCATGTCCAACTCACTTCCTCTAATTATTCGCATGTTACAGTTGCAGTACGGGACCTCACATTGTCATGTTAGTCGTTTCAAGCTGAAGAGGATAACAATGGTAGAAATCAAACTTCTCAGTGTTATTTTGTAACTGTGCAATGTGCCACGAATTACAGTCCCAACACCGTGAGGCACGGCGACTATGGACTCCTCTGGTTCATTTTGCTTCTCCATCTCATTAATATTATCATCTGAGTTGCTTGCAAGAGTGTCAGACAGCGGAGAGATATTTTTAGGTTGTCCTCTGGTTATTCGCCTTTCTACCGCGACACCAGGTTTGAGAGGCCGTGAATTTTTCATGGCGGTAAGGGCATAGGACGCTCGAGCTGCGTTTACATCTGGATCCGTGATCCTGTCTGCGGGGATCGGAGTGGCTGTACGCGTAATGGGGGTTGGTGTACATGTATATTAAGGGAGTATTACGAACTTTTAAAATCAAATGAAACAATGAACGGCGATAAGAACTGTAAACAATTGGACAAATTAAACCAGGAATTGATAAAACATAAAAACACCATTTGGTTAATAGGAAGGGCATTATTTTTCCCCATGATAACGCCACACCACATGTAGCATTCGTCACACAAAAAAAAATTATTGACTTAAAATGTGTCTATCTCTATCATTAGGAATATGGTCCCGGCCTCTATGTTGATGGGTAAAGGATAGAGAAAGGACATATCTCTATATACGGGATGGCTGATAATCATACTTGATCACGAAGGATTCCATATATGATAT
Source organism: Odontocerum albicorne (assembly GCA_949825065.1). NCBI lineage: Eukaryota > Metazoa > Arthropoda > Insecta > Trichoptera > Odontoceridae > Odontocerum > Odontocerum albicorne. The sequence goes on along the minus strand of OX463864.1, from coordinate 7,395,794 downwards.
ATATATATATATATATATATATATATATATATATATATATATATATATATATATATATATATATATATATATATATATATATATATATATATATATATATATATATATATATATATATATATATATATATATATATATATATATATATATATATATATATATATATATATATATATATATATATATATATATATATATATATATATATATATATATATATATATATATATATATATATATATATATATATATATATATATATATACCGTGGCAGATACGACGCCGACCCGATTAACTATGTGGTACAGGGTGGCTGACAATTTTATTGAATCACGAGGAATAGCTTATAAGATAGAGAACTATAGAAACTAAAAGTAATTATAGAGATTTTTCATGCTTTTCTAAAAACTGGAACATTTTCACACGACCAACCTCCCTAGCCAATTCTTTCGGTGTGAGTCCATCCTTATTTGTGGCGAGAGCGAATGCACCTCGATCAAGTAGGAACTTGACGAGCTGAAAGTGCCCGAATCTCGCAGCGTCATGTAGGGGCGTATCGCCTGAGTGGGCGCACTCCTGCAACCCCGCTCCAGCCGTGAGCAATGCTGCCACCAACTCCACCCGGCCACGCAAAGCTTGAGTCCCCAAAGCCGTCCTCCCATCTTCGTCTCGAGCGCGTACGTCCGCGCCCCTTTTCAGCAAGAAACCCAATGTGTACAGATTGTTTGTGACGTGCAGGATAGTTTCTCTTCTCATGTTTCTTACTTTCGTGATGATTTTTCTCATCTCCTCATCATCATCACTTGTTGCATGCGGCGCCTCGGTTAAGTTGTATTCGTCTTGGAATGATTTTATATATGTTGTGTTGCTCTTATTCTCATAGAGTGACTGTATATGATTGAATATTTTTACAATATTTCTGTCGGAAGGCAATGATTTGGGCGGTTCTTTCTTCATATTACTAATATCGTAAGCGGCCCCACTCCTCAACAAGATTCGCACCGTCTCGACTAGATTATGTCTCGCAGCGTGATGAAGTAACGTGTTTCTTTGGTAATCGCAAGTATTCACCACAGCTTCTGCAATCTCCTTGTCACCTATCAAGCCGGAAAGACACTCATTGGCTGATTTCATATCGAAATTATTAACGAACTGGAAAATAGCACCGACAGTTTTGAGGATATTGCTGACTTCTGCGTTTACTGACTGCGGAAAGAGATCTTCAGGTATTTTTCCATCTATGTTCTTGGGATTGTACACCGCACGGTGTCTCATTAACAACGAGATGATCCTCACCCGAGCCTGCCGCGCGGCTACGTGCAGAGCGGTCTCCCCGAGCCGATCGGCGGCTTCAGCTTCGACTCCGTTCTGTAACAGTAACTCCACCATGTCGCTGTGCCCGCCGAGTGCAGCCAGATGAAGAACACTCCTACCATTGCTGTCCCTCGCATTCAATTCAATTCCTTTAGCAATCAACTCATGTACATCACATATAGAATTTTCTCGTACGCAAGTAAAGAGTCGAAACAAATCTTGAATAGATTTAACAATTTCTTTGTGTCCATTCTGATTAGCGAGCATTTCTGGAGTGTTACCGCTACGATCTAAGATATCGAAACCAGCTCCGTATTGCAGAAGCAAAGACGCAGCTGCGGTGATACCCGCGCGTGCAGCCCGATGCAACGGAGTCTCTCCGCGGGAATCTGGACAAGAATAGTTCAGAGGAGAATAATCTTTGACCTTATCAACAGTTGTAATTATTGACGAATAATCTTGATTGAATTTGTGTATAATAGGCAGAACTCGGTGATCTGTCTCAGCTGCCCTATGCAGCAGGGTCTCGTGGTGTTCATTTACCGCTTTTATAATAAATATCATTGGATTGTTACCATCCCATACATCCGGGATCCAAGCACAGTTTTCACTGAGAACATGATTCTGTAAATCCTCATACAGCTGTGAGCTTTGAAATAATCGCTGTATAAGCTCGATAGCCTGTACGATTATCTTATTATCTGTCCGATAGTATATCCTTGGACTAGCGTGTTCACAAATCGCTCCGTGCTGCAACAACAGCTTTATCATCTCATCCGATTTGGCATAAGACAAAGCAGATCGGCCGTTTTTGTCAGGAAAATTTACATTCGCACCCAGTTTAAGCAAATATCTCACAAAAGCCAGTTGATTTGTCTCAACGGCAGTGTGAATCAAGGTTGAATCTGGTGCGTTTAAGTCGGCGATCTTTGCTCGGAATATACGTTTAGCATCTTTGATATTAACGTTTCTGTCCTTACACACTGCGCCACATTCAGTAATAAGATAACTGATAGTCAATAATTTATTGTCATCTTGTTCAGACGAAATTCCATCATCAAGTGCATAGTCTAGTGGTGTTAATTCATCTCTATTAATTGCGTTTACTTTGGCTCCTTTACTAACAAGGTATGTCACAATATCTAACCACCCTCTGCATGCAGCAAAATGCAGAGGTGATTTTCCCGTATCATTGGTACAGTTTGCTTCCGCTCCGTTCTCGCAAAGATAAACAACAGATGGAAAACCACCAGCATCCGCAGCTGAATGGAGAGCAGAATTGCCGTATTCGTCTTTGGTAAGGTAGCGATAGTTTGTCCACATATACTTTACCATATCTAAGTGATTTTTTTGTGCCGAAACCCACAAATAAGTGTTTAAATTTGGCATTATACTTGTATTAATGGCCATTGAATCCCCCGACTGGCGCATTATATAGTCAAAAGTAATTACATGGTTTCTCACTGCGGCAGACATTAAAGTAGATTCGCGCGCACTTATGTTATTACAACACTTGTTGGCGCCACTTTGCAATAAATAACGGATAGTAAGCATGTGATCTCTATCAGTCAATGAGTCACTGTTATTTACTCTATCCAAGGGAAACGAACTATTATCTTCATTGTTAAGTATCCTTTTTTTCTTTTCAGAATCATTTCCAAACAAGCGATCGATCACCTTGACATGACCGCGCTTGCAGAGATACGACAGCAACCGGGGATATTCGTAGCTCTTCCAGAGCTCCCAGAGAGCGTGCGGCACTTTGAGGGCGAGGAATCCCACAACGGGTCTCAAAGTATGGTACTGGTCACCATAAGCCCTGCGAGTGAGTTCAGCAGCGTACACTAAAAGGTCCTTCATTTGCTCTTCCGATAGGACAGAACAGTTTGCCCCAAACAGTATCAACAAAGAAGCCATGTCCCATTGACGTTTCTGCCCAGCATAATACAAAGGAGTATGCTTCAATATATCCGTTTTATTGACCACATTAAATAAATTGCTTCTTTCAAATTCCGACTTATCAAATAAAGTATTCCCTACTTCTTTATCCAAATGTAACGAATTTCTAAAAATGTGATCATTAACATCTATGTCCGCAACCTGGTTCAGCAAGTATTCGGCAGCTGCTAAGTTTCCATTCTGGACGGCATAGTGCAGGGGTAGCTTACCGAAGTGATCTGTTTGGGAACTATCGGGAACATAACCAGCAACAGCCAGGTTACTGAGGAGAGCTAGACGACATTGCGCGGCGAGGTGCGACGCACTCCTGCCCAGAGCGTCCCGTGCTCCAGATCCGTTCAAACTTACTCCCCCTTGCCACCCCCGCAGCTCACCACTGAGAGCCTCCATGTGTAGAGGTAAATCCTTCGCTAGAATATGATCTATGAATTTTTGTAGCATTTCGTTAGATGGTTTGAACATTTCTTCGGCCAAAAACAGTATGGTACGTCCGTGTTTAGTTGGATTGTGCTGTTCGCTGTGGATATATCTGATTAACAACTTCGCGCAGAAGTATTCCGCGATCGTTTTATGTAAGAAATATATATCTTTTTTAGATCCTGAAAACTGAACGATACCCACTGATTGGATGTTTTCTGTTTTCTGGAGAGCCTTATATCTGTCGGCGACATTTCCTTTTAACACCGCATGAGGAAAGAGAAATTCCAAAGCAGCGTGCTCGTGTTCTTTACACAGATGATTGATTAAAATACTCGTTATATAATTATGATGACTGCTAATCTGGATCTTTTCCCTTAAATATATCCCGTTCTTGGATTCCAAGAAATGTTCATATAACCACAAAAGATTGAATTTTTTCAATTGCAGTACCTGACCACGTTCACTGTTCACAAAGTTAATGACTTCTGTTTCTAGCCCCTCAGATAACAAGCGTAATTGTAAAGGCATGCCGATAAAACGTGCGATACCAGGTGCGAACATTTCAGAACTTTTATCGATCAAACAATCGGCATAAATCTGTAATTTCTCAGGATTGTTTTCAATTTCTCGCTTCAACGTTAAACCGAAACGAGTTTCCCAGGAACTCTTCAAATACTGTTTTTGTTCTTTTGGATCGAATTGAATAAGACTCGAAGAAAATGCGAAAAGAGCGTCCTCGAGAGTGTGCGCAGAGTCAGGCCGGGTAGTGAGCCACAGAGTGGCATTAGACGACTCCTTCAACCAAACCAGGAGCGGCAACATCTTTTTCTGAAGGTTTTCGTTTATCTCGTCAAATCCATCCATCAGGAGCAGCACGGGCCGGGATAAAGAGTTCTCCGTTGTCAAATAATATTCAAACAATCTTTTTGCAAAATCACTATCGAGTCCGATATTTTTAACATTGTATAGAAAATTAAGTACAGTTTTTAAAGTTACAAGTTCATTTAGATTCGACTCATAAACATTTTCGATAGCGTCAGCACACTCTTTGATATCGATTCGAATAGTCCAGTTAGTGGGAGATGAGACTCGAGCTAAGCTATTCAATGTGGTACTTTTCCCTGTTCCCGGTTCCCCGGTGAATATGACCAGCTGTCCCGCCAGCTGGTCGACGAAATCACTTTCCTCAAATGTGTTGTACGTGCTGCTAGGCAGATCCATGTGCTGCCGTATCGGACCCATAGCACCGCTGCCGCTGGACCGCCGCCACATAAGCCCATTAGGTTCTGCGCTCAACCACTGCACCACTTCTCGTGAAACGCTCATTTCTGTGAACTTTTGTTCAGCTTCATTCTCTGGACAAACTACTATCATCCCTAAATCCATTTTCTTTTCAAACATTTCTCTATCATTTTCTTCAGTAATTTTCAGCGACTTCTTCACTTGGTCCATAGATCCGCTTAATACCACGTATGTAACTTTGTTAAAAATGTAATTTGTGATGCTGCTTTGAACAATTAACTCTTTAGGACACATCAATTTTCTAGTAAAATAAAAATTCGGATAGTATATTTGAATCAGAGAAAACTGGCGCGACCTCTTGCTCAACCAATACGTCGTCTTTTCGGCATTGTCTCGACATAATCGCTTGAACCTTTCGGATTGACCACGTCTGTCCGAACCCTGTAGAATGACAATCTTTTTGTCTATCCTTACAATATCGTCGAAAATGTAAATTTGTGAATTCACATCACAAACGTCATCGCCTTTAATGTCCAACAGCTGAATCAAAGCATCCGAAACTTCAGAAATGTCAGTCTCATCAAAATCACTCATCGCATAAACGCAAGAATGTTCACTTGACCTTTCCAACAGAGATTCCTTCAGGTTATCAAGGGATACATCTTCGTAGATCTTGAAGTAGGCAGCTTCCGATTGACTGAGTGGCACGGACGGAAGCCCCGCCTCCACCTCCGATCCGCGCATCAGTTGAACCAGGATAGAGGGATCTATTACTCGTTCCATATCTTGTACGTGCCCGTTCATCGCACGATTTAGGCTGATGCGTTCTCCGAGAAAATTAACAGGTTTTTCCAACAACACTTTCCGAGAATCATCGCTTAGATCACTGAATTTGATCACGTCGCTTTTCTTTTTAAACTTCTCAAAATAATCTATTTTACTCAGTACAGTGTTCGTCACTTCATCTACTAAAATGCAAACGTGGATATCGAAAAATCTCAGTATATTAAATAAATTTGTCAAATCTCCTATATCCGACCCACATGTAAGTGGGCATTCCAAGATCAAACCTTTATACGTATCCAGAGAATAAATCCTATCCTCCTGTTGCTTCAGCAAGGATTTGATATCCAGAAACAAGTACTTGTCTCTGTCTTCCTTCAGGGATTGGTATATTTTCATCATAGTTAGTGGATTGTCCGTTGAACAAACAACACAAGAAAAAGTATCTGGGCTAAGGGAAAGAAATGATTTCATATCTTGTATACATGCTGGAGAGAATGTGACTCCACTGTCCAGTTTTCTGCAGTATTCTATGCGAAGTATTTTAAAAGGAACATCGTTTATAAATTCGCTTCCATCTTCCTGGTTCAGATACTTACCTTCTTTTCGATCTCCTGTATACCATTCGATCATTTTCCCTTGAATGTGATCAACCGCAAAGTCATTGGTAAGATTAGACCGAAATTTCGGTTTTATTTCTTCCTTTATTATCGTCTTGAACTCGGACACGTTCGGTTGGCCCACGGCATAAATTAAATGATCCAAATAATCTTTAATTTCTCTTTCTGAGAATACACTTTTGGGCCAGTTCCTCGTCGAGTGTAGTTGGATGCCTTTTTTGACACCCGATATTTTCAAATCAATTTTTTCAACAAACACGCTCAAATCTTCAACAGTGAACTTTGTTTCCTCGTTTATAATTTTATCTTCCAAAATTGAGATCAGAGACTGTATTTTTTTAATTTGTGATTTACTCACTCTACGATTGTGCAAATCATCTTTTTTCTTTTCAAGAACTTTCCTGAATGCGTAAGATTTGGTTATCAAATTTTTATTAAGAATTTCGTGAAACTTTAATGTTTCGCCTTGTAGATTTTCTTTGTTTTTGAAGTTACATCGAAATTTAAATAAGGATCGATCGGCTTCATCTAAAACGTCTCGCAATAGCACACCTTCATACTTCTTGTAAATGGATCCTTTTTGAAACCTTACTGCCGGTTTATAAAGAATATCCTTAATCAGGGTTTCGGCCAGCTGACGCAGTTGGTCACTATCTAACTGCGGTTTAAGTTTATCCAGCATGGACTCGTTGAAACTGTAGTAACCACAAGTCGAGGGTATGTTTAAGAAGCTTTCTAAGTTTAAGAAATCATATTCACTTTTAGGGGCAGGTTTACTGTACAATCTTTTGACCTCTTCGTCAAAGTCTCTGTTTGTGTAGACGACAACTTTGGTTGTTTCATGAAAGAGGTTATGTTTTCTTATATCTTGATATGAATTAAAGTATTTGATCATGCTGAAATCCTTATCATTCAATAACGCATCGAGTGAGAGAGTTTTAAGTCCGCCTGTTCGATGTTTAGCTTGTAACAAGATGCCTTCCTCTTTTCCATCTTGACTTCGATAATTAAAGACAACGTCATCCAGCTTCCCTGCGTAACCCACTTCTGATCTTAGCTCGAAGTTGAGACTCCGCATTGTGGCCCGCACCAAAAAGAATGTTAGCAGCCTGATTTGGTACATGTTCCCTTCGAAACCAGTTGTGCCATGTTTTATATTGTCTAGCTCGAGGAGGCTTTGACCGTTTGCGCCTTTATCCCCCATATTTAATTTCTTATCGATATCTTTCAACGTTTGAAAAATACCTTTCACGATTAAAGTTTTTCTTTGGCTAATGTTTTTAACAGATAGAAACAAAAGGTTTTTTTCATAGAGTCAGCTCTATGATTAACACTAAATATCGTTGTCACCATTGAGTCAGCTCTGTGATTTAACACTAAACATCGCCCTCATAATTGAGTCAGCCGTGTGATGTAACACTAAATATCATCCTCATCATTGAGTCAGCTCTGTGATTTAGCACTAAATATCGTCCTCACCATTGAGTCAGCTCTGTGATTTAACACTAAATATCGTCCTCATCATTGAGTCAGCCGTGTGATGTAACACTAAATATCATCCTCATCATTGAGTCAGCTCAGTGATTTAGCACTAAATATCGTCCTCACCATTGAGTCAGCTCTGTGATTTAACACTAAATATCGTCCTCATCATTGAGTCAGCCGTGTGATGTAACACTAAATATCATCCTCATCATTGAGTCAGCTCTGTGATTTAACACTAAATATCATTCTCACGATTGAGTCAGCTCTGTGATTTAACACTAAATATCGTCCTCACGATTGAGTCAGCTCTGTGATTTAACACTAAATATCATCCTCAACATTGAGTCAGATCAGTGATTTAGCACTAAATGTCGTCCTCACCACTGAGTCAGCTCTGTAATTTAGCACTAAATGTCATCCTCACCATTGAGTCAGCTCAGTGAACACTAAATATCGTCCTCACCATTTCAACGTCCATTCAAGAATCTGGATCGTGCTTTTTTTATTTCTTTCTTCTTTCTCTAATTGGAGTGAGCCGTTGATACCAGCAAACTCACCAGCCACACGGCTGTACTGGATCTGATGGGACACCGAAGTGAGAATATCTGAGCACTCTTCCGACTTAACGCCGAACACCGTGAAGAACTCCTCTAACATCACATCTTCGCTTGAACCGTGAATTTTTATAAAAGCCAAAAGGACCACAGCAATTCTCTAATCTGTGCTCCGGGGCTTAGGGAGGACCAAGGTTTTAGTGAATATGGTGAAATGCAAGTAGCCTGAACGAGTGGACATGTAGCTGTGAATAAAAAGAAATAGGTGTTAAAATAATTAGTTGTTAGATGTTTTATCTAGTTATAATTTAGTATGTAAGTGTTAACTATTTCTAAAATATTAAATATCAAGATTATCAAACATAAAAATGTCAAGAAGGAAATTAAAATGAAGCTAGTTCAATTAGATTAGTTTTAAACATATATTGTTTAAAATGTATTGTTTTATTAAATAAAAATAATCGGAGCACGACGGAATGTTTTTTCTTTTATTTTTAAAAAATAAATATGTTCAAAGTCATCCCCCGAATACTAGGTAAAAAAAGTCTGTATTATTCGAAGAGAGTGGGTTTCAAACCGATGACCTTCCGCACGGAAGTACAGTGCGTTACCTCTCGGCCTGAATACAAAACAGAGAAGTTGGAGGATTTATTCCAGCCAACACAGATTGGATGTCACCTAATGGATATTTTCCACCAAAGTCAAACAATACGCCTAAATGCATAATTTAGGTATCTGTCATCTATGCCTACCCCGACAGGGAAATGGTGTGTATACATTTATATTTAATGAATATAAAACAACTTATGATAAAAACAATAAAATCAATTTAAAAAATACCTTTCAGTGTCTTGACAATTGCACTAATTAAAGATATTTAATTTGTGCAATTGTCATCAATCTATATTATTCAATCTGTACTCTGATATAGTTTTCAAGGAAGCACTATATAGCTTGAATCTGGGGGTCAAAGTGAATGGTGTATGCGTCAATAACATCAGGTACGCAGATGGTACGGTTGTTCTGGCAGACAGTATTGACGACCTTCAAACGCTTATATATTGTAGTAGATAGAATTAATGAAGCCGGTGTGAGGCTGGGGCTGAACATGAACGTGAGTAAAACTAAGTTCATGGTGTTTGACCGGCAGGATCACGCAGGAGCACGTCTTACATTGAACGGTGCTGATATAGAGAGAGTGGAAACATTTAAATACCTCGGAAGTATCCTAGTGGAAGACCTCGACCCAGAAACCGAAGTCAAGTGCAGAATTGATACATCTCGTACGACATTTAATAAAATGAGAAGCGTATTCTGCGATGATAATCTAAACTTGAAACTTCGACAACGGTTAGTCAAATGCTACGTTTGGTCAGTGTTATTGCATGGAGTGGAATCATGGACCCTCAAAGTTAGTAGTATGAACCGACTGGAAGCATTCGAAATGTGGTTGCACCGGAGAATGCTACGGATACCCTGGACGGATATGGTCAGCAACACGAGGGTTCTTCAAAGAACCAAAGTTAATAGAGAGTTGCTGACTAATATTAAAATCCGAAAGGTGTCCTACTTGGGCCATGTACTTAGAGGAGCAAAATACAAATTACTGCACCTGAGGCAAAATAGAAGACCGCAATATAGAAGACCGAAGAGGTGTTTTGGCAGGAGGCAAATCTGCTGGCTCCGCAATATACGTGATTGGACTGGCATAAGGGGCGCTGGAGATATTTTTCGGGCTGCCGGAGACAAAGATGTCTACTCTCAAGTGATATTCAACGTTGGGGGGACCTGACATGACACTGAGAAGAAGAAAGCTATTTAAATTATTGAGTAATATACAAAATCAAAAAACACCAAGAAATACAGGCACTCCTCACCACATAATACAGGCACTCCTCACATATTCTTTGAACATAGAAGATTATCGACATAGAAGACAGTTCCATTTGCCAACTAGACGTCTCCGTTCAGAGCTCTCCCTTTTTAAATTTGTAGCCGAAACCTTAGTTCTTAGTTTATAAGGTTCACGATCTCAGTATTTTTGTTCATTTTTCAAGTTTTTTTTTTCGTAATTTTATGTTATTCTTTTTACCTCGATGTGAAACTATACTACAATATTATTATTTTTTGAGTGCTTTTGCGTAATTTTTTTCCTAATTTTATATCGAAATCGCACTATTTTATGTACAACAGTGAACAAAAACTAGGTACTAGTACACGTTTCTTCTTTGTTTCTTGTTGTATAGTGAAATATTTTTAGCATATTGGATATTAGTCTGGTGTAAATATGAGCGTGTGTCAACCCTGAACAACGTCGATTTTTTAATTTGGATTTTTATTAACAAAAACTGTTTAAACTTATCGACCAACCTTGATCAATAGGTACAGTACCCGGCGGTAAGTAATACACATCGGGCTTAAGAAAGAGACTGAGACATAATCGGCTAAATTCGGCTTTGTAGAGCATCGTCTCTGTCGCACGATGCGATAACAGTCCGGTATCTAGAAAGACAGAGACGACGCTCTACAAAGCCGAAGTTAGTTGATTATGGTCGACAGTCTCTTTCTTAAGCCCGATGTGTATCACTTAACGCCGGGTACTGTATGTCGTTTAGTGAAGAGTGTCACTGTTTATACACAGATACGAAAAACAACCACTAGGAGAATATGCGACAATTTATTATGTTTAAATATTACTTAACACTTAAAAATTATAATATTTGATACTTTAAGAATCATCCGTCCTCCTGCTCCTCATGTCTGAGGATAGCAGCAGTCGTCGATGACCATTTTAATAGTCACATTTCATCTGGATCTGTCCTGTCGCAGTCCTGATCAGGTCACTTCATCTGGTTGAGGGTCTTCCTCAAGATCTCGTTTCTTTTCAAAAATCCAAAAAAATTTTCTACATAAAAATTCGCTTTCATTTTCAACAGGACCTCTTATATCAAGTAATTTGAATGGAATTATAATGACGTTAATAAATAAATATTCAATTTCTTAGAGAGATATTTCTTTAAAGAATCATTGCCGACCGCTGCTTTAGACAATATTGTTTCCGTCAATTCCACGCATAAAGCAATCATGAAGATAATCTGACTTAAAATACAAAATTATTTTCCGGGCAGCCCGGTACGAATTTGAGGTTAGCATTATACCACTCACCAAAACTTGCAAGACGACCGCAACACATACGTACGTGTATGTCGCTCTTCAATAAAAAATAATTAATATTTTAACGTTTTAAAATGAATCAATACATTTAAATAAATGGAATGAAAAACAGAGAATTCTCAAAACGCGCGAAAAAATGCACATTGTCAACTTTCAGTTTCGTCTAAGGTTGACGTTCCATTTCACTGGAGAAACTACATTTTTTTAGTATAAAGCTCGATATATAGATAAGTGATCCCTCGTATAACTATAAATTGAATCATTTTTAAAAACCGGGTTTATAGCTAATAAATTATTTTGGACTAATAATTTGACGCGTATTAATTTATTTATGATTTAATTCACGACACAGCAGTTTATTTTACATAACATAAAACAGTAACACACAAGACCAATTAATCTAAATACTTCAATTTATTGATAAAATTACAAAAAAGTGTGTTAAAGTAAGATCAAGGTACAGTAAAACAGTAATGGTTACAAAGCTATTGTTTAAATTAATGTATATTTAAATTCTATGTACGATGTTTGTAAATACCAAAATATTACCAAATTTGCCAAGCAGATTTATGTAACAGGGAAACATATTTTATTGGGGAATAAAGTTGTATCATTTAATTGTACCATCAATATGTTACCCTGTAGGTTAATAAATTGTGAATTATTAAATTAATGTTAAATGACAAGAAAATATACAATATTTACATAGCAAGAGTTTCAAGACATACATTTCCAAAATAATAAAAAATATATTCTCCCCTACCTCCATTATGCTTAATTACTATACTCAGATAACGTAGCATAGATCTGCTGGCTGACTAACAATGAATTCCTGTTCTAAGTCAATTAGCTTATCACATGTTTGGATTAAATACTGAAAAAAAACATGACAAAATAATCTAGATATGGTATAGGGGAGATTTTAACTTTTATAGTTCATGAAACAAATTTTCAAAAAATAAATTGATATATGTTGTACAAATACTAAGAATTCTAAACATGTAAACACTACATTCCCCTACATTCTATGGAAAAAAATAAAAGATCATCGCCATTATTTATTTCTGAATCTGTAAACAACATTCTCGCAAATTCAAAAAAGAGATTAATATTTAACAAATATGTATTTTATGACATAAATATATGTACAAAACGTTATTATTTCCTTTCTAATACCGTTGTTTACTTCACTAACCAAAATATCTAAACTAAATAATAACCCAAGTCCATTTCACAACATTTGTTAAAGAAGTAAGGTGTCCTTGAATCGGATCGATACTCAAAGCATAAATAATGCTCCGACAGTGTGCAGATTCAGCAATGCCATGAAAAAAAAGTCATTCAGTGTGTATTTGAGAGTGGACATAGTATAATGACTTCCACTCCTCTGGCAATGTGTTATAATTCATAGGTATTAAAAAAAAGCGATATTTTTGGCTAAAAGAAGTGTTAACACTTTGTATATTACCATATTTTTCTTGGTTTGATAAATGTTTGAATACAAAAGTACAGAAAATGTTAACTTCCTTTAGTCATAATTATTTAATTCTTAACGGTTTTATTTTAATCAAAACATATGTAGCTATAAAGTCTTGTTCATGCTTAGTCCGGCGATATATTATTATTACAATGGAACGACTACCTTTCATATCAGCAAATTATAACGGTGACATCATTTCGAATTCCAGGGTTATACCTATCGAGTTATTTTCCCGAAAGTATCAATTTGATAGTGAAATATAAATGATATGGTATTAAATTCAGGATCTGTGATTAAATTGGTTGTCAATTATTAATGTAGGATTAAAACGGTATTTATTTAGGATCTGGGACTCATTTGGAAGTTAAATATGAATGAAGGAGTGATTTAGTATGAAAATATAAATCTGGAATTAATTTGACAGTAAAATATAAATGCAGGAGTCAGAATAAAAAGTGACTGCAGAAATTATGTAATATAAAATTTAGGATGTTTTATTAGCAGCGGTGGCGCAGATCATCCTAATATGGTAGAAATGCCTTTGTATCAAATAAACTTTTATAAAAACATTTTTGCCTTTACCCAGTGGTGGCACAAATCATTTTATTTTTAACCGATTACTTTTATATCATATTGACTCATATATACATATACGAACATTTTTGGTTTTACCAGTGCTGTCACAGATCATCCTAGTGTGGTTGGGTTGCCTTTATATCATATTGACCCTTATAATAACATTTTTGGCTTCACAAGTGGTGACACATTCATCCTACTGAGGAAGGACTGCCTTTATATCATATTTACTCTTATAAACACGTTTTTGACTTGACCAGTGGTGGAACAGATCATCTTATTGTTGTTGCATTGACTTTATATGTATATATTGACTCTTATAAAAATATTTTTAGCTTTACCAGTGGTGGCACAGATTATCCTAGTGTGGTTGGATTGCCTTTATATCATATTGACTCTTATAAAAATATTCTTAGCTATACCAGTGGTGGCTCACATCATCTCATTGTTATTCAATTGCCTTTATATCATATTGACTCTTATAATACCATGTTTCGCTCTACAGTTCGGTTGCACATATCCTGGTGTGGTTAGATTGCCTCTGAATTTTATACTTTTTGTTTTGTTTTACCAGTGGTGGCACAGATCATCCTATTGTTAATGTATTGTCTAAATAAATAAAAATCATATTGAATGATACAATATTTTTGGTTTTACCAGTGGTGGCACAGATCAACCTTTTGTTGTTCGATTGCCTTTATATCATATTGACTCTTATAATACCATGTTTCGCTCTACCAGTGGTGGCACATATCATCCTGGTGTGGTAAGATTGCCTCTGTATCTTATAATTTTTGTTTTGTTTTACCAGTGGTGGCACAGATCATCCTATTGCTAATGTATTGCCTTTATATCATATTGAATGGTATAACAATTTTGGTTTTACCAGTGGTGCACAGATCAACCTTTTGTCGTTCGATTGCCTTTACATCATATTGACTCTTATAATAACATGTTTCGCTCTACCAGTGGTGGCACATATCATCCTGGTGTGGTAAGACTGCCTCTGTATCTTATAATTTTTGTTTTGTTTTACCAGTGGTGGCACAGATCATCCTATTGCTAATGTATTGCCTTTATATCATATTGAATGGTATAACAATTTTGGTTTTACCAGTGGTGCACAGATCAACCTTTTGTCGTTCGATTGCCTTTACATCATATTGACTCTTATAATACCATGTTTCGCTCTACCAGTGGTGGCACATATCATCCTGGTGTGGTAAGACTGCCTCTGTATCTTATAATTTTTGTTTTGTTTTACCAGTGGTGGCACAGATCATCCTATTGCTAATGTATTGCCTTTATATCATATTGAATGGTATAACAATTTTGGTTTTACCAGTGGTGCACAGATCAACCTTTTGTCGTTCGATTGCCTTTACATCATATTGACTCTTATAATAACATGTTTCGCTCTACCAGTGGTGGCACAGATCATCCTGGTGTGGTTAGATTGCCTCTCATCATTTTGAATATAATAATAATCTTTTTGTTTTACAAGTGGTGGCACATATCCTATTGTTAATATTGAGTGTTATAATGACACAAAATTTTTGACTCTACCAGTGGTGGCACAGATTATCCGAGTGTGGTTAGATTGCCTTTGTATCATATTGACTCATAAAAATATTGTTAATTTTACAATTGGTAGCACAAATCAACCACCTAGTGTGGCAGGATTGCATTTTTTATCACATTGACGCTTATAACATTTTTGGTTTTACCAATGGTGGCACAGATTATCCGAGTGTGGTTGGATTGCTTTCGTATCATATTGACTCTTATAAAAATATTGTTAATTTTACCAATGGTAGCACAAATCAACCACCTAGTGTGGTAGGATTGAGTTTTTTTTTATCATATCGACACTTATAACATTTTTGGTTTTTTCAGTGGTGGCACAGATTATCCCATTGAATATTATAACATTTTTGCTTTTACCAGTGGTGGCACAGATTATCCCATTGAATATTATAACATTTTTGGTTTTGCCAGTGGTGGCACAGATTATCCCATTGAATATTATAACATTTTTGGTTTTACCAGTGGTGGTACAGATCACCCTATTGTTGTTGGATTGCTTTTATATCTCATTGACTCTTATAAAAATATTTGTATATTTACCAGTTGGAGCATAGATCGTCCTAATGTGGGGGGGGGGGGGGGTTGCCTTTATATCATATTGATGTCATATTTTATGAGTTTTACATCTCAATTTATGTCTACTTTGATATTTATTAGTTTTGTATCTTATTTCACGCAAGTTTCAACATTTACAAGTTCTATATCTTCATTTACGCTTTTCTTTAGTTTCGTCCCCCAGTTTTCGCGATTTCGTATCCACGTAAATCGAGGAATGTGTGTACTGACTTTTATAAAAAAAAACAATTAAGGCTTTAACAGTGGGGTGACACAAATCATACATATGTGGAGGGATTGCCTACATTTAAAAAAATAACGGTGATCATGAACAGATCCGGAACGAGGGTGGAGCAACCGGGGCACTTGTCCCAAACTCACTATCTGATGGGCGCTAAAATCAACCGAAAGTAGAATAAAATAAATATTTAGAAATAGATCTAGTCTGCAATAAGACAAATTGTCAGATATGGCTAATATCTCTATTGATCTGTCAATAATAGTGGGTTCGAGTCCCGGGTTGGAATTCCCTTGAGGAGACTGCTCTCGGGCAAATAGCGTTTAAACGGCGTTAAATACATTTTGTTTTAATTACTCTGTTGCATAAAATCAATTTCGATGAACTTAAAGATGTTTTGCCGTCCTGAAAGGTCGAAAAATAAAGTTAGAAATGTTTGATAATTGAATTATAATTTACATAATGGAATTATGATAAGTGGGCAACGTCACCAATTTTGTTTTTTTTTTTTTTAAGTGAAACTTCTATAGGCGCGGCAGGGCAAATCGGCCTGAACGTCACGAAAAGTGAAACAGTGCATTATATTATTATTAAATTATTATTTATTCTTATTAATTAATTATTATTATTAATAAATAATTATTTATATTAAAGTAATTATTATTAATTAATTTAATGTTAATAATGATTTATTATTAATAATTATTATTATTTTAATATTATTAAGTGTATTATATTATTATTAAAATTATTATTTATTATTAAAACCAGGCAATATGGCATAGACCCTTGTGACTTAACCCATCGTGTTTGTTGTAAGAATGATACCTCCGGTAGCTTCCCTGTCCACAAGCAACCTCAATGTGCCTTGTTAGCCGAGTACTTTCATATAGGATAATCTGTGGAATAGTTGAGCCTGATTACCTGCAGCAAAGACTACATAAAATTGTATTCTCGTTAACAAAATGAAATTCAACCTTCTACTTGCCATTTCATCTAGATCAAGAGTTCCCAAACTTTTTTTGGCCACAGACTCCTCTACCAAAAAGTTTTAAAACTGTCGACCCCCTAGTCATTTACTTTACTTACACAAATTATGTTGTTTATAGTTAAGGCATTAACGTTGTGGAGGTTTAAAGACATTGTAATTTATTTTTAACAAACACTGTTTATTCCACTTTTTTATGACGGTATAACCCTACCGGTTTCAAGGCTTTCACCTCATCATCAGTCTTGTTTGCGCTCCCCTGAAGATGAGGTGAAAGCCTTGAAACCGGTAGGGTTATACCGTCATAAAAAAGTGGAATAAACAGTGTTTGTTAAAAATAAATTACAATTACACAAATTAATAAGTTTGTACAGTATTCGATATTAAATATTTCACTAGATATCAAACTTTTCATTTTAATCATTCGCAATTAAGGATTGAAAAAGATAAAAGGACTACGGATTATGCATTACATTATCTTGTGCGACATTTAATATTGAAATCTACGCTGACGAAAAAGAAAGCAAATGAATACCTATCTTTTCGTTCACAAGTTTGGTATGTAATGTGTTTTTAATAAGAAGTGTTTTTTTTTATTATTTTACTTCTTAATTTGGTACCTATTGGAATCATAGATCTCTGCCGATTCCTGCAGTTGGTGCTGAAGACCATTCAGGTTTTATGACAATATAATGATATCGTCTGTAAATGTCAAATGGATCAGGTATTTTCCTGCCTTTATTATCCCATTTTAGTTTACTAATTATTCAAGTGTAGCTGTGAATAATTTTGGGGAAATAGTTTCTCCTTGACGAACTCCCTTACTAATTTGGAAGGTTTCCGAGGATTTGTGGAGATGTATTTTTACTGTTGCATCCTTATAGATGTTATTGAACAACTGAATGTATGCTCTATCAATGCCTTGTGTCTTTAGAGCTTTTAGTATGGCAGCTTACTTGACTGAGTCAAATGCCTTTCCGTAGTCCACAAAGGCTAGGTACAGAAGAAGTTCGTATTCCTCACATCGTTCCATTATTTCCCGCAGCACTTGAATATGATCCATGGTACTGAAACCCTTCCTGAATCCAGCTTGTTCTCGTGTCAAAAGTTGTCGAGAGTCGGTCAATTAAGATCTAGGTAAATATGTTGAACAGAATAGGTAACAAGCTGTTTGGCTGACAGTTTTTCAGATCCTCTTGATAACTTTTCTTATGGACGAGTATTACGGTTGTAGCCATTGAAAGGGAATGCGCCAAAATACCAAAACAAATGATTCGTGATGTTTTCGATTCCACTTTATCAGCAATGCATGGATTAGAACAGTCATTAATTTGAGCATAGTGATAATTAAAAAAAATCGACGTTTTTGGGCATACTCCTCAGGAAGGTCATACTCCTCAGGAAGGTCATATTCCTCACATAGTTCTATTATTCCCATTATACATATATGTCATCATCATCATCATCAGCCTGTATCTATCCACTGCAGGATGTAGGCCTCTCCAAGTTGTCTCCACAAAATCCTGTCCTTTGCACATTGCTGCCACATAATACCTGGATGCTTACGTATTTCGTCCACCCAGCGTGACTTAGGTCTTCTTACAGGCCTTTTTATACCTATTGGGTGCCACTGGATTACTTCATACGTCCAACGATGATCTGTTGCTCGGGAGATATGTCCAGCCCACTTCCACTTGAGTCTTTTTGCAACCTCTATAACATCTTCAACATTTGTTTGGGCTCGTATCCACTCATTACGTTTTCGGTCTCTTCTGGTATAACCTAGCATGCACCTTTCCATGCTGCGTTGTGTTGTTTGGAGCTTTTGTATCATTCGTACTGATAAAGTCCAAGTCTCGCATCCATAAGTTAGTACTGGCAAGATGCACTGCTTAAATACTTTCCGTTTTAGGCAGATTGGGAGCTTATATGTACATATATGTATATGTACCTATATATAATATATACAGTACCCGGCGGTAAGTAATACACATCGGGTTTAACTCTTTCCCCGCGGGGAGCACAAACGCCTATGATCTGACGACAATCCAAGTTTCAAATCACAAATACTTAAAAAAAATGACACAAAACCGGAATAAAAATTGAACTAAAATTTAAAATAATCTTTATTCTAGCGACATCTCTGAAAACCTTGTCAAATAATATATTAGTTTATGAGATATTGTTGAATAAACAGAGCGCCGAATTTTTTTGGTTTCTCAATATTTCCAGCATTAACAACCTGTCGCGCGGATCGAGTCCTGCGATGAGTCTCTCTTACGTAAATAAACATTACTAAGTCTCTCTTACGTAAATAAACATTACTAGTGCTATATGCATTTGATTGGGTGAGTGTCATGAAGCATTGATTTGATCGTAGCATTCCTTTGTTTATTTTACGTAATGTTAAGTTTATCTCCTTTATTTAATGAGTCTCCTTAAGAGTAATGACTATTATTTATTATCAGAAAATTACTTAAGTGTCATGTTTACTTGGTGTTGCAATCAAATATCAGTGGTTCTAAACAAAATATGTGTTTAAACTTAGAAATTAAAAAACGCTGAAATTGTGCCGCGCACAGGATTCGTGGAATTTGATTTTTAACGCGGTGAACAGGTTAACCCTGAGAGCGCTACGAGAAAAAAATATAATTGTCTATCTAGTGCTGAGATGTATTTACGATTCGGACGTTCGTGATAAATATTTATTTTAAACAACAAAAAAACAAAAAAAATACATTTTTACAACATAAATATATTTTAGAATATGTACCCTTGTATTCTAAATGAACGATATTCATTTAGAATACAAGGGTAGAACAAATTTCTTCCACTGCTATAGCAGTGCGCCGATCTCTCAGGGTTAAGAAAGAGACTAGGCCATATTCGGCTAACTTTCGCTTTGTAGAGCGTCGTCTCTACACTCTAGGACGTTTGACAACAACTGACAAATTGCGATGGAACACGTGTATGAATGACAGAGACGACGCTCTACAAAGCCGAAGTTAGCCGATTATGGCCGACAGTCTCTTTATTAAGCCCGATGTGTGTATTACTTACCGCCGGGTACTGTACACACACACATACATTGTAATTTCTGGTTATATGTACTGTATTTTATGGACTGTAAGACGCACTTTTTTCTTCAATAAATTGCCTTTAAAATTCAGGTGCATCTTATACTCGAAATTAATATAAAAATGTCCAGTGTTTGATTTAAAATTCCCGCCAGTCTTAAAAATGGCCATATATTCGATGCCGCAGGAAACCTATCTCTATGTGGCCACATTTTACGGCATCAACAGCTAAGAATTTTTTTAGTCTGGCTTTGTAATGTAATAATAAAAATGTTATTTTATTTAAAAATTGCCTAAAAATTAAGGTGCGTCTTATAGTCCGTAAAATACGGTGTATATTATATGTATGGTACATATTATGTTGCTATCGATAAACCTGCATTTATAATATTGACCTGTGTGTTACCACCTTACCATTGCTTCACACAGCATGGTATTCTAGGAAGGATCCCACATGGAAATATTGTACAGCGGACAATAACAAATAATAAACACACCTCAACATACTGAAGCTTTTATTACGATTCAAATAAATATTATTTAGTCACAGATTATTGGACAAAAAGCTGAATGATGGAGGAATTATCTAATAAAATGTATTATTTATTATGTACAGCACATTCCATTGTGTTAATATTATCTTTATACATACACGCACACACACACACACACACACATATGCATTATACATATATGTATATATTATACATATTCATATACATACACGTCATACATATACGTATACATTATGCATATACTTATACGTATGCATTATACATACACATATATGTTATACACATACGTAATTATACATATGCATATACATACACGTCATACATATACATATGCATATAAGTATGCATTATACATATACATATATGTTATATACATACGTATATATTATACATATGCATATACATACACGTCATACATATACATATGCATATAAGTATGCATTATACATATATGTTATATACATACGTATATATTACACATATGCATATACATACACGTCATAAATATACGTATAAATTATACATATGCATATACGTATGCATTATACATATACATATATATTATACACATACGTATATATTATACATATGCATATACATCATACATATACGTATAAATTATACATATGCATATACGTATGCATTATACATATATGTTATACACATACGTATATATTATACATATGCATATACATACACGTCATACATATACGTATATATTATACATATGCATATACGTATACATTATACATACACATTATGCACATACATACACGTTATACATATACGTTTACATTATACATTCACGTTATGCACATACATATACATATACATTATGC
>OX463864.1:7279388-7371888 GCA_949825065.1 Odontocerum albicorne | reverse complement strand
TTCATTACCTTTCGCTCATACACTTCGCGTTTTTTAACAACCGTGACTTTTCACACATTAACATTCATTCATTGTCAAATCTTTCGTAAAACACTTTTACACACATCCTTTCGTAACAATACTATTACATCATTATAACCATATCGTTTGCATATAACAATATCTCTGCACTTTCCGTCTCTCTAATACGTGCACCCAAAATAGCGAAATTCCTCAATTTACATACAGCAATACCTCGCTTTACATTACTTCTATAAACGATACCTCATTATAACGTAATTGACGAAGATATCTATTTATAAAAACAAAAATGTTATCCGATTGTCTTTTTTAAATCTCGAGACGTTTTATCGGAAAATGATTCTGATTTTGTGCGAAACTGTGCGGTAAAAAGTAACGTATTAAATACTGTTACAGTGAGGTGTTACGCGAAAAGAAGTAAGCTCGAAGCAATCTTGATTAAGTTTAATTTAAAAAAATTAAATGACACGTCTTTTATTAAGTGATGTAACGAGTACTTTAAAAAAAAGCCGGGTATCGGGTATTAAGTATCAGGAAAATAAAATTAGCCGGTTGGGTGCTCGGTTACCCGGGAGGTTGGTCAAAAAATGTCGATATTTATGCTAAACTATCAAAATTAGCTAGACAATACTTATCACCACCGAAAATACTTATCACACGCAGCGTACCCATCAAAAAGAATGTTCAGCGAGGCACGTATTATCCACGAAAAGAGAAGGAATAAACTACTTAATTTATTTTCATTAACCACTTGACAGTTTTGCCCGAGCGGTTCTCGGGCACGAAATATCTGTTTATATTGACGAGCCTGAGCCTCGTTTGAACAAATCTTGTTTCGACTTATTGGGAGTGTTTCTCCCGAGCGTCGTTTGAACAAATCTTGTTTCGACTTATTGGGAGTGTTTCTCCCGAGCGTCGTTTGAACAAATCTTGTTTCGACTTATTGGGAGTGTTTCTCCCGAGCCTCGTTTGAACAAATCTTGTTTCGACTTATTGGGAGTGTTTCTCCCGAGCCTCGTTTGGGCAGATCTTATTTCTACTTGTTTTCTCCGAACGGAGTACATTTTCGTATAGAATTTATCCGTTCACAGTTCGTCATTGCGTTACGTCGCGTGATAAAAATCCGACTGTTAAGTGGTTAACTTATCTCATTTTTAGTTATCACGGGACCCAATACCCGGCACTGGATCCCAGCAATATTTATATAGCCGGATCCGGGGCATTTGCGGGAACTGAAAATATTGCCGATAATTTCAGAGTATTGGATTATACTTTCGTTGTATACAGTACAGCCTGGTGGACTTATTGCCTCATGGCAATATCTTCCGACTAACCAGAAAGATGTTATTAAAAGATTCCTAAAGTGAGACCAGAGTTGAATCCTTTTTAAAAAAAATCTGGGTTCTGACCGGATTTGTACCCGCAACTTCCGGGTTGGGAGACAGGCATCTTAACAACTAGCCCACAAAGGTCACTGAATACCCGGTACATCACTACTTTCAATCAAATTTTATTCATTTTACATCTATATTTTTAAGAATTCTCGTAATATGTATATATTTAAAATTTATACATACCTCTACTTTTAAATTGAATTATAAAATTATAAAAAACCATAGAAAATAATTATTTGATTTTAGGAACCTATCTCGTTACTTGGCGTGTATTTTAGGAACCTATCTCGTTACTTGGTGTGTATTTTAGGAACCTATATCGTTACCTTATATCGTGAAACGAGGTATTTACTGTATGATAAAATTGAAAATATAAATATATGTCTTATTCAGGAGACGGATCGAAAATATTTTAAAATATAATTTGACGTTATTATAATATATTTTTTATATATGTATTTCTATATTTATACTTTTTATATATATATATATAAATAGTATTCAACACAAGACAATCAACAAGCGATAATTAATTAGCAAATGTTTCAATGGACGACCAATCCCCAATTGCTAATGTAGTCATAAGGTTGCTTCTTCAAGTCCCTTATTTAGGGGATGTTCCCTGAAAAAAAAAAAAAACAATATAAGTACTTAAATTACAGTGGAAAACAAAAAAACCATGTATGTATACAAAAAAAAATGTTTTGTATAAATTATGTATACAAAAAAAATGTTAGTACTTAAATTACAGTGGAAAACAAAAAACCATGTATGTATACAAAAAAAATGTTTTGTATAATTAATGTATACAAAAAAAAAATTGTATAAATTATGTATACAAAAAAAATGTTTTGTATACAATATGCATGAAAAAAAAAGGAGTTTATGCATTAACATTAATTTTAAACAGCAAGAAAAGACTGAAAAATGACAAGTTTTGTTCCTGCGGACAGATCGAAATCTTTTCCTTGCCAATGAATAATCCCATTTGTTTAATATACTCGCACGTACATAAATACCATCGTGCCATTTCTGTCGGGGTAGGAAGAAAGGACAGAGCGTCATACTTTCAAATCTCGATACGCATCCTTAGCGTCTTATTTTTATTTATTTATTTAACACTTTTATTGCAAATACGATCTGGCGAGCTTATTACCAGGCGGCATTCTCTTCCGACCAACCAGACAAAAGTAAATCAAGCAAGTTACAGTACCCGGCAGTAATTAATACTCTTCGTCATCTCACTCAACACATCGGCATTAAGCTCACAAAGATCCCTTATTTCTCTATGACGTATACTGTCATACATTGTAACCCCAGATATCTTTAATTGCCAAATTTTTACAGCATTTATTCGGTACTTATTCGTTATTTTCCACATTCACATTTCACTCCCATACATCAAAATTGGTACCAAAATACTATTATGGACTTTTTTTTCCTCCACCTTAACTTACACTCACAGTTGCACTGCATATTTGTTTTGTCAGTGTTTCTTCATTCAGTCATTCGTTACACGTGCCCAAACCCTTGAATTTTAAGGCATATGTATATCATAATTGATCTGAATAGTATCAAAATCCGCTATGGACTGTTATCTTAGCAGATTTTGATACTATTCAGTTCAAATATATGTCTTAAAATTCAAGGGTTTGGGCACGTGTAAGGAATGAATGAATGAAGAAACACTGACAAAACAAATATGCAGTGCAACTGTGAGTGTAAGTTAAGGTGGAGGAAGACTGTGAGTGTAAGTTAAGGTGGAGGAAAACTGTGAGTGTAAGTTAAGGTGGAGGAAGATTGTGAGTGTAAGTTAAGGTGAAGGAAGACTGTGAGTGTATGTTAAGGTGATTGGATCAAGTGTATAAGAAATGTAGGGTCTAAGAAATCGTTGAAGTTTCATGCATGTAGAAGAGGCAAAAGACGTGTGCTGCAATAGGAAAGTCTGATATTCTCTCCTCTCTGCCTACCTCGACATGAAAACGGCGTGATGGTATGTATGTAATAAGCTGATTGTCTTAAAATGGGAATTCCCAGATAGTCGGCCAGCAGGTCTATGGTATTTTGGTATATGAGCATAAAAATTAAATGTGATTAAAATGAAAAAAATACAGTATTGCGTATAATAAATACTGTATTGCATATAATAAATACTGTATTGCGTATAATAAATACTGTATTGCGTATAATAAATACTGTATTGCGTATAATAAAGGAAACTTGACACTGAAAAAGTAAAACCAAGTTCCTTTTCTATTTGTGGCAATCTTCGATTTATTGAGTGTGCTGCATAAGGTGTGTCCGGTATCAATGTCGTTTTTCGGCACAGTATTTTAAAATCATTATCTACCAACTGCTAAAATTAACCCCGAGGAAGACCCGATAATAATTTAAACGAAAAAGAACTGAGGATAATGGTAAAAGCTTATCCGAGATCTAATATTTGAAGTTTGGTAGCAAGCACACTTTGACATATGAGCTATGACAGTATCAAAACTTTCAGGTTGAAAAAGGCAAAACAAAAAATTAAATACATGGGCACCTCACGAAATGAGAGAAGAGAAAGAAGTAAGGCGTCGGGACATTTGTCTACTCTCTTAAAAGAACTGAATTGAAAAAATATCTCTTTTAGACCGAATTGTTGCTTATGACTGAAAAATGGATTATTGACGATAACTGAAGAAGATCTGATCAATTGTTGGATGCTATTAAATCTTCAAAATACCGTATTAGCCCGACTATAAGGCGAGGTTTTTATTTAAAAAGGCGACACGTAAATAGGGGGGTCGCCTTATATTCGAGTCATGAGCATAGTGGGTAATAATAAATTCACTACTCGCGACTAGCGAAATGGCCACATTGTAATTAGAGCGTTCGAAAGGCGTCATTGTTTAACACTTCCCTTACTGTGCTAAAAAATTACGCCAGTAACGGTGTTGGACACTGAGGGTACAGTAAACATGTATGTTTTAAATTAAAATTATGCAAAATCTATTAGTTTTTTTTTTGTAATTAGCTATAAACATCATTTTATTATGTAATAAAATGTCGAATAATATAAAATAAGTGTAAGAAATGATAAAATAAGACTTGAAACAGAGAGGTGACATTTCTATAGGAATATAATTTTCCCACTGCGTCGTTCGGTCTGCGCAACGTTCAAAATGCGCATGACTGAAAAGAGGTCTCCAACCTTTTAAAAAAAAATCATAAAATTATACAATAAAATAAAGCGTGTATTTTTTGGCAATAAAATTTAATTCGAATTAAGACAATAATTAACATATTAACAAAATATAAAATGAATATATAAATTCAAAAATAATAATATAAAAACAAACACGAAATTCAAATCAATAAAATATGCCATTTGGAAAATATAAACACTTTGAAAATAGGTCAAAATTTGAAAATAGGACAAACATATCATAAAATCAAAATTTAATCCTGTGGAGAAAGTCTATCGCAATTGGGGCACGAAATAACTTTTGTTTCTATTCTATGTACTAAACGCACAGGTGTTTGATAAAACTGGTAACCAATCCCTGGAACGAATGTACTCGTAAAATATTAAATATAGTGCTGGAAAACTTACTGGAAAAATAAAAAAAAAACCATATGTCACTAATCTGTGTGAGTGGATCCTGCAGGCCTGGAATCAAATTTCCAATGAGACCATCGTCAATGGATTTAAAAAATGTTGCATATCCAATAAAATGGACGGTGCTGAAGATGATATTTTGTGGGATAATATGATCAAGAATTCCGAAGACAATAATAGTACCTTGATCAAAAAGTTTTAGGACTTTATTCATAAAATCGAAAATACAAGTTTATTAATCAAAAATCTATATGGTCCCCTTCAAAGTACTCCCCATCGATTGCAACGCACTTACGCCAGCGCTTGATCTAATTCTCGAAACACCGCTGGTACTCAATTTTCGGTATGTCCATCAGAGCCGTCTTATATTTTTTCATGACATCCTCTCGAGTGCTGTAACGCGTTTTAAGTCGGTTGAACAGGAAAAAGTCGCAGGGAGCCAGATCAGTTGAATTTGAAGGCTGCTGGATAGTATTCGTGTTGTTTTTGGTCAAAATCTCATGGAAATCATGTCTTTCGCGATTTCAACGCAGTCCTTTTATTGCATGAAATTGAGGTGTTTCGGCACCAGTTTTGCAGCGACACGTCTGAGGCCCAAATCACTAACCAAAATGTCTTGAGCGGATCCATAAGCAATGTTCAAGTCTTTTTCGATTTTCGACTGCCACTGCGTTCGTCATCCTCGACCGACTCACGACCACTTCTGAAGCGTTCGTGCCACCGAAAAACACTTCTCCGTTTTTCACACAAAATTTAATGCAAACTCGTTGATGCCATTTTCAAACTTGTAAAAAATCGAAAACACACACAAAGGTTGATGTACTCAGTACAGCGTAACTTTTACAAATGTCAAGCTATGACGCTGAAATTTGGAGGGAAGTGTCAATGATAGATGTGGTAACCTAACAAAAAAAAAAAAGAATTCCAATCGGGTGACTGACAGTGCCACACGGTGGCCGGTCCTAAAACTTTTTGATCAAGGTAGTATCACTGAAGATGAGATGAGACTGATGCTGAGGATGTTACATATATGCTATGTGAATCTGACTGATCTGATTAGCTACTGTAGTTGGACTTTTTTATTTCTTCTTTTCATGTTTAAACATGTACTTTAATATTTTTCGTTAAACATTTTGCATTTTAATAATATTATAATGGTGAGGGTAATGTTTTTCTCTCCAAAAAGCTGATTAAAAAGTAGGGGTCGCCTTATAATCAGGGTCGCCCTATAGTCGGGACAATATGGTACTCCGAAGCCAAAAATGATCCAAAATAACGTAATTTATCACTGTTTAGTGGACTGCTAAAGGAGTTGTTTATTATTCATTTTTAAAAACAACAGGAATCGATAATTGTGGATGCATTTTGTAACAAAATTGATGAAATGTACAAAAAAACTAAAGGCAAAACAGCCATCATTAATAGCAGATATGGACCCATCCTGCTTCATGATAATACCAGGTCGTATACTTCACAATTAACCATCAATAAATAAACACAGTCGGGATATGAAGTAATACAGCACCCACAATGTAGTCCATCAATAAATAAACACAGTCGGGATATGAAGTAATACAGCACCCACAATGTAGTCCATCAATAAATAAACACAGTCGGGATATGAAGTAATACAGCACCCACAATGTAGTCCATCAATAAATAAACACAGTCGGGATATGAAGTAATACAGCACCCACAATTTAGTCCATGAATAAATAAACAGTCGGGATATGAAGTAATACAGCACCCACAATGTAGTCCATCAATAAATAAACACAGTCGGGATATGAAGTAATACAGCACCCACAATTTAGTCCATGAATAAATAAACAGTCGGGATATGAAGTAATACAGCACCCACAATGTAGTCCATCAATAAATAAACACAGCCGGGATATGAAGTAATACAGCACCCACAATTTAGTCCATCAATAAATAAACACAGCCGGGATATGAAGCAATACAGCACCCACAATTTAGTCCATCAATAAATAAACACAGTCGGGATATGAAGTAATACAGCACCCACAATGTAGTCCATCAATAAATAAACACAGTTGAGATATGAAGTACAGTACCCGGCGGTAAGTAATACACATCGGACTTAAGAAAGAGACTGTCAGTCATAATCGGATAACTTAGGCTTTGTAGAGCGTCGTCTCTCTGTCCCTAGAAGCTTGACAACAACTGACAAATCGCGATGGAACACGTGTATCAATGACAGAGACGACGCTCTACAAAGTCGAAGTTAGCCGATTATGGCAGACAGTCTCTTTCTTAAGTCTGATGTGTATTACTTACCGTCGGGTACTGTAATACAGCACCCACAATGTAGTCCATCAATAAATAAACACAGTTGAGATATGAAGTAATACAGCACACACAATGTAGTCTGGATTTATCTCTAACGGATTATCATCTTTTTTACCATCTAGAACTATTTCTGCTCAGCAAAGTCTATAAAAATCAAAGAGAGATCGCAAAAGGCTTGCACTTGAAGTGCTTATAGCCTCTAAAATGAAGATTATTATAAAAATGGGGTATACGCGTTGATTGGATGTTGGAAATAAACAATAGCATTTGGAACTTATTTAAATTTTAAAAAATAAAAATTTAGAAAAGTTATATTTTATATTTTCATGTACAAAATCGACATTTTATTTATTACAACCTAATATATATGGAAGTCATAAATATTACCATATTCGTTCGCTTCTAAAAAGTCTACACTGACTGTCAGTGTCAGGAATAGTCTACACTTGTTGTCAGTGTTACAAATAGTCTACACTGAAAAGCCTAAAAAGTCTACATTGGCTGTCTGAGTCAAGTGTCACGAATAGATTGATTTCAAGCTTAATATTTTTGTATTCAAATCCCTTAATGGGATGTCTCTATTGATTGTATCTTTGGGATCTGTGTCTGAGAGATGTCACTTCGGAGAGGAGTAGAACTTTAAGGTCGATTTCTTCTTCATCTAATAAATTAGTTGTTCCAAATCAATCGAATAGGGCGGTGTATTATAATAGAGCTTTTGCCATTGTCAGTCCTGTGGCGTGCAATGGTCTGCTATGTAGTGTTGGCATGTGCAGCTTACGGAAGCATTAAAAGACAACCAAGTGAGGCATACAAAATTTAAACTGAAAGGATTTAATTCATTCTAGTTATTTTTATAAATAATTAATTTAACTACAGGCAGCCCTCGACTTACGCACAATTTACTAATTTCGCACATTTTTAAAAATTCTATTTTTTTTAAGATTTTTGTTGACAAAAATTGTTCGCTTCCATGCAGTCGCCCCCGCTTTTAAGTACTATAATATATGGAACGCAATAAACAATATTGGAGACACGTGGGCTGAAATAAATGAGTCAACAATGAAAGGTTCCTGGAAACAATTATGCCCACAAATGACGAGCGATTTTATGAATCCTGAAGAAACTCCGGAAACTATCACAGATGAAATAGTTAGCCTAATGAATGAATTTAACTTGGACGTCAATAACGAAGATGTTAATGAGTTGATAGAATCTCACTCAGTACCTCTGTCAAATGAATATTTAATTGAGCAACAAGAGTTAAATGAAATACACAATGAAAGTGAGGAAGAAGAAGCTAATAAAATCGTCAAGACTTCGACAATCAAAAATATCAATGAAGCCTTCATGCATCTTGACAATTTTTTGACTATCGTGGAAGAATGTGATCCCAATGGAGAACGTATACCTCAAGTACGTAGAGCGATTGAGAAAGACACAGCATGTTATACAACTCTTTATCAAGAAATGAAAACACCTGAAAGCACTTAAACACGCCTCGTTAACTTAATTATGTATATTGATAAATAAATATTTTTAATATATTATTGATAAATAAATATTATAATTGATAAATAAATATTTAAAATAGAATTTTTGATGTCTTTTTCCATCCCTCTACTTTGGAACATTCAACATTCGCACACATTTTCGGGAACCAATTATGTACGAAAGTCGAGGGCCGCCTGTATTTGATTTATGTTCTATGTATGAGATTTTACAAAAATAAAAAATCGGTTCAGTTAAAAACTCAAGAAACCAAACATTAACCGAAAGATTAAACACACAAAATTATTTAAAAAATTTGGTGATTCAATTTATTTGAATGACGAGCTTCGAAGCGGGCGACACAGATTGGTGGATTTAATTGGAACAGATCGGATGGTAACTATTGAAAAATTATCTAATAATGTCGGTATTTCCTGATCTAATACCCAAAAATATACTTAAAAAAATTGAAAAATCTGAAGAGGTGTTTGTTCAAAATTTTTTTAACGAATAAATATTCAATACAGCAGAAAAGGTAAAATAGATTCTTTCTAATTATTTCCAAAAACCAGAGGAATTTTACGAGTCGGAAAAATGTGACAACAACCTCCTTGAAAGTCTTTAAATGACGAATAAAGGTGACAACCTCCGTGAAAGAGTCTTTAAACGACGGATAAAGGTGACAACCTCCGTGAAAGATTCTTTAAACGACGGATAAAGGTGACAACCTCCGTGAAAGAGTCTTTAAACGACGGATAAAGGTGACAACCTCCGTGAAAGATTCTTTAAACGACGGATAAAGGTGACAACCTCCGTGAAAGTCTTTAAACGACGGATAAAGGTGACAACCTCCGTGAAAGATTCTTTAAACGACGGATAAAGGTGACAACCTCCGTGAAAGATTCTTTAAACGACGGATAAAGGTGACAACCTCCGTGAAAGATTCTTTAAACGACGGATAATGGTGACAACCTCCGTGAAAGATTCTTTAAATGACGGATAACGGTGACAATCTCCGTGAACGTCTTTAAACGACGAATAAAGGTGACAACCTCCGTGAAAGTCTTTAAACGACGGATAAAGGTGACAACCTCCGTGAAAGAGTCTTTAAACGACGGATAAAGGTGACAACCTCTGTGAAAGATTCTTTAAACGACGGATAAAGGTGACAACCTCCGTGAAAGAGTCTTTAAACGACGGATAAAGGTGACAACCTCCGTGAAAGATTCTTTAAACGACGGATAAAGGTGACAACCTCCGTGAAAGTCTTTAAACGAAGGATAAAGGTGACAACCTCCGTGAAAGATTCTTTAAACGACGGATAAAGGTAACAACCTCCGTGAAAGATTCTTTAAACGACGGATAAAGGTGACAACCTCCGTGAAAGAGTCTTTAAACGATGGATCAAGGTGACAACCTCCGTGAATGTCTTTAAATGATGAATAAAGGTGACAACCTCCGTGAAAGATTCTTTAAACGACGGATAAAGGTGACAACCTCCGTGAAAGAGTCTTTAAACGACGGATCAAGGTGACAACCTCCGTGAATGTCTTTAAATGATGAATAAAGGTGACCACCTTCTTGAAAATCTTTAAACAACGAATTAAGGTAACAACCTCCGTGAAAGATTCTTTAAAAGACAGAAAAAGGTGACAACCTCTGTGGCCTAATTAGTAAAACGCTTGTCTATCTACCCGGAGGTTGCGAGTTTGATTTCCGTTGGAGCCCAGTTTTTTTAAAATTATTCCAGTCTGATTTTTACTTAAGGCCTCTTTAATATATTTCTGGTTGATTGGAAGATATTGCCACATGGCAATAAACCCGGCAGGTTGTACTGTATACAACGAAAGTGAAATACAAATACAAAAAAAGGTTATTAAAATGAAAATAGAAAGAAAGCTAGACAGGTTAAAAAAAAAGTCAAGAAGCGACCATGTAACTTGCTTCATTCACTTTTGTCTGGTTAGTTAGAAGGTATCGCCGCCAGACAATAAGTCTGCCAGATTGTATTTACAATAAAAATGTCAAAGAAATAAATAGAGATATTAAAGAGGCCGATATTAAATAGAGATATTAAGTGAAAACCAGACTGGAGTCCTTTTTAAAAATCTGGAATGGAACCCGCAACCTCTGGGTCGGGAGACAAGCGGGATCGGGGCTCCGGACTCCGGGCTGGGAGACCAACTAGGCCACGGAGGTTGTCAACATATGGTTTTAAAAAAAAGTGCAATAAACAGTTCGAAATGCTGATTTGATTTTTATTTAAAAAATACGACATTAATACCGGCTAACCGTATTTTTAACTAGTTAAAAAAAAAAAACGTGTATTTGTGCATCTCAAATCCGTGCATTATTACTTGGTTACCTAAAAAATTGCTTTTAATGTTTTCCTTTTTTCGAACCCTTCTTTTTGCTGCCATGTTTCGGTGATTTCATGAAACCGGAAACTGCAAAAAAAAAAAAAAAACAAAAAAATAAAAAAAATAAAAAAACAAAAAAAAAATTTAAAAAAAAATTTAAATGATCTATAACAATTTTTTTATTATATGGTATTATAAACATCATCATCATCCCTATTGAGAATAGATTTTTTTCTAACATACATATTTAGTTTCTACCATGTCTATACAGGGTGACGATCAACGGAAGTAAGGTGATGAGGGAACTCAATACCTATCGATTTAACCTCTATGTATTATATTCCGCGATATTCAGTGGTTCTCAAGTAATTTGGGTTTTTGTGAAATTTGAATAAAAACCCGATTTTAGATTAAACTTCGTAAGTGTAACTAAACTATTAGCTCTACGATCGTGATTTTTTTTCTAGAAGTAGTTTAACACATTGACCGCCTTGTCAGTCACGGGTGACTGACACTGGAATACTCCAATGGGGCGGGGCTATGTCTGTCACCAGTGGCTGACACTGAGTACCTGCTTTAACTTGTCATTCAGTGCTGTCAGTCACGAGTTCTGTGTTAAACGTTACTGGGATTGCTTGACGCGGCCCTTCCGCATGTTAACGCAACTTGGCCTCAGAGTTATTTTATGACAAAACTTGTTGGCAGAGAACGTGTTAATAATGGGCCTTACGTACAACAATATCACTTTTTGTCTCAACCCTCTTAATTTGGAAAGAAAAAAAATTATCTTAAAAATTTTTGCAAGCATAATTCTCCCTCTAACTTTCACAAGCTCTAGATAAAAAAAAATCACACCCCTTTTTTTCTACAATTTATCTTAAAAACTACTCACGTTCATGGAGAATTAACCCTTTAAATTTCATTTGGCTAGTACTAGAGCATCATGTTGAAAATTTTACTCAAATGGTACAAGTCCCAAAAATCGATATTTTTTCTTCAAGTCAAAGACTACTTTAAAGGGTGAAAATAGGTGTTCTAATGTATCTGCGCTACTTATCAGAGTTATCAGGTAGCAGGGGCTGGTTGACGTTGACAAAAATAGCTAAACAAAACACGATCGTGATTTTTTAACATTTTTTTTTTACATCAAATGTTCAAAATGAACACCATTGTTAGCTATGCATAGTCTACACCTTCAACAAAATGAGCACCATTGTTAGCTATGCATAGTCTACACCTTCAACAAAATCTTTTAGTATACACCAATATAATATTTGCATTTACCTTTCCTTTCACACTTTTCTATCACCATCACCTTGTATTTCGAAACACATTCACTTTCAGATCTTTCTCTTTGCATCTCGTATGCAATATTGACGATCTCCGTGGCCTAGTTGGTAGGATGCTTGTCTCCCAACCCAGAGATTGCAGGTTCGATTCCCTTGATTTTTTAAAAAGGATTCCAGTTTGGTTTTCATTAACATTTTTATGGTTGGCTGGAAGATATTGCGACATGGCAATAAGCCCGCCAGGTTGTACTGCATACAATGAAATTGTAATACAATACAATTAACTAAAACAGTAGAACGCGGATTATCCGAGGCTAATTATCCATAAGTTGGATTAACCGTGGTTTTCCGAAGTACAACGTTTTTTTTTAGTAATCCCATACTATTTTTTTATAATTATTTTTAACAAACGTCCCCATTTTGAAAACCACAAAGCAAGAACAACAACAAGAGCCTGTTATAAAATCTATGGTTTACATTATACCGATACTTATTTAGTTGGCGATGTTTCCCTGTGTCCACACTGAATCGAAAATATGTGTACCAGGACATCCTAATGTAATTACCACGGTATGATACCGGCCGTTGAACGGTTGTATCTGTCAAACATTGAGAATGCTTGTTTGTGTACCCATCTTGCGTAAAAAAAATTATCTAGCAATTTAACTCTCAAAATGTTTAACACTTGCCTTACTGTGCTAAAAAAATCCCCCAACCACGGTGCTGGACGCTAAACGTCCAGTGAAAAATATATATTTTAAATTAAAATTATGCAAAATCTGCTAGGTTATTTTGTGTAATTAGCTATAAAAATCATTTTATTATGTGTTAAAACGTTGAATGATCAAATAAAATATAAGTCCTGGCCCCTCGCTGTCCATCGCAGGGTGGCAAGTGTTAACTCCATAAAAACTTAATTTTAATTAACCGTGTTTTTCATTTATCTGGGTTCGAGTTCCCCCTCAATTACCATGAATAATCAACACTCTACTGTACTTAGTTTCACGATACAAAATAACAATAAGCAACAATAAAAATAATTGTATATATTTTTTTAAGTCGTGACAAGTGGCTCAAAACTGGGACAATTGATTCAAAACCGGGACAAGTGATTCAAAACTGGAACAAATTATTCAAAACCGGGACAAATTATTGAAAACCAAAACTTCAAAACTGGAAAGTTTGTTCACCTTAATTATAATACGAGTAGTAATATATTACTTACACTTATCGGCTATATTTTTGGCTTCTGCTAATCCTGTTTCTACAACTTTTTGTCCTTCATCTACTGTCCTATTAATCTCTTTATCAACTTCCTTACTCTTCTTGTTGAATTCCTCTTGTGTGGAATCAGCTACCATTTGTTTCTTACTTTCTAAATCATCTAAAACACCTTCCACTTTGTCATTAATCTTCTCTTGATAATCTTCCTTTTGCGCGATCACATTGTCAGCGACCAGATCCATATCTTTGTCAACATTGTCCGTTTTCTCACTGAAATCTTGCTTCAACTCGTCGTATTTCTTTTGCAAAAAATCTTCCTTTGGCTTCCAGTCGTTGGTGAATTGTTCCGTCATCTCGTCAAGGAGAGAACTCATCTCCTCTTTCTTTTCACCTAAGTTTTCAGCCAACGCTTGTCCTTTACTCGTGAATTCTTCGGACACGTTATATAACTCTCGTTCCAATTGATCTTTCTTATGATCCGCATTACCAGATAGCTGTTCAAACGCTTGCACGAGCTCATCCTCTTTTTCTTTAGCGTTACCGGCAATCTCTTCGAATCCCTTACTAAAACTTTGTCCTTTGTCATCGAGGTCGTTTGTGAGATTATTGTAAACCTTGGATAATTCGTCGCTTTTATCGGATTTCACTTTTTCCATCTTGTGACTAAGATCCTTTTCCTTTTCGATAAAACTACCCGACACACCTTCATACTTGCTCATCAGATCTGCACCAAAGTCGTCTGTAATCTCTCCATACTTTTGAGATATTTCTTGCCCTTTGTCACCCAAACCCGCTGACAATTCGTCAAACTGCTTGGACAAATCATCAGCTTCATGACTGACTTCCCCGGCGATCCAGTTGTACTCATTCTGCAACATATCTTTTTCATCGACGCCTTGAATTAATGAATTCCTCTTTGCTTCTAATTCTTCCTCTGCCTTGTTATATCTGTCTTCTAAACTTTCACTGAACTCCAAATATTTCTTATCAGCCTTCTCTGGTAGGTCACATTTTAATATTTCCACTTTTTCTTCTGCACTATCTTTCATACTATGAATTTCATTTCCGAAATGTATTATTTCGTCACCGAACCTATTACCGGCAGTAAACGATTTACTTTGAACATTTTCAGCGAGATTGTCAACTTTGTTCGCGCCTTCTTTCAATCGATCTCCAAGGGCACTGCTCAGATCTGTCAATTTGTCTTCTGTGGCATCCAAAATATTATCCATTCTTGTTCCAGCTTTTCTTTCTGTTTTGTAGAACACTTCGTGCACTTCTTCTCTTGGATCCACGAGATCTTTGTTGAATTCTGCAACTCTCTCGGCAAGATCTGTTTTGATATCTTCATCGATGATCAATTTGGTTTTGTACAGGTTATCGCTGTGTTTCTCTTTAAGTTTAGGTGCCGAAAGAGCTCCAAACATGTCTTCAACTTTACCCAGAAGTCCCTCGTCAATAATAATAGGATTTGTAAGTAATTTGTCCGTATCGTCAGATAAATAGACTGAAGAAGATTTTTCTTTATTATTGTCTTTGCTCGGAGACTTTTCTTTACTTGAAGTGTCTTTGATCAAGTCGGGAGTTTTTTCTCTGGCCTTGTCAGGTATTATAGGTTGGTCTGTGTTAATCAATTCTGGAGAGGGTGATTTTTGTTTGATTTCTTTAATTGGGGATTTTTCCTTTACTTCTTCAACTGGTGATTTTTCTTTTACTTCTTTAACTGGAGATTTTTCCTTTACTTCTTTAACTGGGGATTTTTCTTTTACTTCTTTAACTGGGGATTTTTCTTTTACTTCTTTAACTGGGGATTTTTCTTTTACTTCTTTAACTGGGGATTTTTCCTTTACTTCTTTAACTGGGGATTTTTCCTTTACTTCTTTCACGGGGGATTTTTCTTTCACATCGGGAAGTGGTGATTTCTCCTTTGGTAATGGTAGTGGTGGCCTATCTCTAGGTCCAGGACTCGGAGATTTCCTTTTCCTCTCGATTGTTGAACCTTTATCGTCATCCGAGTCAAATATTTCCAAAGACTGGCGTGCGGGCTTGGGAGGAGGTTTCTTGCTATCATAATCGGAGTCTCCATTCTCAATTACTGAAACAAATACAAAACAAACAATGAAAAAATATATATACAAAAAAAATACGATAAAACAATATCTTGTGTCAACCATCCTGTGAGTAGAAGACGCTTGAGCGTGTATTGGTCTATTGTGTACTAACTGTTGTACTTCAGCAAACACACATACTTGACATATCAAATGGCAAGAAGATCAAACTCCCAAGACGATCGAATCCTTTTGTAGTTTGTATTTTCTCGGTAAGGTTTCTGCAGTTTTCTTACCAAATATGTAAAACATATGCAGATGCGGGAAGGTACCTAATCTAATGGCTGCAACCACTGCCTTTGTATCCTTATATATATTTATATTATGTTTTTAATCGTGGGTTCAAGTCCCGAGTTTGAGTCTTTTATTCTCCAAACAGCGGTGTATAAATTATTATTTAATTTTATATTATTTTTAACCCCATGATGAATCCACTTACATTTCCCCGATATCTGTCCATTGGCCCGAGCTTCCTTGTTTAGTAGATTCTTGATTGGTTTGGTCCCCTTGGAGGTATACTGTAACCAAAAAAATAAATTATATTTATTTATTGACTATCTAAATTAATACAAAAAATTAGCAAGGACAAGCTAGCAGGAGCAGTGCTACATACAACAGTTGAAAAAATTAGGATTTTTAAGCCCATCTTTTTTCCTCACATTGGCAACACTGTCTATGATGTCCATTTCAATTTTCAACCATATTGGGTGGGCAGTTTGTGTTTGACAGGCAAGTATTAACAATGCCTTATGGCACATTTGCGATTTTTTTCATTTAAAAAAAATTACCGGAACAAGATTTTTTTTTAAGTTTTACGCCATGCAGGCAATCAGAATTGTGGGCATACAACTCCTGGATTTTGCACCACGATAATGCACCGGCTTACACTTCACTACTAATTCGTGAGTTTTAACCCATAACCAATACCGTCGTGATTCCACAGCCACCCTATTCATCAGATGTGGCACTTTGCGATTTTCCCGTTTCTGAAGGTGCAGAGGACATTGAAAGGACATTTTGTGACCATAGAAGAGATAAAGGCAAAAGTTTTCACATGACCTAATACCCGGCAAGGTATTTGCTAGTGATTGACCTTTCCTTCCCTGTGATGTGTAACTAGTACACATTGCTTCTAAAAACTTTAATATCTCTATAAATATAATAAATACTCTCGCGCGGTAGAAGTGAAACTTCTTAGCTCCTAGGAAAAGTTGATTTTATGCATTGCTTTTTTTCTATTTGTTTACGATGATTTTTTTTAGGATAAGGAAATAGTTATGTGGAATTTAATTTAAGAAAATCTCTCTTAATTAAATTAAAAAATATTTAATATTTTATTTTTATAAATAATAATAATTTAAATAATAATATTGGGTGTACAAATTATTTCGAAAAAATGCATTTATTTCTAAACAAAATGAATGAACAGATCAATTAAAGTATTGTCCATCGCTGGCTACTACTTTTCGAATTCCCTCTCGAAAAAATGACTCGTCTTTTGAGGTGATCCAAGTTTGGAGGCAATTTTCGGTTTCTACGAAAGAAGTGAACCGGTGACCTGCCAAATCGTGCTGCATCCTTCGGAACAACCAGTA
Source organism: Odontocerum albicorne (assembly GCA_949825065.1). Lineage (NCBI taxonomy): Eukaryota > Metazoa > Arthropoda > Insecta > Trichoptera > Odontoceridae > Odontocerum > Odontocerum albicorne. The sequence goes on along the minus strand of OX463864.1, from coordinate 7,354,492 downwards.
ATCAGAAGGAGCAATGTCCGGGGAATACGGCGGGTGCGGCAAAACATCCCATTTGAGCGTTTTCAAATATTTTTTACGACTTTTGCGACATGAGGCCGAGCGTTGTCATGAAGAAGAATAACTTTATCATGTTTTTGCTCGTATTCCGGCCGTTTTTCTCGCAATGCACGGCTCAAACGAATTAATTGTAGCCGATACCGATCGCCCGTAATGGAATCGCCACGTTTCAGCACCTCATAGTTAACAACACCCCTTTGGTCCCACCAGATACAGAGCATGATCTTCGAACCATGTATGTTCGGTTGGTGTTGATGTTGAGGTCGATGGCAACGATTGACCGGGCTTAGCGTAGTATTTGTTCTTCTTGGGGTTGTCGTAGAATATCCACTTCTCATCTTCAGTTATAATCCGATGCAAAAAACCTTTTCTTTGTTGCCTTTGAATCAGCTGCTCGCAAGTGAAAAATCGCCTTTCAACGTCTCTCGGTTTCAGTTCATAAGGCACCCAATTTCCTTGTTTTTTAATCATTCCCATGGCTCTCAATCGTATGGAAACGGCTTGTTGAGTCACTCCCAATGATTCTGCAAGCTCCTCTTGCGTTTGACTCTGATATTCTTCGAGTAATGCCTCTAATTCTTTGTCCACGAATTTTTTTGGGTGTCCAGAGCGAGGCTTGTCTTCGACGCTGAAATCTCCATCCTTGAAACGTCAAAACCATTCCCTACATGATTTATCAGTTGGAGCAGCGTCACCATAAATTTCGACAAGCATTCGATGGGTTAAGCTGCACTTTTCTTCCAATTAAAGCAGAAAATTAAAACCTCCCGCAAATGCTGCTTGGTTAACACAAAATTCGACATTTTCAACACACTGTACAAAACAAGGTTTTTGCATGAAACTCAAAGCGATATAAACTGAATATTATTGGCAGATGTCTAACCTCTCTGAAACTGCCAAAATCGGCTGTCACTATGAACCATTCATAACAGCCAAAGCCATCTGTTGGAAACGGACTGAACTAATTTTTATTAATAAATAATAATATAATACACCGTTTCACTTTTCGTGACGTTCAGACCAATTTGCCCTACCGCATAGATAGAAGTTTCACTTTAAAAATAAAAAAAGTTACTTATACCAAAAAATCGAGTTCCGTGTTCCTGCAATATCGGCGACCATATGTTACGTAACTGTGACTAGTTTTTATCTTTGTATAGTATTCCAGTACTGTGTGCAAACGCTACAATGATAAGAAATAAATCTACCTTGTGCTCTTCATCATCTGACTCCATCTCAGAGTGGCGCGGCAGAGACAGGTGGCCATGGCGTCCAAGTGAATCACCCCAGTGTCCACTCAATTCGTCGTTTAAGGCGTCGAATCCTGAAATAAATTGATAGAATGAATGTCACAAACAGAAGGTATTTAACCAATGCATCTTACAAGTAAATACTATCATATGAATGCGAAACATGAACTCTTTCTGGACGAGTGACACAAAAATTCCAGACAACACAACACACCGTAGAGGTGCATGCCAAATTATACCAAAAGAGACCGCAGACGCAATGAATGGATATGCACCCAAATATAAGTTGAAGATGAATTCGCGGAATGAAGAGGTTAAGGGAGGGGGCGGTAGTGCGCATGCGCATGTTCCAATTACTATGACTTATTATTGACCCTTTAAGTGCCGGAAGTTATTAGTATGGCCGTACCCAGCAGGCCGTGATTTTTTCAACAAAAATAAAAACCTAAAAAAAAAATATTTATTGTATACAGATATAAAGGATATTATGAAAACTTACTAAATATATACACCGTGGGGCGTTTGAGCTGCCGTTCACTCAGAAAAACACAGTTTAAATATTCACAAAATGTCAGGGTTGTCACAACTTGACACAGAAAACACGTTTACTTATAAATATAATGGAATATAATATACTTTGTAAACTAAAATCAACAAATTATCTGTATGATGTATAATAAAGCGCAAAAGGTAAATAAACTTTAAAATAAAACCGTAAACATCGTATTATGCCGCAAAACTACCGCCAATAACCAAAGAATACATGAAAACACACTTTGTAAATAAATATTTTGAAAAATTAACAAAAATAACGCACAACAGTTAAAAATCAACCATTGAACAAAACTACAAACTAAGTCATTATAAATCATCGCAATTACGACGCAAAAAACTGTAGTCGGTAACCCTGTATCAGAGACACGTATTGACTGTCAGTGAAAGCTTTTAGAAAAATGACTGTAACTTTGATAATATCGGTAAATTGTAATATTTAAGTATTTCTTGATCATCCCAATAGATGTCCGTATGTGTTATAATTTATAAATTATTACAATTGGATTTGATATTGGCTTGCGACAAGCTCAAAGGAGAGCGCGTTTACGCGTTCATTTTGTATGGCCGGCCTGGCGAACACTGAATCGGAGAGCGCGTCAATGCGCTCGTGGCAGTGAATCGGTTAATATATTCACCAAGTTTTAGTCTAATTTTGACAGTATTGTTTAAGATATCGTCAGGATGATTTGACGCAAACTTAGGAAATTATTTAAGATAGATTCAATATTTAACCTGATTCACAAAAGCCCTGAATATAATTCCTTTCACGCAGGCACAGAAAATAATCTCCTTAACACAAGCTTACTCACACAGATCGAATTCGTAATCTGATTTACAAAATCCCTGAATATAATTTCTTTCACCCAGGCACAGGAAATAATCTCTTTTACAATATTACTCACATATGATAGATCCAATTTTTAACCTGATTCACAAAAACCCTGAATATTATTCCTTTCACCCAGGCACAGGAAATAATCTCTTTTACAATTTTACTCACATATGATAGATCCAATTTTTAACCTGATTCACAAAAACCCTGAATATTATTCCTTTCACCCAGGCACAGGAAATAATCTCTTTTACAATTTTACTCACATATGATAGATCCAATTTTTAACCTGATTCACAAAAACCCTGAATATTATTCCTTTCACCCAGGCACAGGAAATAATCTCTTTTACAATTTTACTCACATATGATAGATCCAATTTTTAACCTGATTCACAAAAACCCTGAATATTATTCCTTTCACCCAGGCACAGGAAATAATCTCTTTTACAATATTACTCACATATGATAGATCCAATTTTTAACCTGATTCACAAAATCCCTGAATATTATTCCTTTCACCCAGGCACAGGAAATAATCTCTTTTACAATTTTACTCACATATGATAGATCCAATTTTTAACCTGATTCACAAAAACCCTGAATATTATTCCTTTCACCCAGGCACAGGAAATAATCTCTTTTACAATTTTACTCACATATGATAGATCCAATTTTTAACCTGATTCACAAAAACCCTGAATATTATTCCTTTCACCCAGGCACAGGAAATAATCTCTTTTACAATTTTACTCACATATGATAGATCCAATTTTTAACCTGATTCACAAAAACCCTGAATATTATTCCTTTCACGCAGGCACAGGAAATCATCTCTTTTACACAAGCTTAAAAGATTTTTCTTTCACAAATTACCTAATTTATGCAGGCACAGGAAAATAATCTCTTTGACACAAGCTTAGGATGTTATTTTTTCATAGTCAACTTTATTTACAATATATAAGCCCTGAATATTATCTCTAGTTTCCCCTTCCTGTCCCTGCATAGAAATGCATTGCAATCTAATTTCTTTATATTACTTACCATATATCTTGTATTGCCTACGATGTATTGTGATTTTGACATTTACCTTTAAAAAATAATTCAATAATACCTGACTGGTCCAAGTTGAGACAGTCCAAATGGGACTTCGCCGCACGCGGTGCCACAGAACTGGGCAGCTGTAAGTCCAATGCGCACCACGCAGCACCACTGACTTCTCCGCGGGAAGCCTGCAACAACATATATTAGTCAGTTACACTAGAATCCAAATTTATTTATTTATTTAACACTTCATTGAAAAACATTCTGGCGGGCTTATCGCCAGGTGGTAATTTATTACATTCAAGGAAGTTATATAACAATATACAAAGTAACCCCTACAAAATTAATACCAGGTCTGTAAATATAAAACCGGAATTTGCTCATAGATGACTCTAGTTGTCAATGTAGTGACTGTCAAACCGTGTCATTCGCGACTTTTTCTTGTGATTACATTTGATAAAGACTTTTAACTAACAACAATACAAGTTTAATACAACTACATATGTTTTCATAGCGTTAAACATGTCTGAATTTTGTGCCCGAAAACTACGATTCGCGGACAGCATTGATTTTCTGTTACCATTTGAAGAAAACTGCTGCAGAATCGCATCGAATGCTTGTCGAAGCTTACGGTGAGCATGCTCTCGGTAAATCACAGTGCTTTGAGTGGTTTAAAAAATTCAAAAGCGGAGATTTTCATGTGAGAAACGAAGAACGTGGAAGACCACCGAGAAAGTTTGAAGACGCCGAATTGCAAGCATTGTTGGATGAAGATGATGCTCAAACGCAACAATAACTCGCGGATCAATTAAATGTGACATGAGAAGCCGTCTCCATACGTTTGAAAGCCACGGGAAAGATCCAGAAGATGGGAAAATGGGTTCCACATGAACTGAATGAAAGACAGCAGGAAAACCGAAAAATCACTTGCGAAATGCTGCTCGCCAGGTACAGAAGAAAATCATTTCTCCATCGAATTGTGACAGGCGATGAAAAATGGATGTATTTCGAGAATCCTAAGCGTAAAAGATCATGGGTAACTCCAAGCAAACCAGCGACATTGACTGCAAGGCCAAATCGCTATGGACGGAAGACAATGTTCTGTGTTTGGTGGGATCAGAAGAGTGTTATCTATTATGAGCTGCTAAAACCTGGCGAAACCGTTAATACTAAACACTACCGACAACAAATGATGTATTTGAACCAAGCATTGTGTGAAAAACAACAAGAATATCAAAAGAGGCAACACAAAGTGATTTTGCTTCATGATAATGCACCATCGCACACAGCTAAACCGGTTAAAGAAACGATTTAGGCGTTTAGTTGGCAAATACTTTCGCATGCGGCTTACTCACCAGACTTGGCTCCATCCGATTACTACTTATTTGCATCGATGGGACACGCACTTGCTGAGCAGCGCTTCACTTCTTACGAAAATGTACGAAAATGGCTCGATGATTGGTTTGCCTCAAAAGAGCAACAGTTCTTTTGGTGTGGCATCCACAAATTGCCAGAGAGATGGGAAAAATGTGTAGCTAGCGACGGGCAATACTTTGAATAAAATATTTTTTACCATTTTCATACAATAAATGTCAATAAATGTGTATTTTCTAAAAAAAAAATCCGGTTTCATATTTACAGATCTGATAGAAGAGCAAAGCTAGCATGGAGTTCCTTTGGAGGACTGAACTGCATTATCAAGAGCACTCTCCCAACCTGTCTCAAACTGAAGGTATTTGACCTATGCATCTTACCAGTACTAACATGGACGCCAGCAAGGATCACATATTCACTCATGCTAGAAAGGGTCCAGAAAAGATGTCTCCGTTGTCTCTACATGAGAGAGTATGGATATTATCCCTGGCTTTATCCAAGTGTCTTCTTACTGGGGATGCTAAGTTACAGATCATTAGAGAGTGGAAGATCTGTTTGATTGGGTGGCTGCTTTTTTAGTTTGCTCAGAGGTAAACTAGTTAACAGTCTTGGTTTGCTCAGGGGTAAACTAGTTCACAGTCTTGGTTTGCTCAGGGGTAAACTAGTTAACAGTCTTTGTTTGCTCAGGGGTAAACTAGTTAACAGTCATGGTTTGCTCAGGAGTAAACTAGTTAACAGTCTTGGTTTGCTCAGGAGTAAATTAGTTAACAGTCTTGGTTTGCTCAGGAGTAAACTAGTTAACAGTCATGGTTTGCTCAGGAGTAAACTCGTTAACAGTCTTGGTTTGCTCAGGGGTAAACTAGTTAACAGTCTTGGTTTGCTCAGGAGTAAACTAGTTAACAGTCTTGGTTTGCTCAGGAGTAAACTAGTTAACAGTCATGGTTTGCTCAGGGATAAACTAGATAATAGTCTTGGTTTGTATGACATAACATCGTGACTCCCATGACGGTAAAAATTCGGGTTGGGGTTTGTGGGTAGAGGGAGGCAGAAGACAACTTTTTTAGTTTGCTCAGAGGTAAACTAGTTAACAGTCTTGGTTTGCTCAGGGGTAAACTAGTTCACAGTCTTGGTTTGCTCAGGGGTAAACTAGTTAACAGTCTTGGTTTGCTCAGGAGTAAACTAGTTAACAGTCATGGTTTGCTCAGGAGTAAACTAGTTAACAGTCTTGGTTTGCTCAGGGGTAAACTAGTTAACAGTCTTGGTTTGCTCAGGAGTAAGCTAGTTAACAGTCTTGGTTTGCTCAGGAGTAAACTAGTTAACAGTCATGGTTTGCTCAGGGATAAACTAGATAATAGTCTTGGTTTGTATGACAAAACATCGTGACTCCCATGACGGTAAAAATTCGGGTTGGGGTTTGTGGGTAGAGGGAGGCAGAAGACAACTTCAACAATCAGCGGTGAGATTTTAGGAATGTATATGTAAGTATTTTTACCGTTAAAAGTGTGTATGTCGGAACTAGTTCGAATATAATTCAGTATTTTTTGTGCTCCCCTGATGATGAGGTAAAAACCTTGAAACCGGTAGTGTTATACCGTTATATAAAATGTAATAAACAGTGTTTGACAAAACAATTACAAAGTGTTTATTTAATAATTGATATTAATATTGCCCCCTTCAAAGTAGTCCCCATAAGATAAAATACAATTGCGCCAATGTTTTTCCCAATCAGCAAACTATTTGTGGAAAGCACTTTTTGGGATAGCATTTAGCTCACCCAGCAATTTTGTCTTTATCTCATCTATGGTCGCAAAACGTTGTCCTTTCACTGTCCTCTGCATGTTCAGGAACAGGGAAAAGTGGCAGGGGGTCACATCTGGTGAGTATGGTGGCTGTGGCATCACGATGGTGTTGGTTTTGGCCGAAAATCACGAAATAGTAGTGAAGTGTGAGCCGGTTCATTATCGTTGTGTCAAAATAGCCCTGATACCTTATTAATGTTATCCCTTATCAGTCAGGAAGGATTATTTGATTGAATCATATTTTACTCTTTGATATTTTAAATATGTTCATTTTAAGAAATTATCAAAATTTTAGAAGTCATTTATGAAGGATTTGTTTTGCAAAATGGCTTAATGACCAACAAGACCTTAGATTCCCCATCCCTGCATTACACCGTTATCTCAACCTTTTTAGTACTTCAGAAACAAAATACTTCGTGAACCCCTGCGAAAACTTAATATCTTGTTGATGCATGTGACTGCACTAATATTGTACTTGCACAAAGACGATAAACCTTATCAGGCATGGATATCTACTGAAATCACTAACTACTCACTATCACTAGTTTTATAATAGAATATATGAACAGAGGTAAACATTGGAGTAAACGAAAACAGATTAATAAAAATGAAACAATTTGTTGTACAACTAGTGTTGTACTTGCACAAAGACGATAAACCTTATTAGGCAAGGATATCTACTGTTTCACATCACTAACTACTCACTATCACAAGTTTTATAATAGAATAGATATACAGAGGTAAACATTGGAGTAAACTAAAACAGATTAATGAAAATGAAACATTCAAAAGGCTGCACTTTATGGCCTACATTTTTTCTTCATTGAACATGAATAAAGTATGGATATATGGAATTTGTATTTACGAAATGTATCTCTTCCCTAAAGCGAGGTTTGGGTGTGAACTTCTCACCTTAGGCTCTGTCATGAAATAGATTCTGCCGGCGGCCAAGTCTTCTGGGTCCTTAACTCGCACGGAGAACTCACAGCGATTATCTTTGAAGGCCTGAAAGCAAAACCCAATCCCATTGACCAAATAATAATACAGTGAAACCTTTATCTAACTTATTTTCAAGGGACTTATTTAACTAACCGATAAATACAGCATGGAGGAATATATAAACTATAAATACGGTATGGAGGAATATATGAACGATAAATACGGTATGGAGGAATATATAAACGATAAATACGGTATGAAGGAATATATAAACAATAAATACAGTAAGCAAGAATATATAAACAATAAATACGGTATGAAGGAATATATGGACGATAAATACAGTAAGCAGGAATACACAAATGATAAATACGGTATGGAGGAATATACATACAGAAACGATAAATACAGTATGGAGGAATATATACCATAAATACGATATGGAGGAATATATAAACGATAAATATGGTATGGAGGAATATACACGTATAAATGATAAATACCGTATGGAAGATGTTTTATCTTTTTTCATGTCTTTTACAACACTCACAATTCTTTCTACTAGTATCACCATTCTTGTAGAGTTCTTCAAAATATTCCTCTCATCTCGAATAAACCCTTCTTTTTTCTGACAAAACCTTTCCATTCTTATCTTTGATTCCACTCATACCTCCCGTATAGTTTTTCCCTCGCATTTTACTTACTTCCTTTTAAAAAATAAATTTCATGTTTGTGTTGGATAGAAAATGCAAATCTTTGACAGTCTATGGAATTTGAGAGAAAGAAACTCGGTTTTGATATAAATCGTCATTGTTGCTGGACCTCATAGCCGAGGATCCCTTCACCATTGTTGCTGGGTCTCATAGCCGAGGATCCCTTCACCATTGTTGCTGGGCCTCATAGCCGAGGATCCCGTCACCATTGTTGCTGGGCCTTATAGCCGAGGATCCCTTCACCATTTCAACATCAATTCAATTGGAAAGCGAAGCTGTGTTGTGGAATTTCATCTCTTCTTTAAGTGAGTGACCCGTTGTACACCAGCAAACTCATTGGCCACACGGCTGTACTGGATCCGATGGCATACTGAAGTGAGATGATTAGAGCATAGGGACTTGTTTTTTTTCTTTTTTACCTTTTGAAAAAATAGATATGGCAGAAGTCACAGATATCCTTATATTTCCGAATACTAGACAGAAAAAGTGCCTATCATTCGAGAGAAGTAGCACAGCTTGGGATACGAACCGGCCAAATTCCGCACTGTGTTACCAGCGCGCATTCATCCACCTTGATATATATACAAATGTACCGTAGCACAAGTTCTCTGTTGATGTAGGCATAGAGGGCAGAACATCAGACTTTCTTATCACAATATAAAAAAATATACTGACCTCGAATTTGAAATTGAGCTGGTGTCCAGCTTTGGTGACAGGTAGCAGGTTTCCAGAGAACTCCAGGAAGAGGCTCTTGGTATCCAGTAGAGTGATGGGGGACGATTGAGCCAGTTCTGTGTAGTGCTCCTGCAAGACGTTTTATTTTAATATAAAAGACACAGTAAAGAATCCATGAAAAGCTACTCCGCTGCAACTCTGACTGAATCACCTTCAACATTACAGAATTAATAAGAGTTTTTACGAGTATTTCCCTTGTTGGAAGACATCCACGTACAAATTTTAACTCTCCAAGACTAAAGAAATCTGAAGAAACTGTATAACCAATTTGTCTATCGAAGGAGGTCTTACTATCAAGATAGACATCAAGAAATTTGATGGTATCTTTTGGATATTATCTAGATACTAGCACCCATAACTGATAATGGAAAGATATTAGATACTATCACCCATAACTGATAACGGAAAGATATTAGATACTATCACCCATAACTGATAACGGAAAGATATTAGATACTATCACCCATAACTGATAATGGAATGATATTAGGTACTATCCCTCATAACTGATAACAGAAAGATATTAGATACTATCACCCATAACTGATAATAGAAAGATATTATATACTATCACCCATAACTGATAATGGATAGATATTAGGTACTATCCTTCATAACTGATAACGGAAAGATATTAGATACTATCACCCATAACTGATAATGGAAATATATTAGATCTCCCATAACTGATAACGGGAAGATATTAGATACTGATAACATACCCATAACTGATAATGAAAAGATATTAGATACTATTACCCATAACTGATAACGGATAGATATTAGATACTATCACCCATAACTGATAACGGAAAGATATAAGATACCATATCACCCATAACTGGTAACGAAAAGATACTAACATACATAAAGCATCCCGTGATGAAATATAAAATACATTCAGTGGTTTTTTTTTTTTGTACCGAAAAGACTTTACAGATAATTCATGACCCATATTTTTAGACTTTCTCCTGAAATAAAACAATCTCCAAACTCAGAAGCCTTACTACTTCAGAGAAGTCTTGTGGTGGCTTCGGCATATCATCTGAATGGGATATCGAAGAAGATTTAAGCCGAGTGAAAGATCGGTAGCAAGACATAGAAGGTGTTGACAGCATTTGTATTACCGGTGTCTATTCCTAAGGTTTTAAACCCGAAAGCTTGATTTATATTGTCTCTTTATTATGTTCAAATTTGGATGAATTAATTCCAAATTTAACATTTTGGAGGCACACATTTGAGAATTGATGGATTAAAGGTTGAAAGCTAAGTAAATACAATACCTGTTCCAAGAGGGTCTTGCCGAGTTGTTGGTCTGTAAGACAGAGCACCAGCAGGCGGCCCTCAAGTGCATCCACCCGCTTGCCCAGCACAACGATCCGCGCTTCGAACGGCACCAGCAACATCTCCCTGAGGACACCGAACCCCATTATTGCACTATTAGTTGTGAGCTGTCCAGCATTACTACAAAAATTATCGTTAAATGTTTCTAACAATTACACTAAACTGCGCCGACAAGAACTGTTCTCAATAAGATACACAAGAACGGGTCTTCCAGCCGCTATGCCTGTTGGAAGGGCCTTAACTCTTCTGAACGGGACTACTTCGGATATTGACATATTTCATATCACATTACCAAAAGCTAAAGTAAATTTTCTTCTAAGATTGAGCGCGTTAGAAAGCACTCATCAACATACTTAAGTGACTGTGAATATATGTGTATCATATGTTTGTGTGTATATATGTATGCATATACATTTTTTTTTATATATAATTTTTATTCTATGTAATTTTTCTTTATTTTTAATGTCTTGTTTTTTTTTTCAAAGTAATTGGACTAAGACTATTTTGAGAAAGTAAATAAATAAATTATACTGACATCTTGAAGTACTTTTTGAACTGTATAGATTATAATTACTGGTGACTTGATGGGTTGTTTGGAATGTACTTAATCTAAGTAGTGGTAACTTGCTGGGCTGTTTGAACTGTATTAAATCTAAGTACTGGCAACTTGATAGGCTGGCTTGAACTGTACTTGATCTACTTACTACCTTGATCAAAAAGTTTTAGGACTTTATTCATAAAATCGAAAATACAAGTTTATTCATCAAAATCGATATGGTCCCCTCAAAGTATTCCCCATCGACTGCAACGCACTTACGCTAGCGCTTGATCAAATCCTCGAAACACCGCTGGTACTCAATTTTCGGTATGTCCATCAGAGCCGTCTTCGATTTTTTCATGACATCCTCTCGGGTGCTGTAACGCGTTCCGCGAAGCGGTTTTTTAAGTCGGTTGAACAGGAAAAAGTCGCAGGGAGCCAGATCAGGTGAATTCGAAGGCTGCTGGATAGTATTTGTGTTGATTTTGGTCAAAAACTCATGGAAATCATGTCTTTCGCAATTTCAACACGGTCCTTATTTTGCATGAAATTGAGTTGTTTCGGCACCAGTTTTGCAGCGACACTTGAGCGGATCCATAAGTGATGTTCAAGTCCTCTGCCAGCTCTCTAATGGGCAATTTGCGGTTTTCGGCCAACACTTCTTTGATTTTCTCGATGTTTTCATCGGTTTTCGACTGCCACTGCGTTCGTCATCCTCGACCGACTCACAACCACTTCTGAAGCGTTCGTGCTACCGAAAAACACTTCTCCAACATTTCCAAGGTCTGCGGACCGTTAAATCCGTTTTTAACACAAAATTTAATGCAAACTCGTTGATGCACAGTTGATGCCATTTTCAAACTTGTAAAAAATCGAAAACACGCACAAAGGTAGATGTATTCAGTACAGCGTAACTTTTACAAATGTCAAGCTATGACGCTGAAATTTGGAGGGAAGTGTCAATGATAGATGTGGTAACCTAACCACACAGTAACAAAGCAAACCCGTACAATTTAATCCATTCATCCCAGCAAGAACAACTTCTTCACTTGACTCTTGTAAGTAGTCAAGGTCACATGAAAGTCCATTTAATGCCCATATTGATTGCTCAAAAAAAGTAAATTTAATTTAACATTGGCATGTAAAGCAATGTTATCCATGATGACCCCAACACAATAACAAAGCAAACCTGTACAATTTATTCAATTCATCTCAGCAAGAACAACTTCTTCACTTGACTCTTGTAAGTAGTCAAGGTCACATTAAAGTCCATGCAATACCCAAATTGATTGCTCAAAAAAAGGAAATTTAATTTAACATTGAGATGTAAGCAATGTTATACATGACGACCCCAACACAATAACAAAGCAAACCATGAATTGGGACAGACATGAATTGGGAACTTCCAAGAAGAGCCTATGTAAGAAAGGAGAGGACATGACGAGACTCAGACTATCTCAGTGATTGGAAAGATCGAGAGAGATTGATGAAAAAGGTCCAAGCAGCCAACCCCAAAATGATGGGATAAGGCAAAGGAAAAGTAGATACTTGGATTCAGCATTTCATTTAAATTAATATATTTTGAAAATACATTACTTGTAGAGTTCGGTGGCCATCTTAGTAGCATCAGATATATTCCGGCAGTCCATCAACCAGAACCTGCAAAGATAAAGATTAATGGAGTAGGGACAAATGTGAGAACATGAAGATTTAAGATGAACAGGCATACTGTTCTATTGGGTGCATGCACACAACATGAAGATCAGTCCATCCTGTGGATGGATGACGCCATTGTGTGTATTGCTCTATTGTGTGCATGTAAACAGCACTACAGCAAGTACACACTAGCAGGCAGATCAACACCTGAGAATATCAACACCTACATACATACAGGCAATTCCTGGTTATATAGTAAGATTGTCAGTTCATCCTGTGGATGGATGACGCCTGTACGTGTATTGCTCTATTGTGTGCATGTACACAGCACTACAGCAAGCACACACTAGCAGGCAGATCAAAACCTGAGCAGTGCTACAAACATATAGGCAATCCCTGGCTATATACTAAGATTGTCAGTTTATCCTGTGGATGGATGACGCCATTGTGTGCATGTAAACAGCACTACAGCAAGCACACACTAGCAGGCAGATCAACACCTGAGCAGTGCTACATACATACAGGCAATCCCTGGCTATATACTAAGATTGTCAGTTCATTCTGTGGATGGATGACGCCTGTGCGTTTATTGGTTTATTGTGTGCATGAACACAGCACTACAGCAAGCACACACTAGCAGGCAGATCAACACCTGAGCAGTGCTACATACATACAGGCAATTCCTGGCTATATACTAAGATTGTCAGTTCATCCTGTGGATGGATGACGCCTGTGCATTTATTGGTTTATTGTGTGCATGAACACAGCACTACAGCAAGCACACACTAGCAGGCAGATCAACACCTGAGCAGTGCTACATACATACAGGCAATCCCTGGCTATATACTAAGATTGTCAGTTCATCCTGTGGATGGATGACGCCATTGTGTGCATGTAAACAGCACTACAGCAAGCACACACTAGCAGGCAGATCAACACCTGAGCAGTGCTACATACATACAGGCAATCCCTAGCTGTAGAGTACAATTGTCAGTCCATCATGTGGATTGCTGTGTGCTTGCACACAGCACTACAAAAAGCAAATCAACACCTGAGCAGTGCTAACATACATACATACAAGCAATCCCTTGCTTTTGAAGCGTGTGTATACAAGCCTTTTTCGTTATATGATATTCACTCTACACGATTTCAGTTTAAAATAACAATGCACACGTTGCATGACTTAAAAAACAATGATACACACCATTATACATTGCATGTCTAAAATAACAATGAGACACGTAATTACATTGCATGTCTAAAATAATAATGCACACACTGCATGTCTAAAACAACAATGACACACGTGATTAAACATGTAAATAATAATGCATACACTGCATGTCTAAAATAACAATGAGACACGTGACTATACATGGCATGTTTAAAATAACAATGCACATCTTGCATGTCTAAAACAACAATGACACGTGATTAGACATGTAAATAATAATGCACACACTGCATGTCTAAAATAACAATGAGAGACGTGACTATACATGTCATGTCTAAAATCAAAATGAGACACATGACTACATGTTGCATGTTTATAATAACAATGAGAAATCTCACCTGGCAGATCACCTGGCAGAGACAGTGGTAGTGAAGCTGACGCAGTCCCCGACCTGCGTGAGGGGTGTAGACCCTGTAACGTCCTCCCACACGGCACTCGCCTGCCCGCCCATGATGGAACACAGCAGGCGCAGAGTGCTGCCCGCCGAACTGCCGCTACTCCCCTGCAACAGCGAGGCATCCATCGTCAAAACCCCAGTTGCTACACTCCACAACCATCTCTGATTTTACAATGCACGAGTATCTCTGATGCTACAATACACAACCATTTCTTATGTTGCAATCCAAGAGTATCTTTAATGCTCCAATTTACAACCATCCATGATGCTTCAATCTGTAATCATCTCTGATGCTACAATTCACAACCATTTCTTATGTAGCAACTCAATAGTATATTTAATGCTCTAATTTACAACCATCCATGATGCTTCAATCTGTAATTATCTCTGATGCTACAATTCAAAACCATTTCTTATGTAGCAACTCAAGAGTATCTTTAATGCTCTAATTTACAACCATCCATGATGCTTCAATCTGTAATCATCTTTGATGCAACAATTCACAACCATTTCTGATGTTACGATCCACGAATATCTCTAAAACTATAGTTCACAACCATTTCTCAGATTATAATCTAGGAGTATGTATGGTGCTACAATCTACAAGCAACTTTAATGTCATTTACAACCATTTCTGATATTACAATCCACAAATATCTCTGATACTATAATTAAGAACCATTACTCGGTTTACAATCCACGAGTATCTTTGGTGCTACAATCCATAACTAACTTTGATATTACAATTAACCATCACAATTAACAATTTCTATTGTTACAATCTACGATTATCTCTGATGCTTCAATCCACAACCATCACTGATGCTATAATATTACAATCCACGAATATCTCTGATACTATAATTAAGAACCATTACTCGGTTTACAATCCACGAGAATCTTTCGTGCTACAATCTATATCCAACTTTGATATTACAATTAACCATCACAATTAACAATTTCTATTGTTACAATCCGCGAGTATCTCTGATGCTTCAATCCACAACCATCATTGATGCTATAATTCACAGCCATTTCTGATGTTACAATCCCCGAATATATCTGATGTTACAATCCACGAGTATACCTGATGCTTCAATCCACAACAATCCACAACTGTCTCCGAAGTTTCAATCCACATCCATCTCTAATGTTCCAATCTGCAAGCATGCCTAATTTTCAAGCCAGTATCCGTACATTGTCAGAATTTTATGTATTAATTTTGATGCAAGGGTTTCGATAGTAAAATTCCTTTTTCAAGACTATGTGGAAGAATGTGATTTTACCAAATAGGCAATGGAAGACATCGTTATAAGAGTGACATAGTTTACCTGTGGCTGTTGAGCTGTGGGTGGCAGTGGCATGGTGAGTGTGATGCTGCGATGGAACTTGCGGCGTCGAGGTTCCACCGTGAGCACGGGGCTCGCAGATGCTCCACGGCCCAGGATCCGCTGAGCCAGAGCCACTGGTGCGGCTTGAGCTTGCAGACCTACGCGAATCCTCTTTGTAAGGGCAGCAGCCGGGAACAGTGCTTGCACCTGTACAAAATAAATCCATTTACGTTGAAAGCCAAAAAGAACAGTGAGTAAATGTTGTCAAATCCATAGGTATGACGATGAAGAAGTGTAAAAGGAAAAGTAAATGTGATACATCATCTCCAAATATGCTGGACCTGATAGTCAAGGATCCTCTCGCCAATCTCAAACTGATCTTCCACGTCAAGCCTGATCCTTGGCACACAATACCTTCAGCAGACGTCAAAGACATATGATTTACTAACATAAACTTTGATTTATTAACACCACAAAGAGTCTACGGCTGTTAAACATCACACAAACACAAAGTTAACACGTTGACTGCGGTATGTATTTATAGAATAGTGTCGAGGTACTGAAAAAAATCATATTTTCGAAACCTTAAAATCTTACGGTATTTTCGAAACCTTAAAATCTTACGGAAACCTTAAAATCTTAAAATATTCGGTACCATACAAACAAAGAGAATCGAATGAAGCGCAACGGGCGTCATCAGCGTCTCTACAAAAAATGTGATGACGCCCATGGGCGTCTTTAGCAGCGAACGTGTTAAGTGTCGCACAAACCCGAAGTTTGAATATTTGAACATCAGTTCTATGGACGTTAAATGTCACCAAAATGAGGGATTTAAACCAAAAAGTCTGGGGCTGTTAAATGTCGCACAAACTCAACGTTTGAATATTTGAACATTAAGTCTGGGGACGTTAAATATCACTAAAACGTGAGATTTGAACCAAAAAGTCTAGGACTGTTAAATGTCACATGTAGAAGTAAAAGAAAATTTAAAGACCCACCTATAGGTGTAAAAGAAAGTTTAAAGACCCACCTGTAGATGTAAAAGATGGAAAAAGACCCACATGTAGATGTAAGAGAGGATAAAAATCAACCTGTAGAAGTACATGAAGTTAAAAACCCACCTGTAGAAGAGATGATAAAGACCCACATGTAGAAGTAAGAGAGAATAAAGACCCACATGTAGGATTAAAAGAGGATAAAGACCTACCTGTAAAAGTGTAGGAGGTTAAAAATCTACCTGTAAAAGAGACGATAAAGACACACATGTAGAAGTACAGAAGGTTAAAAACCCACCTGTAAGAGTAAGAGAGGATAAAGGCCCACATGTAAAAGTAAGAGAGGATAAAGAACCACCTGAGGAAGTAAGAGAGGATAAAGACCCACCTGAGGAAGTAAGAGAGGATAAAGACCCACATGTAGATGTAAGATGATAAAAATTCACCTGTTGAAGAGAGGATAAAGACCCATCTGCAGAAGTAAAAGAAAAGGTAAAGACCCATCTGTAAAAGTAAAAGAGAATAAAGACCCACCTGTAAAAGAGAGGGTCAAGACCCACCTTGACAAGTAATAGAAGATAAAGAACCACCTGTAGATGTAAAAGAGAAGACAAAACCGACCTGTAGATATAAAAGAGACGATAATGACTTATCTGTAGAAGTAAAAGAGAGGATAATAATCCACCTGTAGAAGTAAACAAGAGGATAAAGACTCACCTGTAGAAGAAAGAAAGGATAAAGCCCTGTGTGTAGAAATAAGAGGATAATGATCCACTTATAAAAGAGGATACAGACCTTCGTGTAGAAGTAATAGAAGATAAACAGCCTGTAGAAGTAAGAGAGGATAAAGACCCACCTGCGGAATAGCACTGGAGGAAATGGTGCCTCCCTCTGGCCCGATGATGTGCATCTCCTGACGCACCCGTGACACAACCGCAAAGTACTGCGGGAAGTCGCACGTGTAGATCTTGGCCACTCTTCCACCCGAGGGATCCGCTTCGAGCTTCTCCTTGGCTAGGGCCTCCTGCAGAGATCACAACATTAAATTCTCTAGCTTGCCTCGATGAAGAAATAGTAATTTAGTTAACTAAGAGGTTCTGAATTCAAATCCCTTCGAGAACCCAGTTTTTTTTTTAAAGTATTCCTGTCTGGTTTTCCCTTCAAGACCTCTTGAACAGCTTTCTGGTTAGTTGGTCGAGATTGCTACATGGCAATAACCCCCCAGGTTGTACTGTATACGAGTGTAATACAATTATTCTACATTATTTCTAAACCTTTTTTGTCTTATGGACCCCCAAGATTATGCATGGATATACACATATATACCATCAAGCCATTTCCTCTGTCGGGGTAGGCAGAGAAAACAGAACGTCAAACTTTCCTATATCGATACACATTCTTAGCCTCTTCCATATCCATACACCTTACCATGACGACCTCCGTGGCCTAGTTGGTAAAACGCCTGTCTCCCAACCCGAGGTTGCAGGTTCAAATCCTGCCCTAACCCCGATTTGGATTCCAGTCGGGTTTTCACTCAAGACCTCTTTAAAACTCTGGAAGAGATTGCCACCATGGCAATAAGCCCGCCAGATTGTACTGTATACAACTTAAGTGTAATAAAATACCTTGTCATACAACTTCTACCATTTCTCTGACTTTCCACGTTTCCTTCTTTCAAAATATCAATCACTTCTTCCAACCATCCAAACCTTTTTTTATTCGTTCCCCATGCCCGAACCATGTCACCTTGCTCTTCTTCATCTTACTCAACACATCAGTCTTAAGTTCACTTTCATCGCTAATCACTTCATTCCGTATTCTGTCATACATTGTAACCTCAAATATTCTTCTCAATGCGCGCATATTTACAGCATTTATTAGGTTCCAATCAGTAATTTTCCACGTCCATGTCTAACTCCCATACATCAAAATTGAATTTATATTCCAGTATACTTTATTTATCTAAAATAATATATATAATGGTTTAATATTCCAAAAGGGGTTAAGCAAGGTTGTGTATGTCACCTTGCTTTACCCCTTTTGGAATATTAAACCATTGTTGGTTGTTTAATATTTACATAGATGCGTGTACGAAGGAATTACAGAGGTCAATGGATGGCATTCAAATGTCGAATGGGAATGTATGCTGGTGACATTGTAGTGTTAGAGTAGAATGAAGATGCATAAAAGAGTTTGATAAGTAAATTGTATGAGAGATGCGAAGATATGAGAATGAATGTTGCGAAATCCAAAGTAATGGTGATAGAAAAGTGTGAAAGGAAAAGTAAATGTGACATATATGTGAATAATGAAAGAGTGGAACAAGTTGAAGAATTGTGCTATTTGTGTAGTATTTTTTCTGATGATCGAAGAATTAAATGGGATATCGAATGTTGTGTAGCGATAGGAAACAAAGTCAATAGGGCACTAAAAACACATATATATATATATATATATATATATATATATATATATATATATATATATATATATATATATATATATATATATATATATATATATATATATACATATACATATACATATACATATACATATACATATACATATACATATACATATACATATACATATACATATACATATACATATACATATACATATACATATACATATACATATACATATACATATACATATACATATACATATACATATACATATACATATACATATACATATACATATACATATACATATACATATACATATACATATACATATACATATACATATACATATACATATACATATACATATACATATACATATACATATACATATACATATACATATACATATACATATACATATACATATACATATACATATACATATACATATACATATACATATACATATACATATACATATACATATACATATACATATACATATACATATACATATACATATACATATACATATACATATACATATATATATATATATATATATATATATATATATATATATATATATATATATATATATATATATATATATATATATATATATATATATACTTGAACCAGACAGTATCAAAATTTGCTAAGATGATACTATTTTAGTGCGGACTTTATTGTATGGGAGTGAAACATGGACATGGAAAAAGACTGAGAGGAGCCGAATAAATGGTGTAGAAATGTGTGCTTTGAGATGAATACACGGAGTGACAATGTATGACAGAATACAGAATAAAGTGATTAGGGATGAATACGAACTTAAGATGATCAAGAACATGCTGAGATGGTTTGACCATGTGGAAGGATTTAATAAAGAAAAACTAATAAAACAGATATATAGTTTAAATGTCAGTGGAAGACATGGCAGACCAAGGAAAGTATGGTTGGATCAAGTGAATTATATTCTGAAAGAAGGAAAAGTAGAGTCACATGAGAAGGTGTATGGATGTAGAAGAGACTAAGGAATTGTCTTGAGATAGAAAAATCTGAAGCTTTCTCCTCACTGCCTACTCTGAGAGGGAGACGGCGTTATAGTATGTATGTATTAAACATAATAAAACCCCTCTGACACATCAACTGACAGCCGAGTGTGAAAATACCTGAAACATTTGGTAATCATTCTTGTGCAAATAATGGTTATGCCATGTCTCTCAGGTGTCGAAGTGTAGGATGACTATATAAGAAGGTGTATGGATGTAGAAGAGACTAAAGATTTGTATTAGAGACAGCGTGATGGTATGTACGTATTAAACACAATAAAACCCCTCTGACACATCACTTGACAGCCGGGTTTATGAATATACCTGAATCATTTGGTTATCATTGTTGTGCAAGTAATGGTCATGCCATGTCTCTCCGGTGTCGGAGCGCAGGATGACCAGCTCCCTCTCTTGGCACTGGCTGGTGAAGGCAGGCACCTCCAGGATAACGGGGCTAGAAAAATAATCATTTTTATACATTCCAACTTGATTATTAAGAGCACGGATATAAGATCACCGCAATAACGAGCAAAACTGTAAAATTATTTTCATTTACGCGTATTCCCGTACAATAACGAGTATGCTTCACAGATATACAGAGCAACTGTTTTGGAAACTATGCAAAAATTTACACAAAAATCTAATTCTTAGAAACCACTTAGCTTTTATGAGAATCAGTGAGAAGCATGACCGAACTTTTATGAGAATCAGTGAAAGCTGTTCGAACTGGTACCGATATACACGCTTCAACGGTTGGAATGGGGGGGGTGAGGGAGGCACGGAACAATTTCGGCCAAGAGCGGAGAGCTTTTAGGGAAAAAACTGTTCAACAGATGTTCCGAACGGTGTACTGACTTAGAAATTTCTAGAGCCTCTAATCTGTCCAATTTATTTCCGTTACCACTGATATGTAAGAATTTGGCATCATCGATAGAAAAAGTATGATTCTCACGGTGACAATGATTAGCCATTTCAGAATAAATTAGAGGATTTGTGTTCACTAAATCTCTTTTCAAAAGATCTTCATGTCTTTTCTATATAGAAAAAAAATCTCTCCGCTCTTGGCCGAAATTGTTCCGTGCCTCCCTCACTCCCCACTTTCCAACCGTTGAAGCGTGTATATCGGTACCAGTTCGAACAGCATTTAGTCTTGTTTGCGCTCCCCTGAAGATTAGGTGAAAGCCTTGAAACCGGTAGGGTTATACCGTCACAAAAAAGTGGAATAAACAGTGTTTGATAAAAATAAATTACAATGAGGTGAAAGTTTTGAAACCGGTAGGGTTATACCATTACAAAAAAGTGGAATAAACTGTTTAATAAAAAAAATTACAATTATTTCAAGCATTACACTATATTCAAGAGACTTTTCCTGAAGGAGCTGAGCGACATATGAAACACGTTTAGATGAGGACACACACGGTTAGACAGTGTGATTGCTCTACCTACCATCGGCATCTCCAAAGGCAGGTTGGTTCCACTTATAGGTTGATAGCACAATCTATGGGAGCGTTGTCTCAAATAATTATCCGGAACATACAAACCAAGACTGTTCAGGATGGATGGGTCAACTTAATTACCCCTGAGTAAACAAAAAAGTAGACACCCAAACAATGAGACTGGTCTTCAGTTCGAACTCCGCGCTGTGCTGTGTTCGAACTCCTCTTGAATGATGGAATTTTTTTCTGCCTTGTATTCAGGGGTATAGATACCCCATCTATGACTTTATCACTATTTAAAAAAAAAAACATGCTGGTATGGTTATGCCCCGATGGTTTTACTTCGGTGTGGCATTGGATTTAGTACAGAAGCAATGTAACCGGAGAGTTTGCTGGTATGTAACGACTCACTCAATAAAAAATAAACTCCATGACCTGTATCGAATTATGGTTAATATTTATATATAAACTTGTCCTTCCGGAGATGCGACAGCATTAAACAATAGTGCATCGACATTGTAATTTCATAGCGTTATTTCATATTGTTATTTCATACTGTAATTTTATATTTCAATAATTATAGCAGGTACACTCGTAAGGCCTCGGTCACACAGGTAGGAGCCTCGCTTGGTGCTAAGAGCTACGCTGCGAGCTAGGTGACATATCCTAGCGAACCAACGCACCCCATACTATCGCAATGGTCACACTGCATGCTTCGCGCCACGCTACGTGACTATTATAGTCACCTAGTATATTAGTCACGTAGCACCTAGCTTAGCACTAAGCGGCGAAGCACTTCGGTGTGGCCTTAACCTAAGTGTATCATGGAGTTGTGACACCTCTGCCCCCCCTTTTAGAGACATGACATGAATGTATGCTTTTATTTATTTTCCACGCCCCCGTCCTACGAATCGGCTGTGACAATGGAAAATTGAATGAATTGGGCATTGAATTTGTTCCTCATCCACCATATTCACCCTGTGTGACATCTTCCTGTTCACGAAAAAAAAAAAGGCTCAGCGACTACGTTAACACATTGTTTGCGGGAAACGAGTAAACAAGTGTTTCGCATACTATCACTAAACAGCGGGAGCCAAGAAAACACGATACCTGAGGAAGGTGGCCTGAGGTGGTGCAAGCTGCAGCGGGCGGGCGGCAAGCGCCTCCCCCTCCATGAGAGGTGGAGGATGTGGTAGAGCACGCCGCGCAGGCCTACAGGTGACTCGGGTAGGCTGGGAGACGGCCCCTGCCGGAGCTACCACGGCGAGACCGGCCCTGCGTGCGGATCGCATCGCACCACCACGTGCATCCACTACGAACGAAGCCAGGAAACTGAAAACGAAATGGACATTCATATTTCTATTTTATTTTTTTCTAGTAAGTAAAAAGTAAATGCAATTTATGGGTGAATAATGAGATTGGAACAAGATGAGGAAGTCAGATATTTGAGAAGTATTTTCTAAGATGATGGAAAAGTTATGAGAGATATCGAATGACGTGTAGTGATAAGAAATAATGAGAAAGGAGTACTTAAACATACATATGAAACGAGGTCAATAAATTTGCTGAGTTAAGGGGTTAAGGGAGGGAGCATTAGTGCGCATGCGTACGTTCCGTTAATATGACTTATTATTAGTATATTCACCAAGTTTTAGTCTAAATTTGACAGTATTGTTTAAGCTATCATCGGGAGAGTACTCGTATGTCAAACGCTAATATGGAAATTCCAAGTGTGGAAAGAATGGAGTGTCACACAAAATAAGGGATAACACCTTAATTAATTTTGGAAGAGATGTTAGCGGTTTAATTAACAGAGTTAATGGTGAATATATTGAAAAGTAAAAATAAAAAAAAAATTATTTCCCGTTTTTCCCCTTCATTCTGCTAATTTATTGACCTCCCCTCGTACTTGAGCCGGACAGAATATGCTATCAAAATATGCTAAATATATATACATCATCATCATCATCATTGTCAACCAAGTCGATCGACTGCTGCATGAAGATCTCTCCAAGTTGACTTCAAATAGTTGGGTTTTTTGCTCGTTGGTGCCATGTGATGCTGCCATTCTTCCTGATCTCATATATCCAGTGTACCTTCGGTCTTCTTCTGGGCCTCTTTATGCCTCTTAGGTACCATAGGATTATTTCGGATGTCCATCGGGAGTCTGACATTCTGGCAACGTGACATGCCTGTCCAAGTGGCAATGGGCAAGACACGTAGCCAGAATGTATATGTATGTGTATATGTACAGGCGAACCTCGACTTTCGCACATTTGACTTTCGCACAATTCGCTATTTCGCACATTTTTGAAAAATAGTTTTTTAATTATTTTTTTCCCGAAATAATGCAAAAATGTTTTGTTTCCCTGTTGCACCATGAAACGCTTATGAGCCCAGTCCGCACTGTGAAAAGTGTTATGTCCTGTTCGCACATATGTTCGCACATATGCATTAACATACGAGAGCGAGCGAATCAAACGCATGCATTTGAATTTACTAATTTGTACACACTCCCGTCTGATCTCGACAGGTTCAGTCTTGCGTTAGCATACGCACAGATGAATTGTTCTGCGAGTTTTGTTTCAAATATTACGTACCCGTTTTAACATAATTTATTTTGGGAGAAGTTGTACAGTAGTAATATTAAATAAATTATTTTGTTTAAAAAATAAAAAAATAAAAAAAGTTTTAACATGAGTGAGAAACGAAAAAACTGTGAAGTAAATATAGCTAAAAAAAACCAAGAACCCATAAACTTCATACAATCGAAACGAAGATGGATATAATAAAACGATCTGAAAATGGAGAGTCGTTTGCTTCAATTGGCCGATCGTATGATATAAACAGGTCTACGATATGTTCGATATTAAAGAATAAAAATAAAATTAAGGAATATGTAAAAAATTGTGGAAATATATCATCAAAAATTGTTTCCAAAAAGCACGGCATAGTAATTGATGAAATGGAGAAATCTTTGATGTATTGGATTAGTGACCAAAATCAAAAAGACGTACCTCTGAGTACTTCGGAGATTCAAGCTAGGGCTATTAGCTTGCATAATGATTGGAAGGCTAGACTAAAAAATGATTCTGACACGGTGTTTCATGCAAGTAACGGCTGGTTTTCAAATTTTAAAACAAGGTATTCTTTACGCAATATTAAATTCACCGGAATCAGTTGCGCCTGGCCATAAACCTTCTAAAAACCGATTGACATTGCTTCTTGGTGGAAATTTAGCTGGTGATTTAAAATTGAAGCCATTGTTAGTTTATCAAGCAGAAAATCCTAGAGCATTGAAAGGGAAAGATAAAAAATTGCTTCCAGTCATTTGGAAATCCAATAAAAAAGCCTGGGTTACCGCTTTAATATTTAAAGATTGGTTTACTTCACATTTTGTACCAGCAGTAAAACATTATTGTGAAGTTAATAATTTACCATTTAAAGCATTATTAATCTTAGATAATGCTCCAGGACACCCAAAATCTCTACAAAATTTATACCCAGAAATCAATGTAGTGTTTCTTCCCCCCAATACTACGTGTCTCATACAACCCATGGACCAAACGGTGATAGCTACGTTTAAACGATATTATATGCGGTCGATCATGAATCAGGCCATCAAGGCAACTGAAATGGAAGGTGGGCCCACATTAATAGATTTCTGGAAAAATTATAACATATGGAATGCAATAAATAATATTGGAGATGCATGGGCTGAAATAAAAGAGTCAACAATGAAAGGTTCGTGGAAGCAACTATGCCCACAGATGATGAGTGATTTTAAAAATTTTGATGATACCCCAGAAACCATAACTCTTGAAATAGTTCACCTGATGAATGAACTAAGCCTTGAAGTCAATAGCGAAGATGTTAATGAATTGATAGAATCACATTCTGAACCATTGTCAAATGAATTTCTTATGGATCGTCACGAGAATGAAAATTCTAGTTCATACGTACAAAACGAAAGTGAGGAAGAAGAACCAGAAGAAATACCTAATACCTTAACATTAAAAAACTTGAACGAAGCTTTAACACATATTGAGAAATTTTTAAATATTATAGAAGAATGTGACCCAAATGGAGAACGCATATCTAAAGTGCGTAGGGAGATCCATAATAGCACTGCGTGTTACAGAACTCTCTATGAAGAAAAGAAAAAAAATAATAAAATACAAAAAACTCTTGACAATTTCGTTAAAAAAATATAATTTCAATTTAATATGTACTGAGTAATTTTTGACAAATAAAATTTTTGAAGTATATACAATCTTTGGTGTTTTTTTTTCTTCCCTCTACTTTCGAACATTTAACTTTCGCACACATTTTCAGGAACCAATTATGTGCGAAAGTCGAGGTTCGCCTGTATATGTATAAAGCCTGTCTAATGAGAAACGTGACTGATTTTATTTTCGCAAAACCACCAGCGCCATCTGTGGATGAATAAATGAGTTAAGTGACACATTTCGACTATTTTCTGTAAAAGTTTCAAAGCACTGACATCGCTGGTTCATTCGTAATGACGTAACAATTGACAGAATCTTCTGAGTCTCTTCGAAAAAGGATCATTGGAGCAATGTGCCAAATTTTGTTTTATATCAGGTAAAAGTGCAATGCCTCATTCTGTAGGCTTCAATTTAAATGAAGAAAAAAAATACCCAATATGCAATGGTTCCCTGTCAACATTGACATTGTTGGATGAGGCCTGCAAGAACGGCATGTTGTCAGGCAGGTCACGTGTCCTCTCTGCCTCGCGCATGTAGCGGTACTGCTGTTGCTGCTGTGCGGGACACTCCACCTCCCCTACAAGAGATGCCATGCATTATTTTATTTATATCAGCCAATTCACCCTGATGAGTAATACTATAATATATGATACAATACAATTCACCCTGATGAGTAATACTATAATATATGATACAATACAATTCACCCTGATGAGTAATACTATAATATATCATACAATACAATTTCACCCTGATGAGTAATACTATAATATATGATACAATACAATACGAAAATTTGGATTAACTAAGGATGATATATTTAGCTTGAATATATTAAGGTGTAATATTGTCTGACTACACTGAAAATTAACATATTTGGCTATAAGAACAATACATATTTGGCTTGAATATATTAAGGTGTAATATTGACTGACTACACTGAAAAAAACATATTTGGCTTGAATAACTTAAGGTGTAAGATTGTCTGACTACACTGAAAATAACATATTTGGCTATAAGAGCAAGACATATTTGACTTGAATATCTTAAGATGTAAGATTGTCTGACTACACTGAAAATTAACATATTAGGCTATAAGATGACGACATATTTGGCTTGAATATCTTAAGGTGTAAGATTGCCTGACTACACTGAAAATAACATATTTGGCTATAAGAGCTAGACATATTTAAATTAAATATCTTAAGGTGTAAGATTGACTACACTGAAAATAACATATTTGCCTATAAGAGTAGGACATATTTGGCTTGAATATCTTAAGGAGTAAAATTGTCTGACTATACTGAAGATAACATACATGGCTATAAGTGGATGACATTTGGCTTGAATATCTTGAGCTGTAATATTGTCTGACTACACTGAAAATTAACATATTTGGCTATAAGAACAAGACATATTTGGCTTGAATATCTTAAGGAGTAAAATTGTCTGACTAGACTGAAGATAACATATTTGGCTATAAGTGGATGACATATTTGGCTTGAATATCTTAAGGTGTAAGATTGTCTGACTACACTGAAAACACCATATTTGGCTTTAAGTGGCTGACATATTTGGCTTGAATATCTTAAGGTGTAAGATTGTCTGACTACACTTAAAATCCCGTATTTCGCTATAAGAGCAAGACATATTTGGCTTGAATATCTTAAGGAGTAAAATTGTCTGACTAGACTGAAGATAACATATTTGGCTATAAGTGGCTGACATATTTGGCTTGAATATCTTAAGGTGTAAGATTGTCTGACTACACTGAAAATACCATATTTGGCTATAAGTGGCTGACATATTTGGCTTGAATATCTTAAGGTGTAAGGTTGTCTGACTACACTGAAAATCCCGTATTTGGCTATAAGAGCCAGACATATTTGGCTTAAATATCTTAAGGAGTAAAATTGTCTGACTAGACTGAAGATAACATATTTGGCTATAAGTGGATGACATATTTGGCTTGAATATCTTAAGGAGTAAGATTGTTAGACAAGACAGAGGATAAAATATTTGGCTTAAATATCGTAAGGAGTTCGATTATCTAACAGCCCTGACGATGATGTTAATCTCTATAATTAGAATAAATAAACTCACCTCCTTCATCCTCGGAGTCACTCATGAATGTGTCCTGCATCAGTTCTGGTGCCGCCACTCGGTACCTTCCTTCTGGTCCACCTCCTAGAGATCAGGCAAATCATATAAACAATGATTGAAGCTTTTGGCATATGGATATACACACCAATTCTAAGATTCCTTGCACAGACTGTATGACAAATGTGCAAATACTTGCTTATTTAGTGACTCAATAATGTCTATAATAGGAATTATTTTAACCACGACACAGGCTTTAGAAAACCATCTACATTGCAAGAGCTCTACTCATCCCTCGTAAGAAGTTTATTGGAGTATTACTCAACAATTTGGTCCAGAATACAGTGGAAAGGGTCCAGAATACATTTTTGAGATATATTAATTATCATCTCGGCATCTACTGAAGTCCGATACGGGAGGCAGTGATGTAGAATATGGTGAGGGAAGCAGTGATGTTGGATGCATGTGGTAGTAATGAAGAATATTTTGAGGGAAGCAGTGTTGTTGGATGCGAGTGGTAGTAATGAAGAATATGATGAGGGAAGCAGTGATGTTGGATGCGGGTGGTAGTGATGAAGAATATGGTGAGAGATACAGCAATGTTGGATGTGGGAGGCAATGATGAAGAATATGGTGAGGGAAGCAGTGATGGATGCGGGTGGTAGTGATGAAGAATATGGTGATAGATATACCAATGTTGTATATGGGAGACAATGATGAAAAATATGATGAGGGAAGCAGTGATGTTGGATGCGGGTGGTAGTGATTGAAGAATATGGTGAGAGATACAGCAATGTTGGATGTGGGAGGCAATGATGATAAACATAGTGAGAGATACAGTGATATTGGATGCAGGAAGCAGTGGTGACGAATATGGTGAAGGATAGTGATATTGGATGCGGGAGGTAATGATGAAGAATATGGTGCGGAAGTAAGTAATGTAGAATACACGAGACAGTGATGAAGAATATGTTTAGGGATTTATAGACAGATACAAGTGTTAGTAAAGATGGAAATACCCGAGTCCCCAGCGGCTTGGCTGACGGTGTGCTCGGTGACAGGTCTTAGGGCTTCCACCACCCCAATGTATCCCAGTCTGTCTGCCACACCGCAAGCTGTCTGTCCACTCTGCAACAATTCCAATAATTGTACGTCATATACACAAACATACATACCATTACTATATGTTATCTCCCTGGGGTGGTAGGCAAATAAGCATCCCAGTCTTTTCTGCCTTTCGTATTGTGACACGTGACACTTTCCTATCGTGACACTTTAACATCTTCTCCTCTTTTACACCCTATCTTCTTTTAAACCCTCTCCTCTTTTACTCTCTCCTCTTTTACACACTTTCTTCTTTTACACCTCTCTTCTTTTACATTCTCTCCTCATTGACATTCTCTCCTCTTTTACATCCTCTCCTCTTTTACATCCACTCTTATTTTAAACCCTCTCCTCTTTTACACGCTTTCTTCTTTTACACCTCTCTTCTTTTACATTCTCTCCTCATTTACATTATCTCCTCTTTGACATCCTCTCCTCTTTTACATTATTTCCTCTCTTACATCCTTTCTTCTTTTACATCATCTTTTAGAAATTCCACAGTAAAGACAAAATCTTCAATTGAATTCACATGAATAAAGCACAATGACTTACAAAATCTGTCCTCAATGGTGCCTTTTCTCTTTTGAGATGATCATAAATAACAGAATAAAATGAAAGTCTTTAAGAGGGCAGACTTACATTGGTTAAGGCATTGGGGTCGGCCTTGTTCTTCAGAAGAATGTGGATAACCAGCGTGTGGCCCTGCTGCGCTGCCTGGTGCAAGGGGGTATACCTGTAATATTAAATCACATATCTATGAAAAACCCCAACAAAACAAAAAAAATATCTACCACAAATATGTCTAACAGAACAAAGACTGACCAGAAATAAAACAAAAATCACCAGAAATAAATCAAACACAACGAACACAGACTACGGAAAAACCTCGCTTAACGTGAATTTGATTTACACGAAAATTAATTAGCGGCTGGTTAATGCGGTTACCATTTAATCTCTTCGTTTACGCCTGTGTGGTGCCGCGAAACGACTCTCTCCTCGGTACTCACTGGCAGTTGCCTTCAAGCTATCACGGTACTTAGACATGAGCACCTAATTCACAAATTTCTAGACTCCAGTTTGCTTTCAATGCAGCTGCTAGACTGATAAACGGTAATCATAAAATATTGCCGTATTGTCCGGGTTCCTGGTCCAGTCATATTGGTGCACTTCTAAAGTGTCATGAACGGATTGATTTCAAACTTTGTATTCAAGTCCCTTGGTGGGATGTCTCCATTGTATCTTTCCAATCTGTGCCTAAGGGATGTTCCTTCGGAGAGAAGTAGAACTTTGGAGATTTCTTTTTCATCCAAAAAGTTGGTTCTTCCAAATCAATACAATAGGGGGGAATATGACGGAAGTTTTTGTGTCGTTGCTGGTTCTGTGATGTGCTATGGTCTGCCTCCTAGTATCAGAGATATGGGTGGCATCTGCAGCTTTAGAAAGAACTTGAAGACAATCCTTTTTGGGAGGTTTTGTAAACATTTTTAATGGGTTTGAATTGTGAGTTAGACTGCCCTTGAGGAGAGTTTGCTCTCTAAACGGCATTTATTAATTAATTCACAAGTTCAATTCAGTTCGATCCCTCCACCACCCACACTGGTTTAATCTACACATTAAAAATGTTTAAATGTCATTATTTTAGATTAGGTTAGGTTGGGTAAGGTTAGATTAGGTGAGGTTAGGTTATGTTAAAATATCGAAAACATCCTTATTTTATTTTTTGAGCGCAATATTATAACAAAGCACCTCTATTTCGATGGTGTCACACCCAAGTGTGAAAAAAATAGGTCCAAAGTCACAGGAGAAGTAAAAATGACTTGCAGCGCAGATAAAATGGCTTAAGACCTGGAGTTCAGTGGCTCCTAGTCTGGTGGTGACGACATCACCTGAGTATTAAAATATAAGTAGTGATGCAGGACATAAAATCCGATATCGTGAGGGAAAGAATTCGAGTCACAGAAAACAGAAATATCAAACTTTTTCAATGATAATAAATTGACGTTACCCGATAGAAGTGGTGGCCGAGACATCAGCTCCCTTCTCAAGCAGCATCTTGACAATGGCGTGCTGGCCGAAGTGCGACGCCACGTGCAGAGGCGTGTAACCGTCATGAGTGCGTGAGTCGGCGTCAGCACCGGCTGCTAATAGTGCCGCTGCAGCCGCTGTGCGACCTTCTTGAGCAGCCAGATGCAATGAAGTCAAACCTGAAACCATATCTTCCAAACCTGAAACCATATCTTCCACAATAAAAAAATCAAGAGGAATATCGAACAGTATGTAAGGATAACCAAATCAACGGGGCACCAAAATATATATACAAAAACCGGACAGTATCAAAACCTGTTAAGATAACAGTCCACAATAGTATTCTGGTGCCAACTTTGATGTATGAGAATGAAACGTAGATGTGGAAAAGGAAATAATTTCATCCTTCAGCTCAGGAATTGATCTGGGGTCATTCTTATAGACCTGGCTTTTCACGTAACCCCAGAGAAAAAATAGTCCAACGGTGTCAGATCACATGATCTTGGTGGCCAATTAACATCACCGTTTCCGGAGATTACAAATACATAAAATAATTCTCAATTTGAACACGTTTTTGTATTGTATACGACTCCATTTTTATAAATGTCATACATTACACTTCTCAAATGTCACAAGGCCCAGGCAAGTTCGCGACGCCGTCTGTGTTTTATCCAAGAATTTAAAAAAACGCTCAATTTGAAAGACCCTTTACTTACAACTTCAGCCATGCCTCAGAATGTGTTGTAAAGCAAATCGTTAGCTTAATTGATTTCTTTCCATGTTATTGGATAAAGTACTCACCATTGTTGGCAGGTTCGTTGACGTTGGCCTGTCGGTCTAAGAGCATCTCTACGCAGTCTGAATGACCCTCCTGCGCAGCCATGTGCAGAGCTGTGAAGCCTGCCTTGGACTTCACACACGGGTCCGCTCCTGTAACATCCAACACCATATCTTTAACGTGTACTCCAAAACCTCAGAGTAATTTTCATGCATTCATTTCTAATCTCTTCATTTCGCATTCTTTCATAAATTGACACCGCAAAGTTTCTTAATTGCGAGCATCTTCCTCCACAGCATTAATCTAACTTTTATCCTTCTTCTGTCAGGTACAAATTTCACTTCCATACGTCAAAATGAGCACCAACTTGAGATACGGTGCTGGATTTTGCAAAAAGAAGGATTTTGCAAATTCAAAAGACAGCAAGTGGTACTAACGCCTCCATTCTCGAAGAACTGAGAATCACCGATAGACAGATAGTCAACAATATACCTCTGATTTTTTGGATATATGAAGACAGTTTGGAGAAGCTTGTGGTCACTAGAAGTCTGGAAGAACGATGC
Source organism: Odontocerum albicorne (assembly GCA_949825065.1). Classification (NCBI taxonomy): domain Eukaryota; kingdom Metazoa; phylum Arthropoda; class Insecta; order Trichoptera; family Odontoceridae; genus Odontocerum; species Odontocerum albicorne. The sequence continues at coordinate 7,321,999 of OX463864.1, read as the reverse complement.
AAAAGAGGAAAATTTAAATGCATTAGACTGACCAAATGAGAGACGCAACAGGACTACCCTTCGAACTGCAGAGTGCAGAGATGGAGAGGACTTGTCGATGGCTATCATGGGAGTCACGATGCTCTGTCATGAGCTACACAACTGTATGATAAGTTAATGTTGGGACACACTTAATTACCACTACCCAAATAACATATAGTAGATAATGAGTACGCTGATGTTTCAGACATAATTGGATACCTTTCTCAAGCTTTATCAGGGAGCATTTTGGTTTATTTGAACCATAAATCCAGTATTGTTCTTCTTATTGACTTTTTTCCCACAGTCTTAACAAATCCTCAAAAAAATATTGGTATGTGTTTTGAGTGGTTGACATTTTCTTGATGGGGATGCTTTATCAGTTATGGGTGTTGAGTATATTTCCAATAGATGGCATCAAATTTCTTGGTGTCTATCTTAATAGTAAGCTCTCCCTTCCCTTCCTTCCCTGTGATGCGTAACTAGTACACATTGCTTCTAAAAACTTTAATATCTCTATATATATAATAAATACTGGGTTCAGATTTTAGGTATTCCTCCGTAATACATTTACGCATTGAATGAAAAAAATAATATTAATAATAATTAACACTTATCGGCCACGAGATATTTTGTGAAAATCGGGAATAAATTCACCAATACAATCAAACGTGTGCCAGTGTGTGACGTAGGTATATTCATTCTAAAAAACCACTATGGGTGAGAAAGCGACGCTATTCACGTCTCACTCTCACTCTACTTTGTTATATGGGAACGCAAGAAATAGAATCTCAGTTTGCTCGCTTCTCTCGCTCAGTAGCTTTCGGGCATCCATTTGAGGTGATCGCTTCGCCCGTTTTGTAAACGTCGGCCGATGTTTTTTCATGTTTTCAGCAATTAAATTTCAATTATTGTCACTTTTGACTTCAAATTTAATTAATTTGAGCGATTGGCTATGAATATTCTTATTTTTCCGATTTTAAATAGCTCGTTTTTACATGTGTATTGAATACACAGCACCGGAACGTGCGGAGGATTTTTTTAGCACAGGAAGGGAAAGGTTAATAGACAAATTGATTATACGGTTTCTTAATGTTTCTATAGTTTTAGAGAGTTAAAATTTGTACATCAATGGAAATAATTCATTTATTTGTTGTGTCACATCTGAATTATTGTGATTCTGGTTTGCTTGATTTGAACTGAAAGGAAAGGTATACCAGACTATCGTTAGACCCGCAATTATGTATGGCTCAGAATGCTGGACTATGTACAGCTCCTACTCTAGGTAACTTGAAACAGAAAATAATGCGAATGCTTAGGTAGTCCGGAGGAATTTCACTGAAAGATAAAATTAAGAGCTCACGCATTCGTGGTAGTCTGGAGATTACTAACATAAACAGTAAGCAGGAAGAGTAGCAGCTGAGTTGGTACGGGCACATAAGACGGAGACCACAAGACCATACTGTAAATCAGGCAATGTCTGTGGATCTTCCTCGACAGCCGTCCAGATGAAAACCAAAGAACTCCTGGATAACTCAATGCTCCAAAATCGTGCAGAGAAACGGCCTAGATGAAAGCGACACCCAGAACCGAAGGATATACAGTCTGAGAACGAGAAGAGCCGACCCTAACAGCCTACCTAGGCAATGAGTTGGGACAGTGCCAGGTAGAAGAAGAAGGTTTGCTTGATTCGATGACAGGATTATTATGATGGTCCCTTGTCATTAACTTTCTTTCAATATCACTTTCAAGTATCCCAATAAATAAATGGAATAAGTAAAATTGTTTACCGTGTTCCAGTAGGGCGAAAGCGATGTCAGGATGGTTGTGCCGGCAGGCCACGTGCAGTGCAGAGTGACCATTCTTGGCCAGCGAGTGAGGAGAAGCACCTGTCAAGAACAACACAACACAAACACGATGGTTAGTCACACGACATCAATACTGATGAAGATTAATAATATTAGCGTGAAACCATGGCAATACTCAAGGATGTATCTTACACTTGTCCGTGGTTCAGTCGGTGCCCATAGGTGTAAAGAACTATAATAACAGCCTAAAAGTCGACCGTACGTGCTAGTGAACCATAAATTGTCTACAAAAAAAGGTACAATACCCGGCAGTAAGTAATACACATTAGGATTAAGAAAGAGACTGTCAGCCATAATTGGCTAACTTCAGCTTTGTAGAGCGTCGTCTCTGTCATTCATACACATGTGTTCCGTTGCAATTTGTCAGTCGTTGTCAAGCGTCCTAGGGTGTAGAGATGACGGTCTACAAACCCGAAGTTAGCCGATTATGGCCGAAAGTCTCTTTCTTAAGGGGGTATTCCTACTCTAGAAATTTGAAAAAAATTTTTTTTTTGCATACTTTTAAAGTTTAGATCTTTAAGAATATATTTTCAAAAGGAAACTTTAAAATTCTCAATATTTACGAAGTTATAGCTATAAATGAGGCAGCAATTACTTCCTTCCGTGGTTGCAGTCCTAAGACTGGTTTGCAGCAATTTGAACTCTTCTCCTCCATTCCCCCCTGTCCTGTGCGGCTCTTTTTAAGTCTGTGTATGTTGAGCAGCGCACGTCCACCAACAGGTCCTCCAGGTACTCTCGGCGTGGGCGTCCCCTAGAGTTTGTCCCCTCGGTCATGCCCTCCATTATGGCATGCAAGAGGCCCTCTTGTCGTATTATATGACCGATCCATCTTGCACGCCTTTCGGACAGGATCCTGAGCAGGTGCCTTCCTCCTTCGATTATTCGAGCAGCACCGGAATGACTCGGACAATAATCTCAAAACTTTAACCGCGTTTTTCTCGAAACTCCTTTTTTCGACCTGGTCGACTTAAAATCTCAAGTTCTATCCAACCGATTGCCTTCAAATTTGGTATGAAACTTCGATAAATGTATTTATATTGTCCCTACCTTGGAAAATAACTTTTTTAATATTTAAAAAAAAAAAATTTTTGAAAAAAATTTTTTTTTTCAGACACTTTACAATTTAAAAAAATAAATCTCTGTGGTACCAATTATAACGACATTATTTCCTATCAAGAAGCTGTGTATGATTTTTGTTTTAGATTTACAAAAAGGCTTTAATCATGTCGACTATTCACCCCCTTTTTTTTATGACAAGATATAACAGCTGATTTTTTTTGTACATTCTCAAATCATCAATAAACAAATTGTAAAAAAATGTACACGAAAAATGTTTTCAATTTTTTTTTAAGTCTGACAAAACCCCGGAATTCACGCCTCTACAGTAGAATACCCCCTTAAGCCCGATGTGTATCAGTTACCGCCGGGTACTGTACATACTAGATGCTGGTAATATATCATGTTTTAGAATAAGAATCGATCATATGAAAACACGAGACCGGGACTCAACGCAAATCTAGTTAATCACGTTAAAACACGGGACCGGGACTCAACGCAAATCTAGTTTATCACGTTAAAACACGGGACCGGGACTCAACGCAAATCTAGTTTATCACGTTAAAACACGGGACCGGGACTAAACGCAAATCTAGTTTATCACGTTAAAACACGGGACCGGGACTCAACGCAAATCTAGTTTATCACGTTAAAACACGGGACGGGGACTCAACGCAAATCTAGTTTATCACGTTAAAACACGGAACCGGGACTCAAGGCAAATCTAGTTTATCACGTTAAAACACGAAATCGGGATACAGTGTGTTAATAAATACTGAATTTGTAATCATTCAAAGTGTATATACATTTTTTTGGGCCACCTTGTACTTAAGGGCAGTTCCTCGCTATAGAAAAAGATGGTCCATCAGTCATCCTGTGGATTCTGACTGACAATCTTGTGTGTATAGCAAATTTTTTTGCCCCATATCATAGACACTAAAATTACAAGACCAAAGCCACTCCAAGAGTTAACAGGCAAGATGTACCTTTATCAAGAAGTAACAGAGCGATATCGGGATGTCCGTAGTAGGTGGCCATGTGCAGGGGCGTGATAGAGTTCTTCCCAGCGGAATCAGGTTGGGCACCGGCTTTCAGAAGTTGTCGCGCCACACCAGCCCTCCCGTACTTGCCGGCCAGGTGGAGTGGAGTGAACCCCTTGCGAGTCTCTGAAGACACTTGTGCGCCCTGTTCTAAGAGAATTGCAGCCACTTCTTCTTTGCCTGCAAAAAAGGTTTTTTTTTTTATAAATCACATAAATATGAAATATGGGTGACACGAAACATCCTTGCTGTACCTTTTTTGAAATATTAAACCGCTCAGTCAAGGCACCGTTCACTCTAATATAGTCTGTTTAACAAGAATGCATACGGCGAAACCCGAAAAACTATTTGGGATAAGGCATTAAAAAAAATACACACATACAACATGATATAAACCTTCTTTTTCTTCTTCCTCTTGGTTTAGGTCGTATGACCTGTTTGTGACGGTGGGCTGTCCTGGGATGATGACGTCCAATTGTCCTTTCACCTTTTCGGCGGCCTTCCTCGTAATCTCCTGCTGTTAGGGTTTTCAGTCTTAGCGATTCTTGCCAGTCTTATATCCTCCATGCGGTCCACATGATCCCTCTATTATTATTAATAAGTTGTCCAGTCGTCTCCACCACTGTGTCTACCCCGCAAGGGACACAGCGTGATGATATATGTGTATATGTTAATGCAAGTTTAATTTTGGATTACCTTCCTTAGCTGCTTGGAAAAACTTTCTCTATGTCTACCCCGCAAGGGACACAGCGTGATGATATATGTGTATATGTTAATGCAAGTTTAGTTTTGGATTACCTTCCTTAGCTGCTTGGATAGACTTTCTCTGTGTCTACCCCGCAAGGGACACATCATGATGATATATGTGTATATGTTAATGCAAGTTTAATTTTGGATTACCTTCCTTAGCTGCTTGGATAGACTTTCTCTGTGTCTACCCCGCAAGGGACATAGCGTGATGATATATGTGTATATGTTAATGCAAGTTTAATTTTGGATTTCCTTACTTAGCTGCTTGGATAGACTTTCTCTGTGTCTACCCCGCAAGGGACACAGCGTGATGATATATGTGTATATGTTAATGCAAGTTTAATTTTGGATTTCCTTACTTAGCTGCTTGGATAGACTTTCTCTGTGTCTACCCCGCAAGCGACACAGCGTGATGATATATGTGTATATGTTAATGCAAGTTTAATTTTGAATTTCCTTACTTAGCTGCTTGGATAGACTTTCTCTGTGTCTACCCTGCAAGCGACACAGCGTGATGATATATGTGTATATGTTAATTCAAGTTTAGTTTTGGATTACCTTCCTTAGCTGCTTGGATAGACTTTCTCTGTGTCTACCCTGCAAGGGACACAGCGTGTTGATATATGTGTATATGTTAATTCAAGTTAAGTTTTAGATTACCTTCCTTAGCTGCGATATGAAGAGGAGTGTACGCATCCTTGGTACGAGCTTCCACGGCTGCTCCATGCTGCAGAAGTAGAGAAGCAATGTCTGCATGGCCCAATCTCGCAGCCACATGCAATGCAGTCTGCTCTTCCCGAGCCCTCGCGTCCACCTATCACAGTAACCAAAACTTTTATTCATGGTCCGACCTGATAGTCGACTTCCGTGGCCTAGTTGGTAAAACGCTTGTCTCCCAACCCGGAAGTTGCAGGTTCGATCCCCGTTGTAACCCAGATATTTAAAAAAACAAAAGATTCCAGTCTGATTTTCACTTAAGGTCTCTTTAACATCTTTGTATTGTGTTTTATTGTGTTTAAAGACATTGTTATTTATTTTTATCAAACACTGTTTATTCCACTTTTTTGTGACGGTATAACCCTACCGGTTTCAAGGCTTTCACCTCATCTTCAGGGACTCATCAAACAAGACTGTTTGCGCTCCCCTGAAGATCTGTACTCTCTACCTACTCCAACGGAAACAGCACGATGGCATGTATTGTATTGTATAACACTGTCATTGTTTCCAATGTAACCTGGCAGGTTTATTGCCATGTGGTAATATCTTCCAACCAACAAGAAAGGTGTTAAAAAGACCTTAAGTGAAAACCAGACTGGAATCCTTTATAAAAAAATCTAGGATCTAGCGAGATTTGAACCCACAACCTCCGGGTTGGGAGACAGGCGTCTTACCAACTAGGCCACGGAGGTCATCGTCTTTATTGGTTGGTTGAAAGATATTGCCGCAAGCCTACCAGGTTGTACTGTATTCAACGAAAGTGTAATATAATGACGTACACTCACGTGACGTACACTCACGTGACGTACACTCACGTGACGTACACTCACGTGACGTACTCACGTGACATACACTCACGTGACGTACATCACGTGATGTACACTCACGTGGCGTACATCACGTGATTACACTCACGTGTTGTACACTCACGTGTTGTACACCCACGTGACAGACACTCACGTGACGTACACTCATGTGGCGTACACTCACGTGACGTACGCTCATGTGACGTACACTCACGTGACGTACGCTCACGTGACGTACACTCACGTGACGTACGCTCATGTGACATACACTCACGTGTGTCGCCATCAGAGGAGGAATCCCTTTAGGCAGTTCCTCCTTCGTGACTAGGTGTCGTCGTCAAATCGATCGTGCTAAATGGGGACTGTTTGTCACCCATAACAACGTGGGTCGTGGAGAAATCGAACTGAATTTCCAGTCTATTATATTTGAGCGAATCCATAAGTAATTTTCATGACACATTCACTGAAAATTGTACGGACTTTACCCATGGCTCTATCCCACATTTATAATAGATATACATACATACATATCATCACGTTCGCGTCACTTACGGAGTAGGCAGAAAGAACTGATTTCCAACTTCCAAATCCAAGGAAAAAACATTCACATTTATACATCTCGTCATGCACAATCTTCTACCTTTCATACTTCTCACTTAACATTTTTTTCCAAATCTGATCCATATTGTCCACGTTTTCCTACCTCTTAAACACACACCTTGCACTTCTGTCTCGTATACTAGCTTAGTCATTCATTCTCTCTGCATGTCCAAACCATCTTACAGCCTCCTTTCTTCATCTTACTTAAAACATCCATTCCTGCAAAGATCACGAATGAATCAATAAATGTTCCAAAAATCCACGACTGACTTACCTGAGCTCCATTCCTGAGCAGCACTCTGATGAGGTCCGTCTGCTGGGCACGCGCAGCAAGGTGCAGGGGGGTCTCTCCACGCGCCGTGGCCCTGTCAGCGGGAGCACCCTGCTGCACCAGATGGATGGCCACGTTCAGGCAGCCCATGAACGCGGCCACATGCAGTGGCGTTAGCCCTGACTCGGTTGTGGCCGATATATCTGGAAAAGATTAAAATTTGAAATATCCAGACATATATTTCCGATGAGGACTCCACTCAGCCTTAAATCGGTTCATCTTCGGACCGATTGGCTACTCCGATCTAGCGTCAAAGGGTAGTTTTGTTACATTTGAAATCTTTTACTGTACCGGCTGGCCTCTTCGAACTCCAGGCCTTAAGGGGATATTCTATTCTAGAAATTTAAATTTTTTTTTTTTTTGCATATTCTTAAAGTTTATTAGACCTTTAAGAATATGTTCTCAAAAGTAAATTTAAAAATTCTCAATATTTACGAAGTTATAGCTATAAATGAGACAGCAATTAAGGCGGACCGGAATCTCAAAACTTTAAACACGTTTTTCTCGAAACTACTTTTTTCGACCTGGTCGACATAAAATCTCAAGTTTTTTCAGACAGCCGCCAATTTACGATTTTTTTTTTCTCTTTGGTACCAACTATAACGACATTATTTCGTATCAAGATACTGTATATGATGTTTGTTTCAAATTTACGAAAGGGCTTTAATCATGTCGACCAGCCCAAGTTTTTTTTTTGCACCTGATAACATTTTGAATTTTTCATTTACTTTTTTCAAAATTTTTTTTGTACATTCTCAAATCATCAATAAACCAACTGTACAAAAATATAAGTATAGGAAAAATATTTTTAGTTTTTTTTTTTTATTTAGTCTGAAAAAACGCTCGAAATTCACGCCTCTAGAGTAGAATGTCCCCTTAAGCCACTTTATAAGAAAAGAAAAAATGGAGTTATTTACCTTTTCCCGTGATGTCGGACCTAAGTCCATCCTCACTCCTTTTCTTTTCACACTCAGGTATGTCACCACCAGAGAAGAAGTCCCTATCGGGAGTTCTTTCTACGTCCCTATATGACGTCGCACTCATAACTTATTTTGTCACCCATAACAACCTGGCCGGTGGTGGAATCGAACAGAACTGAACTGATATCAGGACCCATCGATAATGATTGGTAGCCTATGATTTTAATTAATTTAAAACTCCTCAATATTCCACGTAAAATTATTCTGTTAGTTTAGGACTACTTCAGAGGGTGAGGATGACTGCAGATCTGAGTTTTTTGATATGGGGGGATCGACATCGGTTGCCCACAGGGGAGTATATTGGGCCCTTTGCTCTGGATCGTTATCATTGACGATCTATTAAAAACATTTCTGCTTCCAGGTTACATGATTCAGGCCTACGTGGATAACGGTATGGTTGTGATCACAGTCAACATCAGGGCCTCAATCAAGTCTCTCAGCGGGTTTCATGGCCCGGATTGATGAGTGAGATTCGAGGAACAGGCTTAACCTTGTTGTATTTGCTCTAGACTCTATTCTATAAGTCGCGATTGACCTCCCACATTTTGTGCTTGTTGTATCTGCTCTAGACTCTATTCTATAAGTCGTGATTGACGTCCCACTTTTTGTGTTTGTTGTATCTGCTCTAGACTCTATTCTATAAGTCGCGATTGACCTCCCACTTTTTGTGCTTGTTGTATCTGCTCTAGACTCTATTCTATAAGTCGCGATTGACCTCCCACTTTTTGTGCTTGTTGTATCTGCTCTAGACTCTATTCTATAAGTCGTGATTGACGTCCCACTTTTTATGTTTGTTGTATCTGCTCTAGACTCTATTCTATAAGTCGCGATTGACCTCCCACATTTTTGCTTGTTGTATCTGCTCTAGACTCTATTCTATAAGTCGTGATTGACGTCCCACTTTTTGTGTTTGTTGTATCTGCTCTAGACTCTATTCTATAAGTCGCGATTGACCTCCCACTTTTTGTGTTTGTTGTATCTGCTCTAAACTCTATTCTATAAGTCGCGATCGACCTCCCACTTTTTGTATTTGTTGTATCTGCTCTAGACTCTATTCTATAAGTCGCGATTGACCTCCCACTTTTTGTTTTTGTTGTATCTGCTCTAGACCCTATTCTATAAGTCGCGATTGACCTCCCACTTTTTGTGTTTGTTGTATCTGCTCTAGACTCTATTCTATAAGTCGCGATTGACCTCCCATTTTTTGTGTTTGTTGTATCTGCTCTAGACTCTATTCTATAAGTCGCGATTGACATCCCACTTTTTGTGTGTGTTGTATCTGCTCTAGACTCTATTCTATAAGTCGCGATTGACCTCCCACTTTTTGTGTTTGTTGTATCTGCTCTAGACTATTCCAAAAGTCACAATACTCACTAGCTCCATATTTGAGAAGCAGTTCTACCACCCTCAGTCTGTTCTTCTTGCAGGCGATGTGGAGGGGGGTGAATCCATTGAGGGCCCTCGCGTTGGCATCAGCGTTCTTGTCCAGGAGCAGTTTGGCCACCTGTCAAAGAAAATTCTGATTAAAAGACAGAGAAAAGTCGATAAAGAAGGAAAGATAACACTAATAATAAAATGACAATTTATACAGCACTGTTTAGATATCAGACTCTCCTCAAGGACGCTCTAACTTAGGACTTGAATCCACTTTTATTGACAGATTAAAAAAGTTACAAAACAAATATATAAGTTGAGTGAAAGGATAGGAAGGTAGTGGCTGTGGCCAATTAGATTAGGTACTTCTCCACATCAGAATATATATGTTCAGTAAAACTTATTTGGTAAGAAAACCACAGAAACTTTAGCAAGAGAAGACAAAATACAAAGCAACCTTTGTAGATCTTCCAATATGTGATAGTAACAGATTCGGCTTTAGGTGTAGTGAAGTGTATCATAAATGACCTATCAAAAAGGACTGTCTACAAGTGCATCCTAAAGTTGAACACGCCACCCATATCTCTAACAATGAATCAGACTGTTGCACACTACAAGAACAGTTATGGCAAAAGCTCTATTTATTAGTTGAAGAAGAAATTGACCTCAAAGTGGCATTCTTCTCCGAAGGAACATCTCTCAGGCACGAATCGAAAGATACAATTATCATACCGGTGTGAATCTCCACACCGGTGTAAATCTCCTAGTGAACAGGTGTGTTGGTTCATTTTATTGTGTCAACGTGATTTTACAAAATGGCGGAAGTTTTAATAGCAGCTGTGTATAAAAGGAAGCCTTTGGTGGAAATACATGACAACCAGTGTGGCTTCGTATCGGGAAAGTCAACAGTAGACGCCATTCAAACCGTTACCTTGTCGAAAAACACCATTCAAACCGACTCCTTGTCGAAAAACACCGTGATGCCAAGAAAGACCTTCATATGATCTTCATCGATCTTGAAAAGGCATTTGACAGGGTCCCTAGAAGCCTGATTTGGGCAGCACTTAGAGCCCACAGTGTACCAGAGAAGTATGTACTTGCCATCCAGGACATGTACGATAACGTGACAACGCAAGTGAGGTGCACTTCGGGAACTTCACCAGAATTTCCTGTAAAGGTGGGGGTACATCAAGGATCGGTACTCAGTCCGCTACTGTTCATCTTAGTCATGGACTATTTAACTAACCAGGAAATGAACAGTCTCCTTAAGATCCTACTATTTGCAGACGATATCGTGTTAATAAGTGAAAAACACGAAGACCTGCAAAATAGTCTGGAAAGGTGGAGAAGAATCTTGGAGGACAATGGATTGAGACTGAGCAGAAAGAAAACAGAGTATCTGTACCTACCATTCGAGAACACAAATGCTGTCACTCCCGTAATGCAAATGGATGGAGAAACATTACCAAACTGTGACTCCTTTAAGTATCTTGGGTCACTCATCCATAGCGATGGAGGATGTGCAGCAGATGTAACACATAGAATTAGTGTGGGATGGATGAAGTTTAGATCAATGACGGGAGTTCTATGTGATCCGAAAATGCCAGTAAAGTTAAAAGGAAAAGTATACCAAACGATTGTCAGACCCGCACTCCTCTATGGCTCCGAATGCTGGACGATGTATACCTCTTACTCTAGGCAACTAGAAACTGCTGAAATGCGCATGCTAAGATGGTCAGAAGGTGTGTCCCTAAGAGACAAAATAAGAAGCTCACGCATTCGTGGAAGCCTGGGTGTTACAGACATCAACAGCAAGATGGAGGAGAGGCGATTGAGATGGTATGGGCACGTTGGACGCAGAGCGCCCGATCACATTGTGAACCAGGCAATCTCCATGGATCTTCCTCGAATAACAACCAGAGGAAGACCAAAGAATTCATGGATGGTGCAAAAAGATAACCTGATGCAGAGGCACGGCCTGGGGGACGTAGTCCGGGACAGAAGAGCATACAACCTGAGGACGAGGAGAGCTGACCCCAACAGTCTTCGCAGACAATGAGTTGGGATGGAGCCAGGGAGATAAAAGGAAGCCTTTGTGGAATTATACAAAGCGAATTATACAAAAATGTACCTGTAATAAAATCACTTTGGAATGAAGTTGCACAGGAAGTAAATAAAGATAAGGCAAGTTGTAATGAAATTGGTTAGTTCTGAGAATGACATAGTGTGTTGACTCAACCGCTCCCAAATGTCAAATAAATTTGTGCGTAGCACTTTGATGTGGCCAAGCATGAAGTCACCTAGTATATGAGTCACGTAAAATCTAGCGAAGCACTTTGGTGTGGCCATGGCCTTAAAGAACTTGAATATAAAGAAACAAGGTTTGAAATCAATCCTTTCGTGACACTTGAGTCAAATTGTTATTAAGTCAAGCTGAATATTTGTGAGATTATTCTGGAAAAGCTTTAACGTTCGTGAGTCTTCTGAACATTGTGGAGTTCTCTGAGTATTCATAAATCATCTGGGAATTCAAAAGTAGTTTGAGCATTGTCTGAAGATTTATGAGTTTTTTAACATTCTTGAGTTACCTGATTATTCAGGAGAGGCTTGAATGTTCATGAGTCTACGGAACATTGTGGAGTTCTCTGAATATTCATAAATCATCTGGGAATTCAGAAGTAGTTTGAGTATTGTCTGCAGATTTGAGCATTTTCATATTCTTGAGTTTATCTTAATTTTTTTTTATTTAATTAACGACACAACAGTGTCTTTGTATACAGATGAACATGTGACAGGTTATACAAGTACTTAAAATTATTGACAAAAAATACAAAACTTTATCTTAAACTAACATGAAGATACAAAAAGCAGTAGTAATCATAAATTACAGTCATTGTTTTAAAATTATTTAATAATTATATGTATATTTAAGTTCAATATATATGTATGTATACCACAAAATATATAACTTCACCAAGCAGACTTACGTAATTGTCCAAGACTTATTTTATAGAGGTAAACAACTCAGATTTGTTTTTAGAGGAACAACGCTTGCATTAAACAAAAATTGGATTTTTTGAGAATTTTATGGATAGATCTTGAGATATGGAAAACATATGGGCTCACTTGTAGAATATGGAAAACACATGGACTCACTTGTAGAACGAGATGCAAGTTGCTTTGAGATATGGAAAACACATGGGCTCACTCGTAGAACGAGATGCAAGTCGCTTTGAGATATGGAAAACACATGGACTCACTTGTACTATAGAACGAGATGCAAGTTGCTTTGAGATATGGAAAACACATGGGCTCACTTGTAGAACGAGATGCAAGTTGCTTTGAGATATGGAAAACACATGGGCTCACTCGTAGAACGAGATGCAAGTCGCTTTGAGATATGGAAAACACATGGACTCACTTGTACTATAGAACGAGATGCAAGTTGCTTTGAGATATGGAAAACACATGGGCTCACTTGTAGAACGAGATGCAAGTTGCTTTGAGATATGGAAAACACATGGGCTCACTCGTAGAACGAGATGCAAGTCGCTTTGAGATATGGAAAACACATGGACTCACTTGTACTATAGAACGAGATGCAAGTTGCTTTGAGATATGGAAAACACATGGGCTCACTTGTAGAACGAGATGCAAGTTGCTTTGAGATATGGAAAACACATGGGCACACTCGTAGAACGAGATGCAAGTCGCTTTGAGATATGGAAAACACATGGACTCACTTGTACTATAGAACGAGATGCAAGTTGCTTTGAGATATGGAAAACACATGGGCTCACTTGTAGAACAAGATGCAAGTTGCTTTGAGATATGGAAAACACATGGGCTCACTTGTAGAACGAGATGCAAGTTGCTTTGAGATATGGAAAACACATGGGCTCACTCGTAGAACGAGATGCAAGTCGCTTTGAGATATGGAAAACACATGGACTCACTTGTACTATAGAACGAGATGCAAGTTGCTTTGAGATATGGAAAACACATGGGCTCACTTGTAGAACAAGATGCAAGTTGCTTTGAGATATGGAAAACACATGGGCTCACTTGTAGAACGAGATGCAAGTTGCTTTGAGATATGGAAAACACATGGACTCACTTGTACTATAGAACGAGATGCAAGTTGCTTTGAGATATGGAAAACACATGGGCTCATTTGTAGAACAAGATGCAAGTTGCTTTGAGATATGGAAAACACATGGGCTCACTTGTAGAACGAGATGCAAGTTGCTTTGAGATATGGAAAACACATGGGCTCACTTGTAGAACGAGATGCAAGTTGCTTTGAGATATGGAAAACACATGGGCTCACTTGTAGAACGAGATGCAAGTTGCTTTGAGATATGGAAAACACATGGGCTCACTTGTAGAACGAGATGCAAGTTGCTTTGAGATGTGGGGAACCACGGTCGTCGCGGAATATTGTCGCATACATACGGTCAATGACCGATGAAACGACCTTCGGATTCCTCGATAAATTATAGTAAACAGTCCGAAGGTCACATGCCGGCCATTGATGCCGGCCGAGCGACCGCACCACACGCCAGAGAGAGAGAATGCACCACGGCTATCTCACCAGTTCCGTATTTAGATGAATACCCACATACGACAATAAACCATTTCTGCATTCACAGAAGCGAGACAGAAGCATATCGCAAGCGCACTCTTGTGCACATTCCAAAAACATATAAATACCTACGCTACTATAAAAATAAACACTCTCTCTTTCCATCTAACGTGTTTTATTATTTATCATCATTGCGATCTAACGTGTTTTATTATTTATCAACAAATCATCATCATCTTTTCCCTTCAAGGACATATTCGCTAAAAAGATATGGAAAACACATAGAACGAGATGCAAGTTGCTTTGAGATATGGAAAACACATGGGCTCAATTGTAGAATGAGATGCAAGTTGCTTTGAGATATGGAAAACACATGGGCTCAATTGTAGAATGAGATGCAAGTTGCTTTGAGATATGGAAAACACATGGGCTCACTTGTAGAACGAGATGCAAGTTGCTTTGAGCTATGGAAAACACATGGCCTCACTTGTAGAACGAGATGCAAGTTGCTTCGAGATATGGAAAACACATGGGCTCACTTGTAGAACGAGATGTAAGTTGCTTTGAGATATGGAAAACACATGGGCTCAATTGTAGAATGAGATGCAAGTTGCTTTGAGATATGGAAAACACATGGGCTCACTTGTAGAACGAGATGCAAGTTGCTTTGCAGTCAGAAGCTTGAACGTTCCGAGTCTTAATTCACTTTATAGGTAAATTTACTGCACTGAGAGTCCTTCTCCTTCTTTTCTATCAGACTTTAAATCCATCCTTTAGGCAGTCCTTCTTCATCGCAGAGTGACGTTGCGTTCAAGAAAGACTTTAATCTTCTAATATGAAGGGGACTTATTTTGTCCCTCATAACAACTTGAGTAGTGGTGGACTCAAACTCTACTGTACATACCTTTGTGTGGCCGCAGTGAGCAGCCACGTGCAGGGCTGTCAGGTAGTCCACGGTGACATCGTCGATGGGTGCCCCAGCTGCCAGCAGAGCCTTAGCCACTTCTACATGTTCGCCCTGCACCGACATGTGCAGTGGCGTTAAACCGTTCTGTAACATAATAAGTATTTATTTATTTATTTTCTCAAAACAGGCTTAGCCTCAATTACTTTGAAAAATACAAGAAATGTTAACATTAAAAATAAAGAAAAATTATATAGAAAAAATAAAAAATTATATAAAATAAAAAATAATGTATATGCATACATATACTCGTATACACACAAACATACACATATATTCACAGTCACTTAAGTACGTTGATGAGTGCTTTCTAACGCGCTCAATCTAAGAAGAAAATTTACTTTTGCTTTTGGTAATGTGATATGAAATATGTCAATATCCGAAGCAGTCCCGTTCAAAAGAGTTAAGGACCTTCCAACAGGCACAGTGGCTGGAAGACCCGTTCTTGCGTATGTGATTAAGAACAGTTCTTGCCGGCGCAGTCTAGTGTAATTGTTAGGAACATTTAACGCTAATCTTTGTAATAATGCTGGACAGCTCACAACTCATCGAACGAGTCTGACAAGGTATACCGGGAGACGCAGATCTCTTCTTACGCTCAAGGAGTTATACCCGAGCATGCCCAGCAGAAACTGAGTAGGATAAAGCCATGGATAGATACCAAACTCACTCATATAGAGATATCGTAGATATTTTTTGTGTACCTTCTCCACCATGAATGAGTTTTGAGCCCCCACCGGGCTCCAAATGCAAGCATTGCTTTCTAGTTTGCTACGGATCACCATTTCAAAAAGTTTTCCTTTCTCTGAAAGGCGACTACAGGGCCTTTCTCTTTCTTAAGCCCGATGTGTATCACTTACCGCCAGTACAGTAAGGTACGTTGCAGTGTATTATACTATCGTTGTATACAGTACAACCTGGCAGGCTTATAGACATGTGGCAATCTCTCCAAACCAACCAAAAATATATTAAAGAACCCTTAAGAAAAACCTGACTGGAATAGGGATGGGAGACAAGCCTCTTACCAACTAGGCCGCAGATGTCGTTCTACCGTTATAGAACCATTGACGAATAAATTAATGCATAAATAAGAGAATAGTTACCTTGGTTTTGCAAGCGATTGGAGCACCTTGTTGCAGCAGCCTCGCGACTACCGCAGTGTGACCTGACCTAGCCGCGCAGTGTAACGGAGTCAGCCCGTCCCTGGTCACAGCACCTATGTTGGCACCTGGAATGGATAAACAAGGTTAAGGTCTCTTGAACACACATACATAACCAATAGTACTCGATGGCTCTATAATACCATTAAACAAAACCTAGGAGTGTTAATAGATAACACTCTCATGGCGAGATCAAATAAATGAGGTAAGCCAAAAGATCTTCTTCAGCCTTCATTCCCTTAAAGTGTTGCAAAGATTCCTACTACTAAAACCAAAATTTTACTCGTACAATCTCTGCTCTTTCCGATTCTGGACTATACGGACGTATGTTACTTGGATGTTACAGAGGAACAGCTGGACAAATTACAGCGTCTTCAAAATGTGTGTCTAAGATTCATTTTCAACCTACGTAAGTACGATCATATAACTTCATACCAGAAGGCATTGAACTGGTTGAATGTTAGAAATAGACGCCAAATTTACATACTGTCTCTATTATATAATATCCTTAACTTTCCCGCCACCCACTCTTATCTCGACGAAAATTTTCAGCATTTTTCCAATCATGGATTAGCGCCACGCTCAAACAGAGATTGTTTATTGACCTATCCAGTTCACCGCTCCTCTTTCTTTACGTCGTCCTTTACTGTCCATACAGTGAGACTCTGGAATCAGTTACAAACCAATATAAGACTCACTCCGTCCTTGGCATGCTTTAAGAAGTGATTGAAAAAAATCCTAATTTCTAGTCAGTAAAATAATGTGTTTCATTCCCGATTTTTCTTTTCCTTTCCTCCCCACCATCCCTTCCTTTCCTTTTGATTGACAATATTTCACTTTATATGAAAAAGAATGTTCGGGTGATTGTCCGTCTTTGTAGGGTCCGTGGGCATGTGCTCACTTGCTAGCTTGCTTCTTTTACTTTTGTCTGGTTGGTTGGAAGAGATTTCCGCCTGGCAATTCTCGCCAGATTGTATTTGCAATAAGTGTTAAGTAAATAAATAATAAATAAAGTAAGAACATATCACTTCATACCAGAAGATGCTGAACTGGTTGAACTTTAGAAATAGACACCAAATTCACATAATGTTTCTATTGTATACTATTCTTAACTGTCTCGCCGCCCCCTCTTATCTCACAGAAAATATTCAGCGCCTTTCCGATCATGAACTCACGCTGCGCTCAGACAGAGATTGTTTATTGGCCTTCCCAGTTCACACCTTTTCTTTTTTTACATCATGCAGTGAGACTCTGGAACCAGTTACAAACCAATGTTAGACTCGCTCCATCCTTGGCATGCTTTAAAAAGTGACTGAAAATCTCTTAATATCTAGTCAGTAATATAACGTGTTTCATTCCTGAAGAGTTTTTACCCTTTGGAAGACATCAACACACAAATTTTAATTATCTAAGACAATGGAAACTGTAAAACCAATTTGTCTACCGAAGGAGAACTTACTATCAAGGCAGACACCAAGAAATTTGTCAAGATAGTAGCACCCTGATAAAGCACCACCGCCAAGGTATTGTCTACATGGTGAAGCAACCCAGAGATTTTCTCTCGAATACCTGATTTTTTTTATTTTCTGGATACTTTCATCCTCATTCAGTCCGGGTATTCCAGGTTTTACCGTACATGAATAAAAAAACTAGTCTATTTACCATTGTCTATGAGCATGTCGACCATGTTAGCTTGTCCCCACTTAGAGGCGACGTGTAGAGGCGTGATGGAGTGTTTGGCCGCATGGTTGACATCAGCTCCCCTCGCCCTAAGCACTGCAGCAACAGCCGTGTTACCGTAGTGCGCGGCGATGTGTAGAGGAGTGAAGCCAGACTTGGAACATGCGTCCGGATTGTGGTCATTCTCCAACAGCAGGGTGGCGGCCTTCACGTCGTCTTTCTTGGCCGCAATGTGCAGAGCCGGTAAGCGAACCTTGCCCCTTGTATCGGCCTCCAGGAGCTCGGCTACTACTCGTTCGTGTCCTTGCTGCATAGCCACTGCTAAAGGTGTGAAACCATCCTGGAAAAAATACATATTAATCTGTTATTATATAAATTTACGTGAGAATTACGAGATAGATCGAACGTGTAGCGATGGAGAAATAAAACCAATAGGACAGTAAAACATATATCCTCGAACCAGAGAGTACCAAACTCTGCCAAGATGATAGTCCACAAGTGTATTTTAGTACCAACTATGATGTATGGAGGTGAAACGTGGATGTAGAACAAGACTGAGTGGAGCCGAATAAATGCCGTAGAACTGTGCACTTTGAGACGAATACATGGAGTGACAATGTATGACAGAATACGGATTGAAGTAATTAAGGATGATACTGTAAAAAGTTTATGTGATATATGGGTGAATAATGAAAGATTGGAGCAAGTACAGGAATTCTGCTATTTGGGTAGTATTTTGTCAGATTATGGAAGAGTTAAGAGGGATATCGAACAGCGTGTAGCAATAGGAAACAAAGACAATGGTGCACCAAAACATATATACTCGAGCCGGACTGTACCAAAATCTGTTAAGATGATAATTCACAATAGTATTTTAGTGCCAACTTTAATGTATGGGAGTGAAATGTGAACATGGAAAAGGGAATGAAAGGTGGACGAGGAGTTAAGTCAATGGGACTAATAGGAATTGAGTCAATGGGGCACTGTATATATTTGAACCAGGTAGTATTAAAATCTGCTAAGAGATGATAGTCCACAATAGTATAATGGTGCCAATTTGATGTATGGGAGTGAAATGTGGACCTGGAAAAAGATTGAGAGACTACATGGCGTGACAGAACACGGACTAAAAGAATGAGTGTGAACTTAAGACTGATGCATTGAACAATATGAAGAATGAGTGTGAACTTAAGGCTGGTGCATTGAACAATATGAAGAATGAGTGTGAATTTAAGGCTGATGCATTTAACAATACGAAGAATGAATGTGAACTTAAGGCTGATGCATTGAACAATATGAGGAATGAGTGTGAACTTAAGGCTGATGCATTGAACAATATGAGGAATGAGTGTGAACTTAAGACTGATGCATTGAACAATATGAAGAATGAGCGTGAACTTAAGGCTGATGCATTGAACAATATGAAGAATGAGTGTGGACTTAAGGCTGATGCATTGAACAATATGAGGAATGAGTGTGAACTTAAAGCTGATGCATTTAACAATACGAAGAATGAGTGTGAACTTAAGGCTGATGCATTGAACAATACGAAGAATGAGTGTGAACTTAAGGCTGATGCATTGAACAATATGAGGAATGAGTGTGAACTTAAGGCTGATGCATTAAACAATATGAGGAATGAGTGTGAACTTAAAGCTGATGCATTTAACAATACGAAGAATGAGTGTGAACTTAAGGCTGATGCATTGAACAATATGAGGAATGAGTGTGAACTTATGGCTGATGCATTGAACAATATGAGGAATGAGTGTGAACTTAAGGGTGATGCATTGAACAATATGAAGAATGAGTGTGAACTTAAGGCTGATGCATTGAACAATATGAAGAATAGCACGCTGAGATGGTTTAGGCACGTGGAATCAATGAATGGCAATAATCAGAAACAACATTAGAGCTGTTCCTGATTTTTGCTCTATCACTGAATTAAAAGACATGATGACAATGCATGACAGAATACAGAATGAATTGATTAGGGATCAGTGTGAACTTAAGGCCGATGTGCTGAGATCAGAAGACACATGAGAAGGAAAGTTAATCGCAGCACAGATAAACCGGCTTAAGGCCTGGAGTTCAAACAGCCTAGCAAGTTGCCAGTACTTTCACAGAAATTTTCGAATGTAGCAAAACTATCTTTTGACGTCATCAAATCGGAGTAATATTGAATGGAGTTTCCTTCAGAAATTATTGATTAGATCAGGAGTCTCCAAACTACGGCCCGTGGGCCAACACCGGCCTGCGAGCACCACCAATCCGTCCCAATACGAAAATTTGCGCGTAATTCAAAACTACAGTATTTTGGTATGATGCCAGGTAGGTCTCGGCCATTGGGACTTAGTGGAGGAGTCGGTGTGGCCCTTAGGCTAAAAAGTTTGGAGACCCCTGGATTAGATTATCATCACAGTACCACAGAATGTGCTTTGCAAATTGATCCAGATGGCGGTAAAAATTACAACAGGGAGAAGGGACAAGATAAAAGCTAAAAAGTTTGCCATCAAAGATCCCATGGCCCGTGAGAAATTGTATAGTCTATTAGTTTGAGTATACCCAAGGAGAGCCAAGGTGCACCCTGATGCGAGGAAAAAATTTGAAGGTCTGTATTTCCACAGAGGATGAGGACCAACAAAGTTGTCAATTTGACAAAGGTTATCCCTGGAGAGAGGTGAAAGCAGACGTCACCTGTACTCGCAGGTTAACCTTTACCGAGGACAATTGCGGCACAACATGCTGGACTTCCAGATCTAACGAAGCGAGCCCGAGAATGCATTCACCGAGCATGTCCTATAAGTCTTGGCGACAGCCAACAGTACCCCCCGTTGAGCCGCTGATCAGAATCCTCTTAACAACTGAGAGCCAACTTATGAGGGTTTGGCACCTGCCATCATAATACCCTGCACAATTGGATCGATTTATCTTTTTGATACCACAAATTAGTTATTGAGTTTGATAACCCCAACTCACCTCAGTGGCGAGCGCCTGGCTAGCGCCATTCGACAGCAACAGCCTGACACAAGCAGCGTGGCCTTCCTGAGCTGCCATATACAGTGGGGTAAACCCAGCAGCGCTCTGGGCGTCCGCGGAGGCGCCAGCGGTCAGCAGGGCGCGGGCAGCAGACTCTTGGCCCGCAAGGGCTGCGATGTGGAGAGCAGTGTTCCCTGGAATAAATTTGTACAAATTTATTTCTTCATTTGATTCACAATACAATAGTGTCTTTTACGTACCATGACAACAATATGACACACGATAAGTTCATTTGAATATATGAAAAAAATTATATATATGTGGGTCGTCCAGAAAGTAAAGAACGTTTTAGCATAACTAAATAAAAATCAGAGATATCAACACAAAACTTTATTTACAAAGTCACAGTACCTTACTCTATTTTTAAATGTAGTCGCCATAGCTGTCAAGGCACTTATTGTAATGTGGAACCAATTTTTCAATTCCGATGTTATACTCTTCTACCGCCAAAGATTTGAGCCAGGATGTCACTTCTTGTTTGAGGTCTTCATCGTTTGCGAACTGTTTTCTACCCAAAAATTCCTTTAGTTTCGGGAATAAGTGAAAATCACTCGGTGCCAAGTCAGGGTTGTAAGGAGGATGTCCAAAAATTTCCCATTTAAAACGTTGAAATTCTCGCTGTGTTTGTGCTGATGCATGAGGCCGCGCATTGTCATTAATCAAAACCACCTTTCCCGACAACATTCCACATCTCTTGTTTTGGATGGCGCGTCTAAGTCATTGAAGAGTTTCACAATAGGCCCCTAAGTTTAACATATTGTGTATCCTCTTGGCATAAACTCCACGTTGATCGAACCCTTTCGGTCCTAAAAAACTGTTGCCATCACTTTTCTGATGTTGAGATTCGGTTTTTCTTTTCCGAGCAAACATTTTTTTGTAGCCAAGGTGCTCTGTCACTATTTCATGTAGGAGCGGTCGTGAAATTTGTGGGAAAGATTCATGTGCTGTGCTTAAAGTTGCCCATAAATTTCGATAGGTCGAACATTTTGTGCATTCAGAAAACGAATGACACTACGCACTTCACATTTGGCGGGATTTTCGATGGGCGCAGCCATTTTGAAAAGTTACAGAACAAAGACGCACGACCGTTCAGCAACAAAACTCGGCTCGCACTGAATCTAACTGCCGCGCGTACGATCGCGGTGGTGGGGGATGGCGTAAGACGTGGTGCGCAATCGTTCTTTACTTTCTGGACGCGCCTAGTATATACATAATATCACTCCATTTCCCTGCCGGAGAAGGCAGAGAGGACAAAGGGCCAGACTTTCCTATCGCGACACACATCTTTTGCCTCTTCTACATCCATACACCTTCTCATACAGCTCCTAAAATTTATTTGACTTGATCCAAATAAATTTTTCTTGGTCTTCCTATACCACGCATTCCACTCACACTTGCACTGTATATTTGTTTTGTAAGTCTTTCTTCATTCATTCCTTCCACGTCCCCTGATTATCTATTAGTGTTCTTCTTTATATTGCTCAACACGGCAGTCTTAAGGTCACACACATCCCTAATCACTTCAGTCCGTATTCTATCATACATTGTCACTCCATGTATTCGTCTCAAAGTACACATTTCTGCATTTATTCGGCTCTACTCAGAATTTTCCCAGGTCCACGTTTCACTTCCATACAACAAAGTTGACACCAAAAGACATTTTAGCATATTTTGATTCTGTCCGGTTCAAATATATATTATATGTTTTAGTGTCCCATTGTATGTATTACACTTTCATTGTAAACAGTACAACCTGGTGGGTTTATTGCCATATGGCAATCTCTTCCAACCAACCAGAAATATGTTAAAGTGGCCTTAAGTGAAAACCAGATTGGAATCCTTTTTTAAAAAAAATTGATTAGAATTGGGGGGTTTTGAACCCGCAATCACTGAATTAGGAGACAAGCGTCTTAACAACTAGGCCACAGAGGTCGTTGACTTAACTCCACGTCCACCATTCACTCCCTTTTCCATGTCCTTGTTTCACTCCAATACATTTGGCACAAGTTGACACTAAAATACTTTTGTGAACTATCATCTTAACATATAAGATATTGATAAAGTCCGATTTGAGTATACATGTTTTGGTGCCCCATTGCCTTTATTTCCTATCGTTACATACTGTTTAATATCCCTCATAACTCTTACATAATCTGAGAAAATACCACCCAAATAGCAGAATTCCTCTACTTGATCCAATCTTTCATTATTCACCCATATATCACATTAATTTTTCCTTTCACATTTCAGTTTCCATGAATTCTAATCACCCTTAGTACCATAAACAACAAAAAGCATAGATACTTTTACTCTATGCAATAACTGTTCACCAGATGTTCGGATCGATGTACTGACTTTTAGTATATCTCTCCGCTCTTGGCCGAAATCGTCCCATGCCTCCCTCACCCCTCAGCCCCCAACCGTTGAAGCGTGTATATCAGTACCAGTTCGAACAGAATTTAGTCTTGTTTGTGCTCCGCTGAAGATGAGGTGAAAGCCTTGAAACCGGTAGGGTTATACCGTTACAAAAAAGTGGAATAAACAGTGTTTGATAAAAATAAATTACAATGTCTTTAACACTTGCCTTACTGTGCTAAAAAAATCCGTCAGCCACGGTGCTGGACGCTAAGCGTCCAGTGAAAAATGTATATTTTAAATCAAAATTATGCAAAATCTGCTAGGTTATTTTTTGTAATTAGCTATAAAAATTATTTTTATTATGTATTAAAACGTCGAATAATCCAATGAAATATAAGTCCTGGTCACTCACTATCCATCACAGGGTGGCAAGTGTTAAACCTCCACAATGTTAATGCCTTAACTATAAACAACACACATAATGGCATGATGTAATTAATATATACTTCAGTTCTTGTCAACTCACCTGATGACACATCAAGTGTTGAAATGCATTGTGATATCCAAAAAATAAAGTGGAGGAATAAAAGTGATATAGATAGATGTGCTCCAGCCAGCACTTTTGCGATTTATATAACCTTAACCCTTTAAGTGCCGCAAGGTATTAGTATGGCTGATCCCGGAGGGCCGTGAATATTTAGCAAAAATAAAACCTAATAGAATTTTCTTTTTTGTATATATATATATATATATATTCAAAGGATATTATGAAGACTTGTAAGACCAAATATGTACAGCATATGTGCCGTTTGTGCCGCCGTTCACGCAGAAAAACACAATGTCACAGCTTATCACAGAAAATACGGAAACATACATTAATAAAATATTTGTTAGAATTTAAAGTATATGTAACACGAAAATATTAATTATTTTAATAACGCACGGAAAGTAAATAATGTAACTATAAAATCATTTAAAATTTCAACGATTAAATAAGTAAAACGCAAAACTGACAACCCTGTATTAGAGACACATGTCGACTGTCATGCGAAGCTTTAAGGTAAATCTCTGTAAATTCGATAATATCTGTAAACTAATATTATAGTATTTTTTATCATCTCAATAGATGTCTCTATATGTTCCATATTTTCGATTATTCGAATTAGTACTAGAAATTGGCTAGAAACAGGCATAAAGTTGAGCGATGATACTCGCTAATTTTGTATGGCCGGCCCCACAGGCTCGGCAACAGAGAGCGTGTAAACTCGCTTAAGGCACCTAACCGGTTAAGTAATATTAACAATCATTAAGTGATGTCAACAGACCTTTCTTTGTGGCAGCATCCACCAAAGCACCTCTGGTGAGAAGTTCTTGTACCACTTCTACATGTCCATCCTTGGCGGCTAGGTGTAGAGCATTGAGGCCGTTCTGGAAAACAATAATTAAGGGTCAATATAATAACATAATAATAAGCTCTTAATTCAATTTCAGGTAATTATTTGAATAACTCAGATAAAGAAATTATTAGCTCAATCAAAGCCAAGTTATTCCAAATGATGTCTAAAAACATAGATGTTTGTTTATCTGGCTTGGATTCCTTCACATATTGGTATCACTGGTAATGAATGTTTAGCGGATGTCCTAGTAGGACGTGCTGATGATTATGATTGTTGTTTGGTATTTAAATAAAATACCTCGATTAGCAATGCGGAAAGTGAGAGTGAATAATCAATGAATAGTAAACAACGATGAATGGTCAAGTGAATAAAAATCTTTATTTATCGATAAGTAGGTATTTATACATATGCGTGAGTGCGCCCGCAATATATACTTTATCTCACTCCTGCGCGTGCAGAGGTGGTTGCAGACGTTGCGAATAATATAGTGGGTAGATAATTTGTTGACGAAAACGGTGAGACAGCGCGATGCGTTCTCTTTCTACTGTGGAATGTAACGTAAATAGTATTTGCGGGTAAACAATATTAATGTTCTGGTATGCGACCTTTGGACATGCCCGAAGGTCGGTTCGTCGGTCGTTGACCGTGCGTGTTGACAATATTCAGGGACTACGGTCGTCCCTACAAATGTGTTGATTCCTTGGCAAAGGAAAGCATGTTCTACCGGTTGTCCTCTATCTGATTTTTCACTGCCAGTAAATGATCGTTTGAATAAAATTAGGCATGATACTTGGCACCGATGGGCGGTGGATTGGGATATAACTGGTATAAATAAGGGTTCTAGATATAAATCAATCCAACAATCTATCCCTTTGAAACCATGGTTTAATATTATAAAAATGAACAAGATGGAAGTGTCTGTCATGTGTCGTTTGTGGACGGGCCACTGCATGGTGGCTAGACACCTTATTACTATGTGAGAATATATTCCAACCAACCAGAAAGATTAAAACCAATATAAGACTCGCTCCGTCCTTGGCATGCTTTAAAAAGCGACTGAAAATACTATTAATTTTATATTCAGTAATATAAAGTGTTTCATTCCTGATTTTTTCTTTCCTCTCCACCATCCCTTCCTTTTCTTTTGATCGATGATATCTCACTTTATATGAAAAAGAATGTTCGGGTGATTGTCCGTCTTTGTGGGCATATGCTCACCTATGTGTTTATGGATTTCGTGGAGATGGATAGTCATTTGAATGATTTATGTGACCATGTAATTTGCTTCATTTACTTTTGTCTGGTGGATTGGAAGAGATTGCCGCCTGGCAGTAAGCCCGCCAGATTGTATTTACAATAAAAGGGTTAAATAAATAAATAAAAGATGGAATTCAGTCTAGTTTTCACTTAAAGGCTCTGTAACATCTTTCTAGTTGGTTGGAGGTTATTGCCACATGGAAATAAGCCCGCCAGGTTGTACTGTATACAACGAAAATATAATACAATACAAATATGTTAAAAAGGCATAAATGAAAACCAGACAGGATTTTTTTTAAAGTCTGGGTCCCAATAGAAATCGAACCCGCAGCCTCCGAGTTGGGAGACAAGCGTCTTACCAACTAGGCTACAGAGGTCATCATAACAAAATGGTTCACGTTCATAAGAATTCAGACAAATTGATTATCTCCAAGACTGCATGGAATCCCAGGTCGACTCGAATGGTGCCTGAAAGTGGAACGTGACCAATAAGCGGGTCTTCAACATTTCTATAGCAAACACCATAATTTTTTGAAAAATAATTCAAGCCTGGTTTTCACTCAAGATATCTTTCTGGCACTAATTTTCCATTTGAGTTCCATTAAAAGTGCATCAAAACCTGGCAGACGACCCTGGGCAAACATCTCTGAAGCACTATATCTTGGCAGTACAAATATGAGCCTGAATGCATTGTTTAATTGTTTTTATTGCGAGTGTTTCTTTGTATTCATTTTTCAATGAAATTGATTAAATTTTCTTTTCTTTTAAATACATACGAGGGGAGGTCAATAAATTCGCGGAATGAAGGGGAAAACGGGGATAATAGTATTTTTTATTTTTCCTTTTCAATGTATTCACCATTAACTCAAAATTCATTTTTCAGATCTTTCAATAAGCTTATTAATATCCACGAAAAAAAAATTGCTTTTGTTCTCAAAATAAGCCGAAATTATACTTTTAACTTCTTCATCGTTCGTAAATTTCTTCCCTCGAAGTTCTTTCTTCATATTTGGAAACAAATAATAGTCAGAGGGCGCCAGGTCTGGACTGTAGGGAGGGCGATTTAATGTTCGGAAGCTGCAGTTGCAAAGAGCGGCCAATAAGAAATTGCTTTTGTGCACGGGTGCATTGTCATGCAAAAGCAGTACCCCTTTTGACCATTTTCCTCTCCTTTTCTCCTTCACAGCTTCTTTTAACTGCATCGGCAGACCAGAGTAGTACTCTCAAGTTATTGTGATGCCTTTATCTTTGTAATCTATCAGCAGTATGCGTACATACCATTACGTCGTCTCCCTCTCGGGATAGGCGGAGAAGACAGCGCCATATTTTTCTATTTCGACCAACGTCCCCCTAATGTTTTCATTGTGTGTGCGGCCCATAAATGTGCAAGAAAAAAAGGGAATTGCGCAAATATGCTTATTCATGCATACTGCCTTGATCAAAAAGTTTTAGGACTTTATTCATAAAATCGAAAATACAAGTTTATTCATCAAAATCGATATAGTCCCCTTCAAAGTACACCCTATCGACTGCAACGCTCTTACGCCAGCGCTGATCCAATCCTCGAAACACAGCTGGTACTCAATTTTCGGTATGTCCATCAGAGCCGTCTTCGATTTTTTCATGATATCCTCTCGGGTGCTGTAACGCGTTCCGCGAAGCGATTTTTTAAGTCGGTTGAACAGGAAAAAGTCGCAGGGAGCCAGATTAGGTGAAAATTCAAAGGCTGCTGGATAGTATTCGTGTTGTTTTTGGTCAAAAACTCATGGAAATCATGTCTTTCGCGATTTCAACGCGGTCCTTTTTTTGCATGAAATTGAGGTGTTTCGGCACCAGTTTTGCAGCGACACGTCTGAGGCCCAAATCATTAACCAAAATGTCTTCAGCGGATCCATAAGCGATGTTCAAGTCCTCTGCCAGCTCTCTGATGGTCAATTTGCGGTTTTCGGCCAACATTTCTTTGATTTTATCGATGTTTTCATCGGTTTTTGACTGCCACTGCGTTCGTCATCCTCGACCGACTCACGAACACTTCTGAAGCGTTCGTGCCACCGAAAAACACTTCTCCAACATTTCCAAGGTCTGCGGACCGTTAAATCCGTTTTCCACACAAAATTTAATGCAAACTCGTTGATGCACCGTTGATGCCATTTTCAAACTTGTAAAAAATCGAAAACATGCACAAAGGTAGATGTACTCAGTACAGCGTAACTTTTACAAATGTCAAGCTATGACGCTGAAATTTGAAGGAAAGTGTCAATGATAGATGTGGTAACCTAACAAAAAAAAAGAATTCCAATCGGGTGACTGACAGCGCCACACGGTGGCCGGTCCTAAAACTTTTTGATCATGGTAGTATATAGAACTAAGTAGTCAGCATAATGCACCACGAAATCATAAATTATAATACATTTTTCAAATATGTAGGATATATATAAAAATAATTATAATATATCAAAAAAATTAAAACGAAATATAATTAAATAATAATGCGTCTTTATTAATTTATCACTTAAGGCTGATGTGTTGAGTGAGACGAAGATCACCGAGAAGACTAGGGCATGTAGAACGAATGAATGACGAAATACTAACAAAACAAGTATACGAGCAAATGTGAGTGGAAGGCACGATAGAAGACCAATGATAATATGGTTGATCAAGTGAATGAAAAACGATAGGAAACAAAGTCGATATTGAACTAAAACATGTATCATATAATCAAACCGAAAAGTATAAAAATCTGACAAGAAAATGGTCCGCAACAGTATTTTGGTGCCAACATTTTGATGTATGGGAGTGATCGTGGAACAGGACTGTAGAAATGCGTCATCTGAGAAGAATTGACGATGTGACAATGTATGAAATAAATAAATGTCGATTCTCATACGAAAAACAATCCATAGTGTGGGTCCTCTTGCGGACGTGAAAAAAAAAGACCACATATTAGGTAAGCGGCCCAAAAATGGGAGTGCTTGCATCATCCATGTTTCCAGTCCAGCAACTGTGCATAACGGAACGCTCTATTCCGTCACCGTTTGCATCAGTCTGCAGGAAGTCGGAATGTTGGCAGATCGTATCAGAAGTTTCTGGTCGATGGTCACGAGCCTAGGACATGTTCTCCATTGTATCATTTCACCTCCTCAGTCCTCAACCTCTAGTCTGTCGAACATACATACATTCATGCCACTTTCCCTGTTGGGGTACGCAAAGAGGACAGAACGCTATACTTTTCTATCTTGACACACACATCATTAGCCTCTTCCATTTCTATACCTCTTCTACGATTTCTATGAGGTTCTATGTTTCCTTTTTTCAGAACATCATTCAAACACCTTCCATTCACATTTGTACTTTATATCCGTTTTGTTAATCCTTCTACGTGCATTCGTTCCACATGCCTAAACCATAACGTACTCTTCTTCACCTTCCTCAACACATCAGCCTTAAGTTCACATTCATCCCTTATCATTTCATTCAGTATTCTGTTATAAAATGCACTAATTTCTTCAACATTTATTCGGCTCCTATCAGTATTTTTCACGTCTATGTTTCACTCCCATACATCAAAGTTGACACCAAAATATTACTGTGGATTGTCATCTTATTGTTTCTACATTTTATTAACGAGTTGACCTAAATTCTCCTCTGCATACTATATACTCGTATATCATATCCCATTAGGCCGAGGTCACACCAAAGTGCATCGTTAGGTGCTAATCTAGGTTTAACGTGACTCATATACTAGGTGACTTCATGCCTGGCCACACCAAAGTGCTACGCACAAATTCATTTGACAGTTGGGAGCGGTTGAGTCAACACACGATGTCACTCTCAAAACTAACCAATTTCATTACAACTTACCATCTTTATTTACTTTCTGTGCAATTTCATTCCAAAGTGATTTTATTACAGGTACATTTTTCTATAATTTGCTCGATGGGTTTCACAAAGGCTCCCTTTTATACACAGCTGTCATTAAAACTTCCGCCATCTTTTAAATTAACCAACACGTCTGTTCGCTAGGAGATTCACTCGATGACTAATCGTCACGCAACGTGGCGCGAAGCGTGCAGTGTGGCCACTGCGATAGTATGCGGTACGTTGGTTCGCTGGGATATGTCGCCTAACTCGCAACATAGCTCTAAGCATCAAGCGAGGCTCCTACCTGTGTGGCCGAGGCCTTGAAGAGTGTAATAGAAAGCACAATACAAAGATCAGGGTATTTGACGACATTGGTGCCACCGGAGATGATTATGTAAGCCAATTTTTGATAGGCATATCCTGTTGCATATATGGCAAGGAGCTTAAGTTCTTGCCGATTATCTCCGTCTTCATTCTCTATAAGGTTTCTGGTGACTAGCAACTTGGTTCTATCTGTAGCTGTTTGCAACCAAGTTGTTCTGAGCATTAAGTTTTTAAAGCGTCTCGTACAGTGCGTCCATCTATCTCTTGCATTGTCCACCGTGTCCTTCTGCCCTACTTCACCTCGACAAAGAGGATATATCTTTAATACTATATGTAGACCATTCCACGTCACATGACCAGCAACAGGAAAAGTTTTATCATAATACCCCGCCCTATTGGATCGATTTGGAACAATAAATTCAACAGATAAAGAAGAAATCGACCTGAAAGTTCTACTTCTCTCCGGAGGAACATCCCTCAGACACAGATACAATGGAGACATTCCATTAAGGGACTTGAATACAAAGAGACAATGTTTGAAATCAATAAGTTAGCGATACTTTACACTTTGCACTCCTATATATATTTATTACTAATATCATAGACTACTCGGATGCATTAACATTGTGGAGGTTTCAAGACATTATAATTTGTTTTATTAAACACTGTTCCACTTTATGGTATGTAACGGTATAACTTTACCGGTTTCAAGGTTTTCCCCTCATCATCAAGGGAGCACAAATAAGACTGAAATATTGTAATTTATTTTCATCAAACACTGTTTATTCCACTTTTTTGTGACGGTATAGCCCTACCGGTTTCGAGGCTTTCACCTCATCTTCAGGGGAGCGCCAACAAGACTCTTTGAAGACTTGTTTGCGCTCCCCTGAAGATGAGGTGAAAGCCTTGAAACCGGTAGGGTTATACCGTCACAAAAAAGTGGAATAAACAGTGTTTGATAAAAAATAAATTACAATGTCTTTAAACCTCCACAACGTTAATGTCTTAACTATAAACAACAGACTGAAATATGTTCGAACTGGTACCGACATACACACTTCTAAGGGTCGAGTACAACGGTGTGCCATCGGATACAGTACAACTGTGTGGTCGGTGAGTTTGCTGGTGTGCAGCGGCACTTACTTAAAAAGAATCTCCAGGGCACAACTTTGCTTTTCAACTAAATTGACATTGGAATAGCGATGAGATATTCGACTACGAGGTCCAGCAACAACGATACCTTCTTACGACGACCTCCGTGGCCTAGTTAGTAAGATATCTGTCTCCCAGCCCGGAAATTGCGGGTTCAAATCCCACTGGACCCGTTTTTTTTAAAGGATTCCAGTCAATTTTTAACTTAAGACCACATAAACATCATTCTGGTAAGTTGGAAGAGATTGCCACATGGCAATAAGCCCGCCAGATTGTATTGTATACAACTTAAGTATTATACAATACAATATATATTATACTCGTATCCATGCATTCATTTCTTATGTCTTCATTCCTCCTTCTTTCATACTACACAAATTTTCATCTCGCATCTCCAGAGCATTGAAAATCGTTTTCCTCAAAGCATCTCCACAGCATTGAAAATCGTTTGCCTCAAAGCATCATCTCCACAGTATTGAAAATTATTTTTTTAAAGCATCTCCACAACATTGAAAATTGTTTTCCTCAACGCATCTCCACAGAATTGAAAATAACATTAATATAAAAAATAAACTTCTCAGCCTGCGTGTCCACACTTTATGCCCACTGTGTAGTTTGAAATACGGGTGCCATTTGATTGAACAATGGCACCTGTTCTGGCACCTGTAGACGGTCGCTAGCTGGTGGGTGGAACAATAGCTCCTGTTTTACGTGACACCGACCATAACCTCTAAATAATGTTTGCTCGAAGTATCGGTCCGACTTTGGGATACCTTACACCTTCATCGGGCATTGTGAGACGGGCGTGGGATATTTTATTTGGATATTTTGGGTGGTAGTGAAAAACAATAGTGTTAGAGAGAGAGGAAAGGATAGATTTTTTTACATACATTAATTTTATAAAATCCTTTATGTTACATATTTATATAATTATGTCATACGCGTTTATAAACGAGGGGAGGTCAATAAATTCGCGGAATGAAGGGGAAAATGGAGGAAAAAATAGTTTTCCTTTTCCATATATTCACCATTAACTCGAATACATTTTCAGATATTTCATTAAGCTTATTTATACCCACGAAAAAAAAATCCTTTTGCCCTAAAAATAAGCCGAAATTACGCTTTAAACTTCTTCATCATCCGTAAAAGTCTTCCCTCGAAGTTTTTTTCTCATATTTGGAAACAAATACTAGTCAGACGGAGCCAGGTCTGGGCTGTAGGTAGGGTGATTCAATGTTTGGAATCCACGGTTGTGAAGATCAGCTAATGCAGAATTGATTTTGTTCACGGGTGCATTGTCATGCAAAAGCAGCACCCCTTTTTTCCATTTTCTTCTCTTTCACGGCTTCTTTTAACTGCATCTGCAGACCAGAGTAGTAGTAATCTTCAGGTATTGTGATGCCCTTATATTTATAATCTATCAGCGGTATGCCCTCCGCATCTCAAAAAATTAACCTCCCCTCGTATAAATATGTGCATACATAGAGAAAGGATAGAGATACTCGTATATATGGTACACAAATATAAATATATTACAACATAATATAATACGAAAATGGGGGGCGAGGGTTGTTACGGAATGACTTTATAGGATAAATGGTCTTTCAAATTGAGCAGTTTTTTTCATAAATTTTTTCTTAATTCTTGAATAAAACACACAACTCTTAATTCTTGAATAAAACACACAAAACATATAATTTTAATCTGTCAATAATGGTAGGTTCGAGTCCCGAGTAAAAACGTCTTTGATGAGAGTTTGCTCTCTAAACAGCGCTTTATAAATTTTCCCTTTATTTTTATTATTATTACAAAATAAGGAATGAAGTAATGAGGGAATGTGAAGGCTGTTGTCTTGAGTTAGATGAAGAAGAGCATTCTTAGATGGTTTGGCGTGTAGGAGGAATGGATAAAGAAATACTAAGAGAGAAAAATTGAAGAATGGATGGTTGGATCAGTTGAAGTGATGTTAGGAGAAAAAGAAACGTAGCAAATCAAAGAAATCGTAGGAGTTATAATATGAGGTGCATGGATCTGAAAGAGGATAAGGATGTGTGTCAAGATAGGAAAGTATGGCCTCTGTTCTCTCTGCCTACCCCGACGTATTGGTATGTTTATATAAAACAAGTAATAATCAGAGAAATCATTGATGGATTTGTTGTGTACTCACCGAATTACAGGTGTTTATGTCACGGACTTGCTGCGAGTCGAGGAGTTCCTTCACAGCGTGCAGTTCTCCGGCCCGTGCGGCGCGCAGGAAGGCTGTGCTGGGTTCCATCTGTAAAGAAAGTAGTTTAAGGTGATTTAACCTTTCCCAACCAAGCATGAAGTATGTACATGGTGGCACCGTTTACCTTGTTCCCTGTTGCTACCATTATTTCAATGTCCTACAACTAGCCCATCACACGTTAACATACTGTTCAGATAGTATAACTCATCAACCTGCTCCAGTTTTTCTCAGCTGACCCATATATCTTTCTATAGGGTCTTTCAAATTGAGCGCTTTTTTAAATTCATCTGGTTTTTCTTTGACCCAATTGACAAATACACGACGTTTTGCATTATCCAATGGCTTTAGTTCCTGTGTTATTTGAACCTTAAGTGCCTTCAGAGCTAAATCTTTTCGTAAAATACGCCATGTTGTGGATTCACCGAGTCCAACTTGTTGTGAACGTCAACTAATGGACATTTCTGGGTCTTCAGCAACACTTTCACGATGCTGGACCAAATCAATATGATCTTGTGAACGACCGCTACGGCTATATACTCGTATTTCTCTTCTTTTATCTTCCACCGAACCAGTTCCTTGAAATGTTTTAACAATTCGATTCATAGTGATGGTGCTTTCAGATGGACGATTACGCAACCCGTAAATATTTTCTAAATATTTACATATTTCACAAAATAATTTAACAATTTGAACGCGTTGTTGTATTGTATACGACTCCATTTTTATAAATGGCATACATTACACTTCTCAAGTGTCACAAGACCCAGGCAAGTTCGCGACGCCATCTGTATTTTATCCAAGAATTAAAAAAAGCGCACAATTTGAAAGACCCTATTTATCCAAACATGCAATGGAAAAAAATTAAGATCAAGTTAAAAGCATGCCTCGATCGATTGGTAGATCTAGATCGTCTGGTTGGGTACCCCTGGTATAGATCAGTTAATAGTGATGACGGGAATCTACAATATGACAGGACTCAGTGGTAGACAACTTATGTTATATGCACTGAAGTGCCACTTTTTATTTTTTTTAAGTATCGAACATTCCGCGTGCCACTGACGAATCCAGGAATTTTTCAAAAACTAATCACATCGTTCACGAAAATGAGCCGTTTCGTGTAAGAATGTATGCATGTGATTTGTAAAAAAATCAGTGGCGTACTAAAATAAGAAATCATCCTTTTTTTTATTGATGTACTAAAGAATTTATTATTTGTCATTATATGTTATATACCAGTGGTGGACATACATGAGGTCAACGAGAGCAACATTCTGGTTTTTCATATATACCATATAAAGAGTCACACCATAGTCACGTATGGAATAGTATACTATAGTCACCATAGTCACGTATACATAGTCACGTAGTATTAAATACACTAATTCTAATTTATTACATATTCTACACAAATCTTAATTGCTATACAAAGTATCAAAAATACACGTATAAGAAAATATAAAAATAGCGCAGAATACGGTTTGTGTGGTTTGCGCACATAAAGAGGCAGGAGATGCGCGCGCACCCTACACATTGAAATCACAGCGCACACGTATAGATACACCAATACTTGCGTCTTTGACAGTTGCAGTTGGATTGAATACAAGTGTCTTACCAATACCGAACGGTGTAAAAGAAAAAAAAATAAAGACATAAAAAAAAAACATAATGCTTCAGAAAACTGTTAAATGAAAAGTTGCAGCGGATTAAACTCGCATATTGCCATGGAAGTGAAATCTCGTTGCCATCGAAACTTAGGGTTGAACCAATCCAAAATGTGTTATACAGACTTATTGAATCCACAACATGGCTGACTCAATCACGAGAAATAGCCTTCGAATCGTAAAGACAGCGAGGTTAAAAATAACCACTTTGAATCAAACATTATTGCAGACAGTCTTTTTCAACTTAAGGTTTTTATAGCTTCTGCGAAGAAAACGTAAAGACTGCGATTCCCAGAAGCGAAAACCACAGTTCGATTCTGTTATTTCTCAGAAGTGTTAAACTGTTTTAACGGAATGACACAACAGAAAATATCCAACAATCATGTATCGTGATTGCTCAAGCAAGTTTCTTATATACATTGGCTGCCCCTCGCTAAGCAGTAAGTATATAATGTGGATGATGACGCATGTGCATCTATTGCTTTATTGTGTGCATTGACACAGCACAACAGCAAGCACACCCCAGCAGTCAGATCAACACCTGAGCAGTGCTACATACACACAGGAATCCCTCGCTATAGAGTAAGATTGTCAGTCCATCCTGTGGATGGATGACGCCTGTGCGTCTATTGCGTTGTGTGCATGAACACAGCACTACAGCAAGCACACGCTAGCAGGCAGATCAACACCTGAGCAATGCTACACACATATAGGAATCCCTCGCTATAGAGTAAGATTGTCAGTCCATCATGTGGATGGATGACACATGTGCGTCTATTACTTTATTGTGTGCATGAACTCAGCACTACAGCAAGCACACCCCAGCAGTCAGATCAACACCTGAACAGTGCTACATACACACAGGAATCCCTCGCTATAGAGTAAGATTGTCAGTACATTATGTGGATGGATGACACATGTGCGTCTATTGCTTTATTGTGTGCATGAACACAGCACTACAGCAAGCACACGCTAGCAGGCAGATCAACACCTGAGTAGTGCTACACACATACAGAAATCCCTCGCTATAGAGTAAGATTGTCAGTCCATCATGTGGATGGATGACACATGTGCGTCCATTGATTGTGTGCATGAATACGGCACTACAGCAAGCACACGCTAGCGGGCAGATCAACACCTGAGCAGTGCTACACACATACAGGAATCCCTCGATATAGAATAGATTGTCACTCCATGATGTGAACGGATGACGCTTGTGCGTCTACGTGTACGAGGGTTGCTATTTAAGTTTTGAGATATGGCAACACCAGTGTAGATACGTCAAATCTGACATCAACATCGTAAAGTTTGACGTTTTTAATGGTATACGTGCCAGAAAGTTTAGTTTTACGAGTGCTATTTGTATTGTTTACAGTGACTTGAAAAATTCATCTCGGCCAAAAATGGAATTAAATCGTGAACATTTTCGTGCGATGATTTTCGACGTGGACTAACTCAACAGCAGTGTGCCGATCAACTCGCTTCGGCTTTTGGTGATGAAGCACCATCCCGGGCCACTGTGTTTCGCTGGTTTTCCGAATTCAATCGTGGTCGTAGTTCGCTCCAGGACGAATTTGGTTAAGGTCGTCCAAAATCGGTTGTTGTGCCAGAAAACATCGACGATGTGCGTGAACTGATATTGCATGATCTTCATGTGACTTATCGTGAGATTGAGGCATGTTTGGGCATTAGTTCCACTCGCATACATTCAATATTGCATGAAAATTTGGCCGTCAAAAAGATTTGTTCGCGTTGGATACCGCATAATTTGACGATCGCTCAAAAAAAAGGCTCGTGTCGATTGGTCCAAAGAAATGTTAAAAAAATCGATCGCGGTGCTTCAAAAGACGTCTATAAGATCGTGACAGGCGACGAATCATGGATCTATGCATATGAGCCAGAAACTAAACAGCAGTCGACTGTATGGGTCTTTCAAGACGAGCCGGTCATAAGTATTTTGAAAATACGCCGGTACGGCCGGAAAAAGTGGTTCGAAAATTGGTTCAAACGCATGCAAAAGTGTATTGATCTTCATGGAGAATATTTAAAAAAACAATAAAGCCATTTTCGATGATAAATATTTGTTTTTACTTGTCTGTCTCAAAACTTAAATACCAAGCCTCGTATTATTACTTTATTGTGTGCATGAACACAGCACTACAGCAAGCACACATCAGCAGGCAGAGCAACACCTGAGTAGTGAGTGCTACATACATGCAGCTTATCCATCGCTATAGAGTAAGATTGTCCATCCTGTGAATGGATGACGCCTCTGCGTGTTTTAATCAATCGTTAATACTAATAAAGCACGGTCATCTCTTTATTGACTCGACTCTGTCCAAAAGAGAACAATAATTTATTCTGATTTATAACTAATTGAATAAATGAAAAAAAAATTAAAAGTGTTGGGAATCTGGGAATCTTCTCTCGGTTTCTGTCAATTGACAGACTAATCACTGGTCGTTCACTGTAGTTAAGATGAGACACTTAATCCAGATTTCCACTCCCACGCAGCTTCCAGTTCAGGGGTTCATCAATAATGATTATTTAATATCAACGGTCAAACGACTTTTTTGATACAATAACAATCGGCATTGTCGTGTGAGTGGTGTTCTTTGTATTATAAATAGGCAATCCACTCAAACTAGGATTATTTGTGCCACCAAATTAAAGTCATTATATAATCAAAAATCGGAAAGAAGTATTGATTAATTGTTTCAAGCTATATGTCCTTATGACATGAAAACCTCCTGCACAATACTATACTGGAGGGAATGATTGAGGGATCGATTG
This sequence comes from Odontocerum albicorne, assembly GCA_949825065.1. NCBI lineage: Eukaryota > Metazoa > Arthropoda > Insecta > Trichoptera > Odontoceridae > Odontocerum > Odontocerum albicorne. Next base: position 7,284,001 of record OX463864.1, on the reverse strand, counting down.
GCAGAAGGCATCCTCGCCGGGAGTATCTGTAGCAAATATGCCACGATATGGACTGCATCTCCTATACGGAACTCAAGAGGATCGCTGAAGACCGAGCGGAGTGGAAGAGGAGATGCAGAGCTTTGCTGCTAACCAATCCCCAGGATTCAAACTGAAGAAGTTATGTCCTCAGTGAGATACAGGCAAAAGCCTAATTTACTGGGGACACGACAAATGAAAGGCAACAAACCCAGATCCATTAAAATTGTGTGTCCAAATCAAATTACCTGTTGTTTTTTTTGCAAATTATGTATATTTCTTGTCATGTGTAAAATAAATAAATAAAACCAAAATAAATTACATGATTCAATATATTATAATAAAACCAATTAAAAAAAAATATAATCGATCTAAAAGTGGAAAAGTTCCACGAAAAAAGAAGAAACGCAACATTCATTGGACGCGGTAAAGATATACAACAGAAAAAAAAATAGTATAAGACGAAGAAATCGACAGAGCAAACAAATACAATTCGTCCTAGTTAGAACAACTTGTTCACTTAACTACTGTACGTAGTCAAGGTCATATTAAAATCCATACAATACCAATATTGTTTGACCAATCTATCTGGTTATGCGAGAGCCGTACACAAAATAAGTTGCAACCACTTGACTACGGAATAAAGCATTTACCGGGTGCGTCTAATAGGGAACGTGTAACATGACAAGCAGGGTTAGTTATAGGCTGTTACAATACGGGCTGACAAACTTAAATAATGTTTTAAGGTCAAACATCTATATCTTGTTAACCTATACAGTTCAATCAATTCATCCCGACAAGAATAACTTCTTCGCTTTATTATTATAAGTAATTAAGGTCACATGAAAGTCCATACAATGGCAATATTGATTGATCAATATGTGCGTTGTTGCTATGTAGGAGTTATGCAAATAATTAGTTGCACTATGTAATAAAACATTTTACAGGGTGGGCCCACTAGGAACGTGTAACATGACAAGCCGAGTTAGTTCCGGACTATTAAAATACGAGCTGACAATCTCAAATAATGTTGTCAGGTCAAACATCCCTCTTCTATCTGACAAGGTTGTAAGACTCGTCACTTCCAACAATTGACCATAGTTAAACTCGGTCATAAGGATGTTTAAAAATCAAATTATAATAAAATATAACGTTAAAATTGCTGACATTCCCTTCTTTGAAACGGTTGATGGTTGCCTTCCCGAGGACACAACTTTTTTCTCCATCACACACACACACACACACACGCCCACGCGCGTACCCACACCCACACACACACACACACACGCTCACTCACTCACTTACTAACTCACTCACTTACTCACTCTCACTCACTCACTCAATCAGTCCCTTACTCACCCACTCACTTACTCAATCACTCACACAATCACTCACTTACTCACACACTCGCTCACACACTCGCTCACACACTCGCTCACTCACTCATTCACCGTGTTCGGCGTGACGAGTATCTCTGTATTTTTTTGCGGCAGAGAAAAGGTTGAACTTGCTGTAAGAATTTGTCATACCAAGTATTCGTGAGGAGCACTCTTTTTCCAGTAAGACGTTACACCTCCCCACTACCACCGTGATGTGAAGGCCCATCTTGATGGAAATTTACCGAACAGATGGATTGAATACCTCACGCCAATGGACTTTTCATAATCGGCATTAATCAAAAATAAAGTTTATGACGCAAAACGGGCAACAGCTAATTAATAGAGATCAGCATTGAAAAATAAATGCGCCCAAATACCAAAACAAATGGTTCGCTATGTCTGCGATTCCACGTTATCGGCAGCGCATGGACTAGAATGGTTATACATTTGACTACTTACGATAACTAGACAAAAATCTACGTATGTCTTCTTTGTGTTTTAATCTTAGATATACCTTAATAAATATTGAAGTTATTAAAATAAATAACCTAGTATAAACGAAACACTAAGGACAATACTTTACCTCTGGAATTGAGTAACCCTGCATCAACATGTGAAAGGTTTCGATTCTGCAAAGCAACTTGCATCTCGTTCTACAAGTGAGCCCATGTGTTTTCCATATCTCAAGATCTATCCATAAAATTCCCAAAGAATCCAATTTGTCTTCTATGTACCATAAGCGTTGTTCCACTAAAAGCAAATTTAAGTTCTTAACCACTTTAAAATAAGTTTTCGACAATTACGAAGTTTGGTAATATTTTGTGGTATACATACATATGGAGTGGAATCATGGACCCTCAAAGTTAGTAGTATGAACCGACTGGAAGCATTCGAAATGTGGATGCACCGGAGAATGCTACGGATACCCTGGACGGATATGGTTAGCAACACAAGGGTTCTTCAAAGAGCCAAAGTTGATCGAGAGTTGCTGACTAATATTAAAATCCGAAAGGTCATGTACTTAGAGGAGCAAAGTACAAATTACTGCACCTGATCATCCAAGGCAAAATAGAAGACCGAAGAGGTGTTGGCAGGAGGCAAATCTCCTGGCTCCGCAATATACGTGATTGGACAGGCATAAGGGGCGTTGGAGATCTTTTTCGGGCTGCCGGGGACAAAGATGTCTACTCTCAAGTGATATTCAACGTTGGGGGGACCTGACATGACACTGAGAAGAAGATACATACATATATTAAACTTAAATATATATGTCAATATTAATAATTTTAAACAATGACTGTAATTTATTATTACTACTGCTTTTGTATCTTCATGTTAGTTTAAGATAAAGTTTTGTATTTTTTATCAATAATTTGAAGTACTTGTATAACCTGTCACATGTTCATTTGTATATAAAGACACTGTTGTGTCGTTAATTAAATAAATAAATTATTATTCAAAGTCTGTATTCACTTTTTTGGGACTGTATTTGTGTCGAGATAGAAAAGTCTATCGCTCTGTCTTCTTTGCCTACCCTAACAAAAAAAACGAAGTGAAGGCATGTATGTATTCAATCCCTACTATGCTACTACCTCGAGGTGTAGAACGAAAGCTTTTGAAACGTTTTTAAACTAGTTTCATTTCTGTAAAAAAAATTATAAGTTGGTAATGTAATCAGCGATTTGTCTCCGTCAGCATGCAGTGTTAAAAGTGACAGAAATACTCATGTCCCAGTTGTTCGTCTTGACGGAAGTGTTCCTAACGTCGTGGTCCATGGCGACATTCCAGACAATGTTCCTGTATTGTGCTATTTCAGTCCCACCGCAATCGCCAGTGCCAGCATTGTGTGCTATACCTCATTCTTGTCTGCAAACACCTGGACATCGGACAGGCATTTCTGTCGAGAACGACGACAGGCAATCCGTCATGGTCGATTATGATTGTCGTTACTGTTTCCAATGAATTGTCTAATTCGACTAACCGGTTTTCGAATTAACGAACAGATATTAAAATAATACTGTGTTCCGGCAAAAGTAGCCTCCTAAGAGAGGGCAGCACGTGTAAAAAACAAGACTTGTTTGTGCTCCCTGATGATGAGGTGAAAATCTTGAAACCGGTAGAGTTATACAGTTACATAAAGTGAAATCAACAGTGTTTGATAAAACAAATTACAATGTCTTTAAACCTCCACATTGTTAATGCCTTAACTATACCATAAATAATACAATAAGCTCTTACAGGGGGAACCCATAAACAACTAAAGCGACGACAACTACACAACTACTTTCTCAAAGTATACATATATAAATACTCCCCACACAGATACACACATATGGCACAACAGTGGAAAGGGTAATCACTGATATAAAAGGCGTAACACGTGGGTCATACATAATTCTTACTTTCGACATTCTAGAAAAATTGAAAACCATCGGCAGATTGTTGACAATATGCCTTCTACGAGTCGTCCGATTCTTTGGGCACATTGCTCGTGGCCAAGGAGACAGTTTGGAGAGGTTTGTGGTTACCGGAGACGTGGAAGGACGACGCACAAGAGGAAGAATCCCAATGCGTTAGATTGACCAAGTGGGAGACGCAACAGGACTACGCTTAACATCTATCCTCGAGGAGTGCAGGGATGGATGGAGAGGAATCGTCAGAGGCTATCATGGGAGTCACGATACTCAGTCATGAGTTACACGACAGGATAATGATCCTGCTTATACCGGCTCACATTTCACTACTAATTCGTGACTTTTTGGCCAAAACCAACACCGTCGTGATGCCGCAGCCACCGTATTCACAAGATAAACCCCCCTGCGATTTATTTCTGTTCCCGGAGATGCAGAGGACATTGAAAGGACAACGTTTTGCGACCATAGAGAAGATAAAGCCATAATCGCTGGATGAGCTAAAGGCTATCACAAAAAATGAGTTTTAAAAATGTTTTGCGGATTAGAAAAAAAAGGTTGGCAAAAGTGCATTTTATCTTATGATAACTACTTTGAAGGGGGCAATATTAATATTCATGAATAAATAAATACTTTTTGATAAAAATTCAAATTTCTCGTTATTTTTTATCAAGCTTCGCATATTATTATTTAAAACATGATTAACATGAGCTTATGATATTGTATTACATTTTTCTTGTATATTCATATATACGAGTATATGTTTATTTTTATGTATATGAATATTCATATTCATATACATACT